>JADRCH010000132.1:2800090-2830917 GCA_019843965.1 Rhynchomys soricoides | reverse complement strand
TCTTCTTCTTCTTCTTCTTCTTCTTCTTCTTCTTCTTCTTCTTCTTCTTCATAAGCCCTCTTTCTGGATACTTTTTGTAAGGATTTAAATTGAATTTAACATTCACAGTTTTCTTTGTTAACTAGTATGTCCTCATGATCAAGTTTTTCTTTGAGTTTCATGGACTCAAGCCTAACAATCTAATATTTTAAAAATTTGTAGTTATATTTAGAAATCTTTTCTCCCATCCAAGCTTGTAATGGAATCGTTCCATATTTTCTTTTAGTGTTTTTGTGGTTTTATATCTTATGTTTAAGCTTAGATCCATTTGGAATTCATCCTGGTTTGAGGCCTGGGGAGAGGATCTGCTAGATCTAATCAATTTTATTTAATGACTTGTCTTCCCCCTCTCATTTGAAGTAATGCTGTTGATATATCTATTCTATTTTCTTTCTCTATTTTTTTCTAAGAATGTCATGCATGTATAGGGTCATAGTCTTTTCATTACTAAGATTTTGAAATTAAATGATCCACTTCTCTTACTTTGTTCTTTGCTTCAGAATTTTGCTGACTAGATTAATTCATAGACTGATCTTAAAGTCATCCTTTCAAGGCTCTCTGGAGAGTTGACTCAGTGGTTAAAAGCACTGGCTGCACTTGTAGAAAGTTGAGCCACATGGTAGCTCACAACCATCTGTAACTCTGGTTCTAGAAGATCCAATGCCATGCATGTTCTGAACTCTCCAGGCACCAAATGGTACACATATATTAATGAAAGTAAACATCCATGTGCATAAGATATTTTCCATTAATTAATTGATTCATTTTACATCACAGCCTCCCTCCCTTCTTCCCACCCAGTCCCACCATCCCACCCCCTTCCCCATGAACCCCTCTCCTTCTCTGACTCAGAGAGGGGGACACCCCCCCCCATACCAATCTGCCCTGGCACATCAATCCCCATCAGAACTAAGCACATCCTCTCCCACTGAGGCCAAACAAGGCAGCCCAGCCAGGGGAATCCTAAAGCAGGCAACAGAGTCCAAGTCAGAGATAGCACTCACTCTAAATGTTAAGGGACCCACATGAAGACCCAGTTGCACATCTTCTGCATATGTGTAAGGGTCCTAGGTCCAGTCCATGCAAGCCCTTTGGTTGGTAGTTGAGTTTCTGTGAGCTCCCACAGGCACAGGTCAGTTAACTATGTAGGTCTTTTGTGGTGTCCTTGACCCCTTTGGTTCCTTCAGTCCTTTCCTGACTCTTTCACAAGACTCCCTGAGTTCTGCCTAATGTTTTTCTTTGGGTCTCTAAATCTCTTTCCATTGGATGAAGCCTCTTAGATGACAGTTGTGCTCCTGTCTGCAAGCATAGCAGAGCCATTTGTTGGCTCTCTCCCATGGTGTGCGTCTCAAATTGAGCCAGTCATTGGTCGGCTGTTCCCTCAGTCTTTGCTCCATCTTTATCCCTGAATTTCTTGTAGGCAGGGCAAATTTTGGGTCATAGGCTTTGTGAGTGGGTTGGTGTTCCCCTCTCTCCACAGAAGTCCTCCCTAGCTACAGGAGGTGACCGCCTCAGGCTCCATATCCCCCTCTGCTAGGATTCTGGGGTTACCCCATATCCTCCCAGGAGCCTCCCAGATCCCAGCTCTCTGCCCTGTCCCGGAGAAGCCACCACCCACCGATTTCCCTTCTGTCTTTCACCCCACCCTCCACCCCGTTCTCTCCATACTTGATCCCTATCTCTGTTCCCCCTCACCATCCCAGTTCCCACTCCTCTCTCCATTCACTAACGATGTCTAGTTTAGTTTCCTTTCTGAGTAGGATTCAAGCATCCTCCTTTGGGTCCTCCTCATCTTCTTTGGGTCTGTGGATTGTAGCAGGTTACCCTGTACTTTATGTCTAATATCACTTATAAGTGGGTGCATATCATGTGTGTTTTTCTAACACAAGTTCTTTAAAAACATTTTTTTAGTCCTGCAAAACATAAAAAAAAAAAAAAAATAGAGCCATGTGTGCATGCATGTACTATGGAGGTTGAAGGACAACTCCAAGGGTGGTTTCTCATTTTTCACCTTGTTCAAGACAGGATCTTGATCATGAGTCAGGCTAGATGGCCGAGGACCTTCCAGGCCGTCTTTATCTCTTCGTTTTCCTTTGTCAAAAGGTCCAGGTCAACCTGTTCGTTAAAGTTAATGACAAAGAGATCTCCACCTCTTAACCTTTCCACAGGAGCTTTGAGATTACACACATGTGCACCCCTAGTATCCTGAGAATCCACTTCTTGCTTGTGGGAGAAGTGCTTTAAAATTGAGCCATTTCCCCAGCTTTTGTCTAGCTTTAAAAAAAAAAAAAATGTTGATTTTCCACTGTGCTGATCTTAGAAATCAGGTTAGAGCTATCTACACCTTTGTGATGTAGGGCTCCCTGGTCTAAAATAATTATGAAACTTTTGCTACCTTTAGTAAATTTACCAAGTTTTCTTAATGTATCTCAGATTTTGCACATCAGTTTTTTGATTTTTTTTTTTAATAGCTGTCTTACGTTCTGTGGGCCTGATATAAATGGGACAGTCTTCTCATCCCGTCTTCACATTGATTATTATTTGTAGGTATGATAGTGCTGGTTTAACTGTACCAATCATATCCTCCTAGCAACTTGTTTTGTCAGTTTGCAGTTTCATTTAGATAATTAAATTGGACTTTCTGGGTTATGACCCATACACACAAATATAAATCATACAGATTCTCTCCCTCTCTCCCTCTCTCCCTCTCTCCTGCTCTCCCGTTCTCTCACTCGCTCTCCCCTCTCCAACTCTCCCCTTCCTTCTCCCTCTCTGACTCTCCCTCCCTAATTTGTGAGATATCTAATCCTTATCATTTTAATAGTGATAACTGTGGATGATGTTTTTCTTTTGAGTGAGACTTTGCTTGTAGTCTTATAAATTAAGAATGATGCTCTAAGTGGGGCTAAGACAACTGTATCCTGGGTTGTTAAGACATCGTTTATCATCTCTACTTTTTATTATATTTAAAAAAAAATCAAAATGGTGGTTTTAATTCGCGTTTCTGGAAGTAAAACTTCTATACATCAATACTCAGACTTTTAAGCACAGAGCTTCAGAGAATATTTGAAATATTAAAAATATTTAAAATTCATAAAGTAGAGATATATAACCATCAGTTTGCTGAGTTTTGACATGAACCTATATAAACACAAACAAACAAACAAAAAATCCTGTCATTTTCCCCAAACATTTCTTCTAGTATTGCTGTGATAATACACCATTTACCAAAAACAGCTTGGGGAAGAAAGGGTTATTTAGCTTATACTTCTGCATCACCCTTGATCATCAAAGGAAGTCAGGACAGGACCTCAACAAGGCAGAATCCTGGAGATGGAAGCTGATGCAGTGTTCTGGAGGAATACCGCTTACTGATTCGTTCACTGGCTTGCTCTCCATGGCTTGCTCAGTCTGCTTTCTTATAGAACCCAGGACCACAAGCCCAGGAGTCGCACCACCCACAGTGGGCTGGGCTCCCTCCCATTAATCACTAATTAATTAAGAAAACGCCCTCCAGGCTTGCCTGATCTTATGAAGGCATCTTCTTAATTGAGGTCCCCTTCTCTCAGATGACTTTATTTTATGTCAAATTGACATAAAACTAGCCAGCACAGGCCCAACCTCCCAGCCTGGCTCCCAGGAACCAGTGATTAAGCTGTATATTCTGAACTATATAAATTAAGTCAAACATCACACAAGACTTGTTTTTTTTTTTTCTTCCTATATAATCTTCAGTGTGTGACAGAAATCGGATTCCTCCAGGCAGTAGGCTTCTAGTATCTTTTGCGTTTTGTGGGTGTGCTTCTTCACTCAGTGCCATAGAGAAAATCTTCCAAACCCTTGTCCAGTAGAAACATGGTGGACCAGAGAGCTATTCAGTTGTGGTTGTATGTGTTAGGATATCAGTACGCATGCTCACATGATTCTAGCCTCCTTAAAGCTATGTGATTAAATATAGCAGAGACCTTTCTTTTTCTTTCTTCTTCTTTTTTTAGTCAGAGGCCTTTCTAATATGGAGAACATTTCATTCACTTACTAAAACCACCTGATCAGTTTGCATTATTTTCATTAATTGAGCCAGCATCCACTTGCAAATATCTTTTTTAGGAACTCATGACTCTCATCATCATTTTCCAACACAGTGATCTTAAGAGTAACTTGGTAGTAAATATTGAGATTTATAAACTAATTTGAAAGGCTTATTTTTTTCCCTTTGGAACCATTTAAATAATATTGGAATTACATGTCTCTCAAAGTTTTCATAATATTCACCCATAAAACTTTGGGGTCTTGGTGTATTTTTCGTTGGGGTATCTTTTCAAGGAAAAGAGATTCATATCTATTTTAATTTTAATTTTAGGATGATTATTGATAAATCATAGACCCCTAAGGTAACTTCTTTTTTTCACCAAGTCGCATAAAATTAAATGGGCCCTTATCGTCAGAGTATTTTTGCATTACTACTTATGCAGTTGACACTCAGTTTCTGTTTCTGTGCATTTGCATTCTCCCATCTTCACTGACTGAATTGAATTATACTTAATCAGTTGTATTAATCTTGTTCTCAGTGTGCTGATTTTTTAAAAGTATTAGGTTTGCTTTTCTGCAATAGTGTTTCCTAAATCAGGAGCTCTGCTTAAAATCTTATTCTTCTGCTTCCCTTCATTTTTTTGTGGCCTTTGAATTATCTGCTTGGATTCATGGTTTGTTTTCATGTTTAATTATATAGTCTACACTTTCCATTTAAATTATAGCAGTAGTATTTTTCATCGTGTTTCTTAGATTTTCAAATCCGATTTCTGTGAAGACATCCCCCCACTTACTGTCATGAAGCCCATGTTTGCGCTCTAGTACCTTTGAGTTTCTTTTCTAGGTTCTTGTATTTCTGGTTTGTGGTGGGGAGAAGGTGTCACAATAGTTCTTTCTTTAAAAAAATTTGGGGGGGGGGAGGGGGATGGGCGATGGTGATGCACATCTTGAATCCCAGCACTCAGGAATCAGAGGCAGGTGGATCTCTGAGTTCAAACCCCGCCTAGTCTACAGAGTAAGTTTCAAGACAGCCAGGGATACACAGAGAAACCCTCTCTCAAAAAGCCCAACAACATCAATGATAATAATCAATCTTTTGAGATTATTATTACATCATTTTCTCCTTCCCTTTCATCTTGTTAAATCTCCCATTTGCCTTCCCCAACCTACTCCACTCTATCTCAGCTCTCTTTCAAATTCATGGCCTCTTTTTCTTTGTTGTTAAATGTATGATGTGTGTGTGTGTGTGTGTGTGTGTGTGTGTGTGTGTGTGTGTTTGTGGGTGACTGTTTCGTATTGGATGACAAGTTGGTGTGCTCCTCCCTGGGGAAAGCTATTTCTCTAGCTCTCAGTCTTCCTTAGTTGCCTGTAGTTGTCTACAATTGACGGTTCTCGAGCTCTGCTGCTTCCATGTTATTATTATGTCTATTATTGTTCTCTCTCTCTCTCTTTCTCTCTCTCTCTCTCTCTCTCTCTCTCTCTCTCTCTCTCTCTGTGTGTGTGTGTGTGTGTGTGTGTGTGTGTGTGTGTTTGTGTTCAGATTTTGCCCAGGTTGATGAGACTTCATGGGTGTATCTCCTCTGGCAGGAGACACAATCTTACAGCATCTTCTTGTTCCTCTGGATCTTAAATCTTTCAGCCTCCTCTTCTGAAGTGATTTCTGAGCTTTAGGTGCTAGAGTTACAGATGTATCAGCACTGTGCTCCACAAGTCTGCATTCTGACCCACTGTGATTTTGCTGTAATGGTCGCCATCTGTTGCAAACGGAAGCTACTTTGCTAAGGCCACAGAACAACACTTATCTGTGGGCATGAAGATGAATATTTAGAATGTAGTTGGGGATTATACTGCTTTAGTGGAGCGGCCATTAGAGGTTCTCCTCCAAGACCCATGATTTCACTAGCCATGTGTAGTTGACTAGGTCTCCAATGCCAGACATAACTTCCCTCTTGTTGAGGAGGCACAATAGTTCTTTTAAACTGTTGTATTGCTTTGAAGTCATGGACATGCTCTTTGTTTTAAAATTTAGTAGTGATGTATGTGTGCATGTGTGTATGATGTATGTGTGTGAGTATGAGACTGTCTGCCATGGTACACATGGAAAAATCAAAAGACAACTTTTATGAATCAGTTTTTTCCTTCCTTCCACCATGGGATCTGGAAACTAGATTCAGGTTGTCAGGTTTGTGTGGCAAGTGTTTTTAATCGCTAAGGCATCTTGCTGGTCCAAGAACCCATTCTTCACCTGCTCTGTTTCAGTGTCTTTTATTATTCTTGGCTGCACGTAAGTTCTATTTCTGTTGTGCTTGTGATACATGACCTCCCTCAGATTCATCTTTTAATATAGCATGAGGTGAAGGTCCTGTTTCTTTCGTGATTATGTTTATTTGGCATAGACTTTTCCTATACAACAGCACTCTTGGTTAAAGGGACTTTCTCTACCTCTATTGGATTCCCTCAGAACCACCGTCACAGCTATCATGCAAGTGGATCTGTGTGTCTTGTTCCGGACTCTGCCCTTTCCCATGCCTTTTGTACCTCCCTCAGTATCTTGATGTCTGGATCATTTTTGAGTCTTAAACCAAACAATACTATACCCCAGCGTCTTTCCTTATTTTAAATTGTGGCGATTCTTTGCTATTCCTTGCATTTATGCATTAATTTTAGCATCTGATTTTCACATTAAAAAATACTATTGGGGTCTTTAATCAGCTTATGCTCAGTCTGCAAAGCAGTCTAGTGAGAGCAACACATTGGAGTCTTCCAATGCCCCAGCATGGCATGCCTCTCCACTCATAAGAAGGTCTATGATTTTTGTTGGTAAGATGTAATGTCTTCTTTCTATTTTTGTCAAAGCATTAGTCTTTCAATGTTTTGCTGTTATTCACTTTCTTTCAAATGTTTTAAAGATATTTATTGCATGGGTACTTGTGTGTAGACGCCTATGGAGGTCAGAAGAGGGCATCAGATGTCCTGGGACTAGAGTTCCAGATGGTTGTGAGCCACCATGCCGGTGGTAGAAACCATGTGGTACCAGTGCTCTTAACTGCTGATCCCCAGTTTTTAACTTCAACTCCCACTTTTTCGAGCGAAGGAGAGTCTATTCAGGGTTACAGTTTTGGAAGCTCCAGCGTAGAGGAAGCATGGTAGTGGGAACATAAGGCGTCTGCTCACATTTGCTCCACTGCAAGGTAGCAGGAGGTTATTTGTTGTTACATACGTTTGAATAAATTCACTTCTCCTAGGCCTGCCGTGGTTTTTTTCTTCACAGCTCCTAGCCTTCTGACCTTTAGCTAGTACCCAAAGGCTTTGTCCTTGTATCTCTGATGCATTGGCAAGTATGTTTTTCTTTGATTTGAGTAGAAAAGTATTTTTGTGATAGATAAGGCTGGGAACTTTGTTAGTAATGAAGCCGGAGCTTCCACCCAGCTCTACTCAGGGCAAAGTCTCTCTGTTACTGAAAGGAACAAATATTAGGACAATTACTGGGAATCTCCTATTCCTTCATATTTATGTAATACATTGCATTCTTTGCTAGCAGTGCCTTACAGTAGCCTCAATTACATTGGTTTTGAAGTCATTTGAAACAAGAAGCTCAGGACAGAACACATTAAAACCCACCCAACCAACTCAATCACTGTTAACTCCAGAGGAGACTCTGCTTTCTGTTGGGAAAGACTGTACCCACAGAGCATTTTCTGCTTGCCGGTTTTCTTTCTTTTCTCCTTCCCTGATCTCCTGCCACCTTCCTAATGTATTCAGGTCACACCAAGACCCTGAACAATGAATGCTTACAAAAAGCAGTTGCAAGCCTTGACTAGGGAGATAAGACAAGGCAGGAGACATGGAGTAAGAGAAGGGCAGGAGTAAGCCAGATTCAGGGGTCTTAGGAGCTGGATGTTAAAAGAAACCCAGAGATCCAGAAACAAGACAACAACACAGTTTATGGAAACTCCATGTTAGGGAGGAAGTCAAGGATGTAGCCTGGTAGTTACAGTAACAACTCCAGTGCCCTGTGAAGTGAGTAAGTGCTTGGAAAAGAGGTGGTTCTGAATTTCAGAGAAAATCTGGACTGGTGTGTATGGATGTAGGGCCACCATTTGGTACAACTCTTAGGAACATCCATCTGTGCATGCGTGTGTGTGTGTGTGTGTGTGTGTGTGTGAATATATATATATATATATATGTGTGTGTGTGTGTGTGTGTGTGTGTGTAAGTTAGTAATATTAGTAAGTTGATCTGAGTCTTTAAAATGTTGAAGGTGAAAGATAGAGAGATTTTGACTAGTAACTCTTGCTGGCTATGGAACATGCTAGGTAAACAGTGTCGAAACATACACTAAGCTTTGTCCTCCTGGAGCGGTGTCGTATTAGTGGCTATCAAAGCAGTGAGCTGACAGGCCTAACTTTCCCATGGAGATGTTGTGAAAGGGGCGATTTGGGAACTGAGTGGGCTCGCTGGCCCCCATCAGTGTTCAATGTGCTACCCGGGAGCCAAAGCACCAGCCGTAGTAATTGCAGCATTTGTTTAGGGAGGTGCGTTCCCAGGCAGCAGAGCCTCATTTCAGCACACATGCCTCTAATTTGATGTTTTTAAATTCAGCTCCAAGACTGTCGTCAGACGTTTGTCCCCCTCTTTCCTTTAACACTAACCACCTTGTTCCCCTTTCTCCGGGGAACAGAGGCAAGCAGTGTGCATTGAAAGCCAACAGCCTTTGTGTTGCTTGAGAAATCTGAGGCTGACATCTCCGGGTTTTTTTTTTTTTTTTTTTGTCTCTCTCGCCTCTCGAGGCCTGTGACCTGCCAACCGGGTTTGGCTCTCCCAGGCTTTCGTCATGTTGCATATCGATTGCTTTCCTTTCCTTTATTTGTAAGATGCTAAAAGACAGACCCTGCTGCATAGTGACAGTGGCTTTGGGCTGTGAGTAGGTCAGCCCACGTCCCTAGGTGCACAGGTTCAGTGATACTTCACTGGCTTAGCTGCTGTGACATCAGCAGCCTAAAGGACCCGATTGATTTCTTCCAGATTGCTATTCTAAACTCTCAAGTTCCTGTTCTGGGATTTCACTCTGACTTTCTGAATGCTCCTTTTTCCCCCCTTGCTTCTTTCCTTTCTTAGACCTTGTGATTCTTAGGTACTGCGTTTACTAATTACCCCCAATGCTGGCACCTGACAGCAGGTGGCCACCATTCTGTTAATTATGTCCCGGGGCTTAGAGAGTCTCTTCTAATGACATCTAATCATCTACCTCTGACTCTTGGGCTGAGAGAGCAGGTTGCAGGCACACTCTCTTTCCCTGAGCTCTTTGAATCTATTCTTGTGGTCTAGTACCATGCCTGCAAGGTAGATGACTGAATTGCCAAGCACTGGGTTCCTTCTCTAGTGACTGGGGAGTAGTCATGGCTCACATGCAGGAAACTGGATCAGCACAGTGTTGATTTACTAGTCAAACAAGCCAACTTCAGAAAGTGTAAACTGGAGGCCAGCAATAGATTAAGACTCTTCTCTAGTCCCCCTCAATCCCGAGGGCCCCATTGTATACTGTCATTTAGCACAGATCAGCCACTTTCCACAGTCCAGTGTAGAAAGTAGAAGGAGATGTGTTTAATTCTTCCATAGGGGAGTAAGGAAGACTATGGTATAATGTGTGAGAGTCCTGGGCTGTCAGAGAAATCAGTGTAAATCCTTGTAGTGTTCTTTCCATGAGCGAATGGGCCTCTGCCTTTCATCCATAAAATAGGGAAAATATCTCTTTTGTGCTTGTTTGAAGTGCAGCCAAGAGAATTAATTGTGCATTATTTCCAGAAGGTTTGGTATTCCATGGAGGCAGGTACTGTGTGCATATATGTGTGCAGACAAAGGTAGATAGATATAGCAATAATCTCTCACTGGCCGCTTTAAGATGCAGACACTGAAAGAAATGGATTATGGGTAAGGAGAACTGTCAGGCAGGGAGTTCTGGTCAATTTGCAGGGACTTTAAAGCAACTGTGATGGATGTGGGAAGAGAGATCGATGGAGAAATATCAATAGGGATTTCACTATGAAGACGCCATTGCCACTAGGTTCACTAGTCCCTTGAATGATTATAATGTGAACAAATTAAAAGGGGAAGTATGATCTTCACATGTAACAATGAAAATAAAACAATCACATACGCTTACAACTGATAAGATCAGTCTTGGAGGTCAGGAACAGATAAAATTGTCCTGGGTGAAAGTCAGAAGTGTCTTACCTGATTAACAATTATGATCATAGCTTTGGTGTGTCATTGCGATTGACCCTGATAACACTCCTTATGATAGACAACCAGGTCAAGTTCCCTTTTCATATGAGAGGTAGTACTCGGGGTCACACTGTGTGCAAAGGACTACAAGAGTGCAGGTGTAATCCTGGCTTATTCTTCCGGGGATAGATTGTGTCTGGCTGCTCTAGCCTGTCCTCACCCTTCAGGGAATCCTCTTTTTGTTGGTCCTTCCTCAATGGCTTGATACTTGCATGTCTGTTCTCTGTAAGACTTTAGTTCTCAGTCAGCATATTCTCCAGGGTGTTCTCGAATGACATTGTATCATGCGGCCCTGGCAGGTCTCCAGGCTTCTCCAACTGATGCCACCTACAGCTTCTTGTCTTTTCCCCCATCAAAAGGAAGCTCACAGACAGAGAGTAAGAAGAAAGAAGTAATCTGGGAGCTGCCTATACAAATGTGTACTGAAATTCCAGGCAGCTGTGCAGCCCACGACAATTTAAGACGATTCAAACTTTCTTGCTGAGTTCACTGGTTATTTGTTGACCATCCAGCCTGGTGTCGATGCAACAGCTCTCCAGGGGGACTTTTAATTTGTACTTGATTTTTGCTAGATCTTCTTTTTTAATTATTGCATTCTTTGCTCTCTCTCTCTCTCTCTCTCTCTCTCTCTCTCTCTCTGTCTTTCTCTCTCTCAAGTTGTTTGCAACCTTCTCAATCAATTAACTCCTTGTATCCTATTTCTCATATACCTAGGAGCTTGGCTCCTGTCTGAGTCAGGATTGGATGTTGCAGATGCTGGTAAATATGCAGGTGGATGAGTAGCCTGATTTGTGACCACTGTTATCCATCTCTTTGTTTTGTCTTTAGACCTAAGGGAAACAAACAGTTCCTTGGGTCCTTCTCTCTCTGTCACTGCCCCTGTGATTTTCTTCCCTGGCTACTTGGGAGCAGGGTAACCGTGGTGGTAAGCATTCATTACTCTTCTTCAGTATGTGTGAATACATTACGTCATTCCAAGGAGATCTAGGCTTCAATGACAGACTCTCCCTGCTGGCTTGGCTGTGTTCTCTGCTCCGCAGACAACAAAAGATGACAGGTTGTAAGTTCCCATGTCAGAAGAGAGCAACTGGCTTCTGTTGGCAATCTTACTTGTCAACTGGCAGCCCCAAGAAACAGGCTCTCTGGGTCATATAAGGACAGACAGGGGCTGACAAGTTTGATAGAAGGGGAAGAAAGGAAAGGGTTGACTTCAGCTTCAAAGCCTGATAGTATCTCATCTCTCCCTTCCCCACACCTATCCTCTTCGTTGTTGCAGAGTTTGTGCCTATCTCCACAGCTTGGCACTTGGGTGGGTTTATTAGAGACAGCATAAGCATTTCCTGACTATGACCCTAGTGAAGAACCTGGGAATGGCCACATGTCAACTAGTCAGTAAACAACTCTCCTTCCTCTCCATCACACTCAGCCAGTTTGATGGCCCCTGTTACCAATAACCAATAAAAATGCAGTATATTTAACTTCATTTCTTTTGAATGCAAGGCTTATTTGAAATGCAGTAGAGCCAAACCACTGAGGATGTGGATCCTATGTAGTATCTAGTGGGTTTAGGAGGCCCTTCAAGAAAGCCTTTTATTTAGGAATATTTTTGGATTTGTAAAACCTTGGGACAATGATATGCAATTCCTATACACCAGGCAGGCATCTTGTTCCCAGGCCACTTCTACTATCTGGCTCATTTTGAGTAATGTCAAACCAAGCTTTTTGAGCAAATTATAACTGTCTAATGTGGAGTCCCTTCTTAACTCCCACCCAGTGTCACAGCACCTTTCTGCTTCAGGGATTCCCTGCCCAGTGTGGGAGGGGATTAAACAGATAGTCTAGTGCAATATTCGGGCTGTCAGCCACACGTTTCCCTATGGACAGCCCAGATAGCCTGTGGATTTGGACCACACTGTATTGGAAATCTACTCTGGGGAATGTATCCTCTGTACTTCCACCAGAACAATTGAAAATTATGCACTTCCTTCCTGACTTAAGCTATAAGTCATACCTGTTGTGTCCTTTCTAGAGCCTCTCAGAGGCTCTATTCAGCTCCTTCTGCTTCCCAGTGTGGATTTCTGAAGCTGTCCAGGGACCTGGATCTTAAGCCTTTCCTCCCCAGCCTTTGTCTTCTGCACCATCACACCAGACCTCACCCCAACACTCATTACTTGCTTGAGATAAGGCCTGTTGACATCATGACCTCCATATTTTGTATTGTATGGCCTGAACTAAACTTTTTCATAATCACTGTTCCCCCAAATGAGGTCTAGAGTCACACCCAAGCCCTGCCAAATTTCTCTAGTCTACAGGCACTCAGCAAGCTATTCTTGATGTAGCAAGCATTAAGATAACGTTCAACATTTATGTGACCATGTTTGTATAGACATTTACCGATGGCTAGTCCCCACCTTAATCATTGAGGGACATATAGATGAATAATAAACTCTACATTAAAGAGCTCATGATCAACAGAAAGAGCAGTAAGAATAGTGCAGGTTTCTGGGTATGGAGAATAGGTACTTTTAAGCACATGAGACTATGGCAAGGAAAACGTTACTTTCACCTCTCTAGAAAGGGCACAGAGGAAGCAAAGCAGACTCAAGGACAATCAGCAATGCCCAGTTGGACATGTTATATCTGAAGTAACTGCAGGGTACCCAAAGGACAAAGCCTTTGTGTTGGGATGTATATGGGCTGTACTTCAGGGATTGGCAGAATATAGATGCAAATAGAAACCTAAGGCCTCCTGGAGATCTTGGGGGAAACCTCTATAGTGGTGGAAGGGTCAATATTGAGTAATCCCAAAAGATGTCTCTCCAACTGGAAGAGTCAGAGGCATGAGAAAGAGGTGTATTCCCTCCTCTCCTCCCCTCCCCTGGTCTCAGCTGTCTTCCTGTAGTATAATCTGCTGATGTGAAGGATACTCAGTTGCTCTTTGTTACTGCTAGAAAATGAACAGGGAAGCCACGCATGAATAAACAAGGAAGTCACGCGTGGTTGCCTTTACAATCAAGGCATGGAGAAGCCTGTTCTTCTGCAGGTTGTGCTAAGTCATGGTGAACTCAAAGACAAAGTTGAGAGATCCAGACACATTCACAAGCCCCTGGTGAATTTCATCCTCCCTTATAACTTTACCCATCCTGTAGCAGTTGGGACATGGTACTCTCCGCTCCTCTGAAGGAGGTTCCTAAGATCACCAGGGCAGGACCAGTGGGTGGCAGCTGGTAAATGGTCGTGTTTCCCAAGAGTGTAGGATACTGTGAGGACCTTAAGTAGCCTAATTAGTAAGGGATCCACTCCAGAGTCTGTGCTTGGGAACAACAACAACAAAAAAAAATATGTGTGATCTATATCCAGCAAGGAAAAATAAAAAAGAACCAAGACAAAAATATGTAATTGTAATGAGGGTGTCTGGAAACATAAGAAGCTCAGAAAGGCTTCCAAATTATTCATTGTGTTGAATTAACAGAGTGATGACTAAGATGACTGATTAATAATGAACACTGCTTTAAAACTCCAGAATGTGGAAGCAGCAGTATGCTAACTAAACAGACTTCAGATACTTCTGAGCTCCTTGCTTTAGAGCTGATTGATAGTATATTGTTGTCCTGAGAAGCCTGTGGAAATGGCATTGGCTTGCCTTTGCATCTCCTATCTGCAAACATTTATTGAAAATTTCTTGAGTCTCTAGAAACAGGTCAGACGTCTTCATGGCGCTGATTAGCCACTTAAACTAGAAGAAGCTTCTACAGAGCTTTGTTTGTTACACCGTCTGTGTAGCGCAGGCTGACCTCAAACAGTCCTGGCTCTGCTTCCAGTGGGCTGGGATATCAGGCCTGCTCCAACAAGTGTGCCTCCCAAAGAGGTATTTTCAATTAACACAGTTGCATTATTGTCTGCAATTGAGGTATCTAAAGGCTGTAGGCAAAGACTATCCTCGTCCTATTAACAGAGAAGCTTGGAGCGTTGATAAGACATCCTGGATCCATGCAACTGGATATCCCAGAACAGGTTCACCTCAGGAGAACATGCAGGGTGAGAGCAGGCACTGCTGCTGAAGGGTCTCACTAAGTGCAGGTGGCAGGGAGAAGACTGAAAACCAGAAAGGAGCCTGAGGCATCTTTTCTAGAAAGGGTCCGAACTTTTCTGACCAGCTCAGAAAGTGATCACATCGTGACTACCACAAAACTTTGACTGTCTCATGCTGTAATAATAAGGGAGGAAGCCAGGTAAGGTGGGCCACCTCTGTAATCCCAGCACTTGAGAGGAGAAGACAGATATGTCAGAAGTTCAAGTCCGTCCATGGCTACATCAGAGCAACCTGACCTACCTGAGATACAACCTCAAAAACAAAATCAGGAATAATCGTAAGAGGAAAAGCCCTTTGTCTCATTTGGCCATCTTTCTTTATTGAGAAATTATGCTTGCATGCATTTATAGGATCGATGTAGTATTGTGATCCTAATACAATATGCAGTAATTGGCCCAAGCTCACTAATATTTGATCTCTTTAGAATCCCTATAAAAATGAATATCAATAGACCTATTTTTCAAATAGAAAAGCAGAAAACATACTGGTTATCCAGCCTGTCAATATCTGTTGTGTACCTACCAAATTCCAACACCTACTATGGGGTAAACACAACATCGGATCTTTGTTTCTATATAGCTATCCCATAGGACAGCCCCCTGATGCAACTCACTCCCTGTGGGATTATTTTCTTCTCTAACCCGGACTTAGACATGTGACTTCCTTTGACCAATCAAACACAGGTAGAAGTTGGTTATAACACTTGTAGGCAAAAGTTGGGGGAAGCAGTGTGTGGTTTTTGTCAGTGATTTCTTTTCCTTTTGAGGGAGAATGAAGTTCCCAGGTACGGGCTTCTTTTCTTCCTTGTATCCTACCTGTGTGGAGAGGACCTCTGGCTGCCCACAGCCAATGCAACAAAACCCAGAAAAGAAATAAACCTTTTCAAACCATTGACTCCCGAGACTACCATAACCTAGTGAGACCCAACTCACATTAAGTGTGGTTGTGTGTTGTTATAGGGAATAAGAAGAGGACTGTAGGATTGTTAGAGAGTCTTTATGAGTTTATCTCAGGAGCTGACATTTCTAATGACCTGTGTGAGGGCATGGTGTGCTCAACATAGTAAGTGTTCCAACTGTTTGGACTACTTTTCCACAAGTGTTCACAGAAGATTCTGATTCTGGATGGGGAGATGGCTCCCTTGGTAAAGTACCTGCCTTGCAAGCATGAGGACCTGAGTTCAATGCCACCAAACTCATGTTAAAAAAATAAATAAATAAACAGGGCAGTGGTGGTGCACTCCTTTAATCCCAGCACTCGAGAGGCAGAGGCAGGTGGATTTCTGAGTTCGAGGCCAGCCTGGTCTACAGAGTGAGTTCCAGGACAGCCAGGGATACTCAGAGAAACCCTGTCTCAAAAAACCAAAACCAACCAACCAAACAAACAAAAAAAAGCTGGCATGGTGCCATGTGCTAGAATTTCTCCTCTGGGGAGGCAGAGTCAGATGGATTCCTCGGGCTCACTGGCCAGCCAGCCTGGCCTTTGTGCTCGTTTGAGGTCAGTGAGAGATTGCCTTTTAAAAAACAAAAGTGAAATCTGTCTTGAGGGATGAGACTGGAAGGTTTTTGTCTGATTTCTACACACATACAGCCCACCAAAACACACAAGAACACACACATACAAAAATGCACACACAAGCCCAAACACACAAAAGATACCAATTCTGGGATAACTTCCCAGAACAGAACAGAATTCTATAGCTGGATTTCTGCATAGATTCTTGGAAATGCCAAACAATTCCTCAAGCATTTACATTTGGATTAAGTCCAAGGCCTGGTTCCCCCTTGCTCCTTGGTCCCTAATTTGAAATCTGTACGGATCTTCAGCGAAATGGATCCACATGTTTTTTCACTTAGGCAGCCTTACCTCAGCAAAATATGGTTTGAATGAGTCACTTGATGGTTCAAACTCTTGAAATCAGTTTCCTTCCCAAGTAAAAAGACCTGCACCTCGAAGGGAAACGCTTGTGTGCTCTTTTGGGAGGTGGTGGTGAGGTACCCAGGACAAATGTCTTCTCACTCTTGGCTTCAATTAAAGGTCCTCCAAACATGACTCCCCTTTCCCTCCACCAGATTTCAGCTTGCCAAGTGAAACCGCAACATCCAGCCTTCCAGACGAGACATATTGCTTTCAAGAAAATCAGAGGGTCACAGCCAAAGAATTCAACATTTCCCCAGTCACCTACTCTTGCTACTGACACTTAATCCTTTTCTTTGCCACCAAACAGACGTTAGCACTTGATGTCTTATTTGTCACTGATAAAGAAAAGTAATTTTAGAATCTGATTTTTGGAACATCTTGAACTCTCATAACTAGCCCCCCTCACTTCCTTATTGTTTCATTTTTATTTATTTTATTTTTTTATTTTTTAAAAATTTATTTTCCAAGTCTGCCCTTTGGAAGCCCTCATCCCATCCTCCCTTCCCCTTGCCTCTATGAGGGTGCTCCCCCACCCACTCCCCTCTTCCTTCCCTGGCATTCCCTTATATGGGGACCTCAAACACCCTCAGGTCCAAGGGCCTCTCCTCCCACTGATGTTCAACAAGGCCATCCTCTGCCATATATGCGACCAGCGCCATGGGTTGCTCCATGTGTATTCTTTAGTAGGTGGTCCAGTCTCCGGGAGCTCCAGGGGGTCTGGCCAGTTGACACTGTTGCTCCCTCCATGGGGCTGCAAACCCCCTCAGCTCCTTCAGTCCCTTCTCCATCTCCTGCATCCGGGACCCCACGCTCAGTTCAGTGGTTGGCTGTGAGCATCTGCCTCTGTATTTGTCAGGCTCTAGCAGAGCCTCTCAGGACACAGCTTATCATGCTTCCATCAGCAAGCACTTCCTGGCATCCATAAGAATGTCCAGGTTTGGTGGCTGTATATGGGATGTATCCTCAGGTGTCTCTCTCTCCGAACCAAAACACCAGTAACTCCCCCAACATGACCTGCCTCTGCTCTGTTGTAAGTGTCCTTGTTCTCTGGCTCAGCAAAGTTCCATCCTGAGCCCATCACTCACTTCAGCTGGAAGTTTCTCCCTCTGGTTCCTCTCCAGCTGCATACTTTGCCTCTACTTTCCCATCAGGCAATGCTTATACTGTGTGAGCCTTTACCTCCTGACATTACAAAGTTTTGTAAGCAAGGTAATCTCTAATACACTGGGCAGAGATCAGGATTTATTTGTTCTTATTTCTGTCTTCTCACCAGGTAAGAGGTTTCCAATCCCTGTTGACTGGCTAAATAAATAGGTAAGCTTTCACACTGATAAACGACGCTGTAGACTCATTTCCATAGCTCCACTCTTCTAATCCTATGGGTTTGCTTTATATTTAATGTATCTACATATACTTTCTACAATATATGAAGAAAAATATAACCGTTCTGGGCTAGGGAAGTTAGATGCAAAGTTGTATGTATAACAAAAATATCAAAATTCATTTTTTTCATTTTAAATTAGATTTCAAAAAAAGAAAAAAGTAGGGAGAGCACTGCTGGGATGGTGGCCCGCGCATGGTAAAGTGCCTGCTGTGTAAGCACGGGGACCTGAGTATGGAACTCCAGAATCCGTGCTTAGAGCAAACAGACATGGATGGTGGCCCGCGCATGTAAGCCTAAGACTGCGGCATCAAAAACAGAGCCTCGCGCTAGCCAACTAGCCAGCTGGCCTAGCTGATTCAAGAAGCTTCAGGTTCAGTAAGAGACTCGGTCTCAACAAAGTCAAAGGTGGAGCTGGGAGTCCATCTCAGTGGGAGAGTGCTTGCCTAACTTCTATGGGACCCTAAATTCAGTTCCCAGCGCTGCTAATGAATAATCTGGGATGGAGAGCAATTGAGGACAGACATCTGTCATCAGCTTCTGACCTCTACCACTGTACACACACACACACACACACACACACAGACACACACAGACATAAACACAGTTACACAAACACAGACACACACACAGACATACACAGAGACATAGACACACACAGTCACATACACACAGATACAGACACAGATACACAAAGTCACACACACGGACATTCACAGAGACACACATACACAGACATACACACACAGACACACAGAGTCACAAACACACAGACATACAGAGATATATACACACAGACACACAGACATACACAAAGATACGGACACACAGACATAGACACACACACACTGTTGCAGAAGAGAAGAGGAAAGGCCAGCTATCTAGAGGGGGTCCAGGCACCACGGAGGCAGGACAAGAGGGTGATGGTTGTTTCTCGGTGATCCCTAGTTTACATTCATGGAAGTTTGTAGAACTTCCCGGTGTTGGCTTTCCTCTTAGTCTGTTAGGTCTTGCTGCTAATCCAATTCACATCTCTGCAAATGTTGAATTTTACACGCTTAAATTACAGGTGTGTTTTGGGGTGAGCAGATGATTTCTGCATGATGACTTTTCTTATACAAATATTATAAATATGTACATGCCACAAAGGCCAGTAAATCCAGGTGATATTTCACGCACATGTGAATACAGGTATGTAATATAGTATGTATGTTGGTCAGTATCATTTGTGTATGTGTGTGCCCATATTCATTTAACTTCAGATGTGAACGCATTTTCAGGTCAATTAAAATCCAACCTCCTAACTACTGCATTGCCCTCCAGGAAAATTCTAGACTCACATTGGGTAGAAGACAAAAAAGTACTTAACCAATTAACCACCCATTATTCCAATAACAATAAGGACTATAAAAACTAAATGGGTTCTGGCCAAAGGAAATGGTGATTTTAAGAAAAGAAGTGAGAAGCTAAGTAAATAATTCAAATGAAGTACATATGCCTCTTTCTGAAACAAAGCAAGACTCAGTTATTCCCTTCCCTACCTCACCTCGCTTCAAAGCTTTGAGAGGTCCTTGTAGATGTTTGTGTTTGTTTTCTTAAGATAGTGGGTCCAGGAGCAGTGACCAGAAACTGGGTAGGTGATAACTCACACTGTAGGTGTGCCAACACCAGAAAGTCTTGAATCATACAAAAAATGGTGACCACTGAGAAAGAGGAAACCATGATTCATATCTTCTAAAGAGTTTTACAGTCATCAATGCCCAGTGTCAGCTGCTGAACTCGGAATGGGCGACCTTAATAGATATAACTGTGTGTGGACTCATCGTACCA
Organism: Rhynchomys soricoides; assembly: GCA_019843965.1. Lineage (NCBI taxonomy): Eukaryota > Metazoa > Chordata > Mammalia > Rodentia > Muridae > Rhynchomys > Rhynchomys soricoides. The sequence goes on along the minus strand of JADRCH010000132.1, from coordinate 2,811,340 downwards.
TGAAATTAAATTTTAAATCTGAATTGATGAACAAAAAGTGCTGCCTTGATATTTTGAACAATAGTCTCAACAGTTTTGTAACTCTTTCTCTTTCATAAGAATGGAGCTGAGTCAGAGACTGAAAGGGAGCGCTTTGCTGAAAGTCTGCACTTAGCCAGAAATGACTAAACATGAGATGTGTCGTGGGGATACCTATCTGCAGGCTGCAGTTGTCTCCATATCCTCAACCTTCTGGTTTTCTAAAGACTCTGTCCTCTTCTCCATCTGGGGCAATTGAGACCTTTCCACTGCTTATGAGACCTTGCAGTACTAAGGTCTCTAACTCTTTCGTGCTCCCCCCCCCCCCAGTTCCCCTATGCACTCAGACCCATGCGCACGTGCACACACACACACCCCACTTCTTCGGCTTGGGTTTCTCACTTCTAGTTTCTATAAAAGTCTGAGTCTCACTTCGTTTTCCATAGGAGATATGTTTGTTTGTTTGTTTGTTTGTATGGTTGTTGTTGCTTTTTAAGGTTCCATGTTTGCTTGCTTCGCTCTCCATCACCCATACATTCACACATGGACCCCAAGCAACCTGGCTTCCTAGATTATTGTTAGAGTTCATACCTGGGACAAAGGGCTGAGGTGCCTATTTAACATATCCAAAAGGATCTGGCTACCTGGTTCTCTCTGCATCCCTCAGCCCCTACCTGTTACAGGCCCCCCTGGTGCACAGTGCCCCTACCCTGAACCCTCCAGCCCAGGGAGCCGGTCTGTTCTTCTATATAAAATCCCACTGTTTTTGTTTACACTGCCTCTCTCAGTCTGGTCATGTCCACTCTGGCTATCTCTCTTTTGCCTATAATAAACCTTTCCCTCCTCCACACTTAGAAGAAGTCATGTTTCCTTTCCTTTCGTTTCTTTCTTTCTTTTTTTTTTTGCATTCTATAATTACCTAAGTATCAGATCTAGCTGTTTGGTTCTAGCCCCCAAAACACCTTCCTTCCTCCAAGCATTGGACCTGGTTAACTATCCCTTACCTCAAGTATTTCTTAAACATGGCTTCTAGATCAGAAGTCCCAATCTTTTCACCAACCACCTTTGCCTAATTGTTATTTTCTCAAATATCCCCCACCCAAGTTCCATCCAGAGCTCTAGTTTTACTCGACCCACCCAGTAGTCTCATGCTTTCTCATGGCTCCAAACATCACTGCTTCAGATTATCTGAAATCTATATCCCGTATTCTCATCTTTTAACTGAGTACATGTTCTGCATTCATATTTACCTTCCCAACACCTCCTGTCACTTCAGAATCGATGACTTTTCCCTGCACGCCATCACCTCCTTCTGAGTTCTTGTTTAGGAAAGAACAACATACATATAAACTTTCAAGTACTGAGCAATGAAGAGCTGGAACAGGGGATACATAGACACTTCCCTACCAACCCCACTTCAGAGCATTTGGGAAACAGCTTTTTGTTTCTGTCTTCACTTATTTCCCATTCATTCACTCACCCATTGTGGTGGTTTGAATACACTTGGCCCATGGGAAGTGGCACTATTAGGAGGTGTGGCCTTGTTGGGGGAAGTTCGTCCCTGGGGGACGAACCACCTCCTGGGGGAAGGTGGGCTTTGAGATCCTTTTCTCAAACTCTAGCCATTCCCTCCTGTCTGTCTGCAGATGACAGTCCCCTCCTGACTGCCTTCCTATCATGATGTAGAACTCTCAGCTTCTTCTCAAGCACCATATCTGCCTGCTTGCTCCAATGCTTTCCACCATGATGATAATGGACTGAACCTCTGAAACTGTAAGCCAGCCCTAATTAAATGCTTGCCTTTATAAGAGTTACCTTGGTCATGGTGTCTCTTCTCAGCAGTGAAACCCAAACTAAGACATCTATTTACTCACTCATATATCCATTCATCCATTAAGTCCCTCTTCTGAAACTTACTCATTCATGAAGCAATCAGGGATACACAAATGAGTAAGATATCATCCATGACTTCAGAAAACTACCTAAGAAGATGCAAAATTTTGCAACAGAATTTCTATACAGAAATATCCAAAATTTAGAACACCATTTGTGTTATTTGGATTTGAATGTCCCCCAAAGGCTCACATTGTAAGTATTATTCTCTAGCTGATGCTTTCTGTTTGGTAGGTTGCACAACATTAAGGGAGCAGACCCCAGTTAGTAGAAGTAGGTCGGTAGAGATGAGTGTTTGTCAGCTACAATTTAGCCCCTGTTCTGGGGCTCATTCTCTGTTTGCTGGTTCACTGTAACATGAGGGACCTCTCACATGTTTTTCCCATCATGAGCTCTGCTGTCCTTGCCCTCCATAATGGACTAGAATGATCTGAGTTGTCGAATTCTCCCTGTAAGTTTTTTTATCATGTATTTTGGTCATATCAATACAAAATAACTAATGCACAAAATTGGTTCAGGAGAAATGGCATCATTGTTTTGACTAAATCCAACTGCATGATTCTTAGGCTTTTGAAACTGGTTTAGAGAAGGAATTTGGAAGAGTTTGGAGGTGCAGGGTAGAGAGATCTTAGAGCGTTTTAAGCACCTTAATGGGCAATTCTGGCATAATTTTGGAAGACTAGACTATGATAGAATAATGTGGAGAATGAAAGACAGGTTTATGGGATTTCAGGTGGGAATAACCAAGAACTGGAATAAAGGGTCATTAATGTTAGAGTCAGGCAAAAAATAAGAAAAATCCATATTTTAGTCATGTTTGAATAAGATTGAAGTAAAAAAGTGAAGAATTGATTTGGTGGAGAAAATATCAAGATCACAAAGTAGTAAGGCAGTGGTGTGGTTATTGCTGATTAATCTTGGCAATAGTGATGGGATCATGAGTAGCTGGAATGCAGAGCAGGAACTGGAGCAGAAAGACACAGCAAATGTGCAGTCTGGCCAAGAAGGAGGTAACAGTGAGTTTAAAGCTATAGTCAAAGAAGTCATAATTGTTTAAAAAAAAATAAAAATAAAAAGGACATATTTGTTAAAATGCCAAACAATTATCAACAAGACAACAAGAAAGGTGAGTTGGGGGTGTTTCAGGTAACAGGATCACCTCATCCACACAGCTCCAGGGGCTAAAATAAAGGTGCATGCAGGTTGCTCTTCTTGTTGTACAAGGTCATCTCCTGAGCTATCTATCCAGCCACCCAGCCATTCAGAAGCTTCTGTATCCATGGTCCAAGTAACTCACAAAGATATCTAGATTATGCTGAATACTAACATAAGATGAAGGCAATAGTTTGGAGACCATAGAGCTTGCTCCCAGATTTGTGAGGAAGGTCTGGGGGATAGTGAGTGTGTGACAGGTTTGGACTTTTTGGGAAGACACTGATACTGACAGGGGAATTGTGAGCTTTCAAGAATGAGGCCTAAATTACACTAGCTACCTCAGGATGTTGGAGATGCAAGCAAAATGGAATATCTGTTAAGCCAATAGGCATGCAATGAGCAAAGTTGACATGCTTTCAATGGCAAGACCATAGGGACAGGGCTGCCCAGATCCATTCAAATTCAGCTGTTGGTACCATGTGGCTCACTGGACAACTTCAGGATTTCATGTTTCTCTTGCTGGTTTCTGTCCTGATTTTTTTCTAATCTTCTCTTGCTATCTTCTTGTTCTTTCCTTTTGGAATGGAAATATTTACTCTTTGCCATTGTATTATGAATGTATATGATGGTGGTTTTCATTTGCGGGGACTCACAGTTAAGAGTTTGCCTTGAGTCTCAGAACAGACTTTTGACTTCAGATTCTTGAGCAGTACTGGGACTGTTAAAGAACATGTTAAGACCATGATGATCGTTGAAGTTGAGTTAAATGCAGGTTTGCTTTTGTTTTTTTGTATGAGATGAATATGGAACTTTGAGAGAAGGGGCAGAATGTTTTGTCTTGAATCTGAAATGGTTCCCTTGGGCTTTTAAGATGGATTTAGAGAATGTTGAGGCTTTCAACTCCACCTCCTGTTTCTGCAGTGACACTAGAAAGGCAAGCATCAGCTTTGCTCCTCTTTAGACTTTAAATTACCATGGGTAAAGCTGGAGTTCCCTGGGCTTCCTTGAGGCTCAGTAAGACAAAGCCACATCTTTAAGGCCAATCTGCTTTCTTCTTGACCAGAATGAATGACTGAATCCAAGTTCTACCACTGGCTCTGTGTGGTCACCCAAACTGTTACATATGTCTGTGTCCTTCTTAATGGTTAATCCAGCTGGACCTATCTATTACCTGGAGAGGAATCCAAACCTTGAGACTGCTGACTTACCTAAAGACTTGCTGAAGTGAGAAAGGATTAATTACCTAATGAGATAACGTGCTTTTTTCGATGCTGAAGCCCCTTCTGCTTACAGGATCTCCATCTAAAAGAGACTGTGCAGTCTCTACCACCTGGCTTGCCTGCTCTTCTGAGTCATATTCAGAAAGATGTGACTTTTCCCTTTCCTCATTTTCTCTCTGTTTTTCTTTCAGATACTGGCCAAAGCCTAGGGATACTTTCCAGTAGGCCATAAGCTTTCTCTCATTTGATGTACTGCCCCTCACCCCAGCCACCTTCACCAGCGCTGCTTCTTGCTAACCTCCATTGCAAAGGCATGACTTTCCTTCTCCTCCCACAGCTCCTATTTTTGGGTGGTTGTGAAGATTTAAATTTTCTAGCATTTTAAAACTGAAAGTACACTAGAAAGAGAGAGCCTGTGGTTTGTCCTGCTGTTGCACAAGGCCACCGAGGGAACTATCTACCCAGGTTCAGCCACTCAGACATTCAGAAACTTCTGCATCTATGATCTCAGGAACTCAGAGTGGGACCTGATGATATCTACATGATGTTGGATACTAAGGTAGATGAATGCAAGAGTTTGGGGATTATGGGAATTTACCTTTCTTGTTTTTCTCCTAAATTCTAATAATATTGTCCTTGAGCTTCTTGCCAGGTTAGTTTCTAAATTCTTTTATTAACAATGCTATAAAAACCACCACCAACAGCAAAACCCCAATGCTATGAACACATGAAAGGGAACCCTGACTTTCCTGGTAACCTATGGCAACTACAAAGGCTTACTAAAGAAACTCCTTGTTGGAGAAGGGACTGAAGGAGCTGAGGGGGTTTGCAGTCCCATGGGGGGGGAGCAACAATGTCAACTGGCCAGACCCCCCCCCCCAGGAGCTCCTGGGGACTGGATCGCCAACCAAAGAATATACATGGAGGGACCCAGAGCTCTGGCGCATATGTGGCAGAGGATGGCCTTGTTGGACATTAGTGGGAGGAGCAATCCTTGGGCCTGAGGGGGTTCAATGCTCCAGTGTAGAGGAATGCCAGGGTGGGAAGGCGGGAGTGGGTGAGTGGGTGGGGAAGCACCCACAGAGAGGCAGGGGAAGAGGGGATGGTATACGGAGTTTCCAGAAGGGAGACCTGGAAAGGGGATAACATTTGAAATGTAAATTTAAAAAAGCCAATAAGGAAAAAGAAAGAAAAAAGAAAACAAAGTCCTCTGAGGAAACAGGAAGGGACCATATCAGGGCCTTAGCCCTCCCTATCAGCCAGAGAAGATCAAAGTGAGATCCAGATAGCACAGTTTGTTGTTCCTGGTGGGTGGTTTGAAAAATTCTGCCTCCTTGTTTTGCTGTTTTGTGCCTATTTTATCTGACCACACATGTAACATCTCTTGCTGTATTTATGCTAACATATGATGTGACATCAGTAAGGCAAGGCTAAAGGACTCAGGGACTCCACTGGAGGCCAGGTGACCCCTGAGGATCAGACCTCAACTTAACAAGCACATACACACAAATATATACACACATACATACACACGCATACACAGACATACACACACTTATACACACATACATACACACATCCCCATGTTTCTTACATGTTTTTAAACACGAATAGCAAAATATAACCAAAATTATTAAAAATTACTGGAAAATATATTTTAAAACAACCAAACTAGGCTTTTTTAAAAACAAAAGAAGATGACCCAGTCCCTTGAAGACTTCCCTGTTATAGCCTGAGTCTAGACCACTGACATGCCAGGTGCAGTGATCGCCAGCTGTTCAGTTAAAGGACTCCCACTCTCTTCCTAACTGCAAACAAGATGCTACCTCTCTACGCCTTACACTTCTGTAACATCTCCCTTGCCTTATATGATTTACAAAAACAGACTGAGTACGTACCAATACCACTATCTGTTAGTCAAAAGCTTTAGAATGAGATCTCTGGGCTTCGGTGCTAAAACTGGGTTATATATATTATAATCTCAAAAGTGGTCCTATTAGTCTTGAACCTTGTGTAATTAACAGCTGGTTTCATTTTCTCTCCCATTTACAGTCAACTAACACTCAGATAGTCCTGTGGCAATCTAATATCTCCAAGTTCCCATTGATTACTCTCCTAGGCCTGAAGGTCTCCACTAGTGGAAACCCTAAGTCCCCTATGCTTCCAATTTACTCAGTGTCTGTTTCTCTTTGATGATTCCTGCTTTTATCTTGTCTGCTCAAATCTCCATTTAGGTGCCAGTCAGGGACCCCTCCCCTTTCTGGTCACACCTGGCTACTCTACAAATGGAACCAAGAGCAATGCTCTTTCAGGCTTTCATCGATGGGCCCAATGGAGGGCTATCCCAACTGCCACACCTGAAGATTCCACTCAGTGAGGTCTTAGACTAAGAACACAGGAGGACTAAATATCTCCTTACATAAGACAATTCCTTCCAAGAAGCCCCTCCTTCAGCACATCTGTTCACAGAGCTTCTGTCAGATAATGTTATGAAGTCTCCCAGTGCTTCCCTCAGCCATGCCTGCTTTTCTGAATCCCAATTCTGAAAAACTCCCCTTTCTCTTTCAAGTAGTGATGGTCCTGATCTTATAGCTCAGTCTCTGAAGCTCTACCCAGCCTCCTCTTTGCTGTGTTGCTATTCACCAATCTACATTGCAAAAGGCCTTTGCCTGTCCTGTTGTGTTTTTCTCAGACTCTGATAGAACTTTTTCAAGCTTCCTTCCACAACCATTTCTCTTATTAATGACACTAACAACCCACAAATGGAAACCCCAATTTCTCCATAATGGGCTTAGATTTTGAGTGCTTGATCTCCAGAGAGTGGTATTTTAGTGATATTTGTGCTGGTTATGGCTCCTTTCTAAGGTAGGATCAGGTTGGCAGGAATTGGTGGGAATTTGAAGCCTATAAACTAACTCCTAATTCTGACACCCCTTTCCATCTCCTGAACCACCATGATGTAAGGAGCATCTACCATATACTACCCCCAACCATGAACTACACCAGGACAGGCCAAGACCACTTATTTAGAAATGGTGTTATGCATAGTGAGTTAGGCTCCTCTCCATTAATTAGCAACCAAGACAAACCCTCACCCCAGATGTGCCCACAGACCAATCTGATCAGAAAATTTCTTCATTAAGACTTTCCTATCAGGCTGCATTAAGTTGACAATTAGACTAATTAAAATGATCTTCATTGTCAATTTGAAGGATTTTGTAATCAGCTAGGAGACATTGTTATATTCAAGATTCGGGGATATATAATATAGATATAGATATAGATATAGATATATGCCTTATCCTTTTTTTTGTTCAATTTCTACCCTAGATTCTGTCGGCTGTTTCTGGATTTAGACTCGGCCTGTTGAGTTCCATGATCATGACTGCCCATAGCCCTACTTCATTTGACCTATGTTCTTTGTGCTTCTTTCTCTAGTTTGATCTAAAGTAAATGAGCTGATTCCAGCCTCATCTCTGAAATCAGAGGATCACCCAGCACCTCTTTCTACACAAATCCTTACTGCCCAGCAAGGCTTCTGTCCTACGGCCTGTGCACCACACCCTTCCTAACACAAAAACATTTCTCTTGTCTCATTTATCAGGTGCCCCGTACTGCTCCAAAGACTACTGACAGGGACTGGGCAGCAGTGTAAGGAGAGATAAGACTTCAGACATTCGAGGAAAAGACACTATGACCCACAATTGTCAATAACACTGCACCCAAGAGACATTCTTTTTTATTGGGTATTTTCTTTATTTACATTTCAAATGTTATCCCCTTTCCTGGTCTCCCCTCTGGAAACCTCCTATCCTATCCTTTCTCCCCCTGCTTCTATGGGGGTGCTCCCCCACCTACCCATTCCCACCTCCTTGCCCTCGAATTCCCCTACACTGGGGCATGTGTATTCCTTGATTGGTGGATCCCTGGGAGCTCTGGGGGATCTGGTTGGTTCTAAGGATTATTGTTATTTAATTTTGAAGGATTGAAAGTCTGTCTTTCCGCGCGCGCGTGTGTGTGTGTGTGTGTGTGTGTGTGTGTGTGTGTGTGTGTACATATGTGTATGTGTGTGCCCATCATAATTACCTGTTTGCTTGTATATCTATTTGAACACACAAATGGAGTCTCATATGTAGAACCAACAGCACTGCCTCCCCACGTTGAATGGTAGGTATGGTGGCCTGTTTTTCGACATCATTTCAATGCTCTGTAACTTCTCTGGAGCTCAAGCACCAAACTGCTCAAGGAGGTTGAAGTGCCTACCCAGCTGATTACCAAGGGAGCAATTCCTGAGAGTCTTAAGACTTTTCTGAAATGGTAGCAATTATACTGATTCACAACATCATTGTCATTACATCATCTTCCTCTTCTCATCAATGTGCGATCACATAGTGTCCCCTTACACTTTCTTATTTAATCCATCTGGTGAGTCAGATTGGACTAAGCTCAATTTATATGTGAGGATCTAGAAGCTCAAAGAGGTTGCCTAAGAGCTGGAATCTATGCTAACTCCAACATCTCCTGACCTCTAGGGCAGACTTGTTCCATTACATCATGCTGTGTGTGGTCAGAGCTGTGTAGCCCCATACATAGGCAAGCAATATGATATAGTGGTTAGGAACAATAATTGTGAGAGTTTTCTTCATTAGGGTTTCATTGTTATGAACAGACACCATGACCAAGGCAACTCTTATAAAGGACAACATTTAATTGGAGCTGGCTTTACAGTTTCAGAGGTTCAATCCATTATCATCATGGCAGGAAGCATGGCAGCATCCAGGCCAACATGGAGGTTCTGGAGAAGGAACTGAGAGTTCTATATCTTGATCTGAAGGTAGTAAAGAGACTGTATTCCTCATGCAACCAGGAGGAGGCTCTGAAATTTCACACTGGGTGGAGCATCGAGACCTCTAAGCACACCCCAACAGTGAAACACTTTTTCCAATAAGGCCACACCAAATAGTGACACTCGCCATGGACCAAGCATTTAAACACATGAGTCTAATGGGGGCTAAACCTATTCAAACCACCACAGAGAAAACAAAATTACTCAAACAAACAAACAAACAACCTCAAGGTTCACATCTTTCCTGTATTCTACTTGCTGGGTCTTGGAAAAGTTTTTAACTGAAATCCATTTTTCTCACCTATAAATGGAGCTCAAAAGTCTTCCCATGATGCTGAAGGTGAAATAAAATAAAGCAACACCCATGGAGGACTCAAGGTCTGTGTGATGCTTGACACAAGGCAAAGGGTTAATAAGTGAGGGTCTTTCTCTAACAAAGAGGATACAAAGCCTTCTTCAACTGCATGAAAAGTTCTGAAGATCAAAACAATTTAAGTAACTTATTGGAAAGTCCAGCCAAAATGGACCTGAAGCTAACTTTGCATTTCTTAACCTTTAAAACGTTTGTCATAGTCTATGTATGGGATTCAGAATGGATGTTCATATATTTTCTTATAGAGAACTATTGCTGTTGTCTTGACTCTCAGCTTTCACCAGGTGAGCTAACATGATATTCAATGTATCTAACTAGAATCATATTCAATGTACACAATTCACAACCAGGATGGCCAGTTCGCTCAATAAACAAACCTTACATCAGGCTTGACTACTTGAAGTTAATCCCCAAATGGTAGAAGGAGAGACCAGAATCCTGAAAGTTGTCCTCTGGCCTCAAACATGCTGTGGCATGTAAATATGTATACACACACACACATTCACACACACACACACTAAATAAATAAATACACACAAATCTATGTGAAAAGAGAAAAAACAATTCAAAACATTCTGGAACAGTGCTGTCCATGAGGATATGAACCAGTGGCCATGTATTCATACACAGGTGTTCTTGCACCAATAAAGGAAAGCACCAGAACTTCTTAAAGACACCTTATTTAGGTAATCACATCTTTACCTCTGCTATAGCTATCTTATTGAGACTAACACTGCAGAGATCTGAAGTCCTAGAGTTGGAGTTGAGGAAACAATCAGGCAGAGGGCTGGCTGTAAGTGCCATGGTTAGCTTTGGTTGGCAACTTGATAAGATTAAGAAGCAGCTAGAGCATTAATGAGGCACACTCTGACTATGTTTGTAGGGGCTTCTCTAGAGAATGTGACCTGAGTGGATAAGACCAGTGTTGAAAATAGGTATCACTCTACCATAGGCTGAGATAAGTAAACAGAAGAAGGAGAACATGAGCTGAGTATTAGCAGTCCCCTCTCTCTGTTTGCCAATCAGCCCAGACATGACATTAGTCCCCTATGGCTGGGATCCTGTCTGCTGCTATGCCTTCCTCATTGTAACAGACTCCATGAGCCAAAATTAACCCTTCTTCCCTTAAGTTCCCTTGGATTCCTTTATGGGACCCCAGACATCAGATTCCTTATTGTTTTCTCTTGCTGCTCAACCATGATGATTAGATTTAACTGTCAGCTTTGAAACTAATTGATGTGGAAGGACCCAGACCACTGTGGGGCAGTGCCATTCCCTGGACTGGGGGTCCTGAACTACATAAGAGAAATCAAGTTGAGCAAAAGTAAGATGTGATGTGACTAGCATCTGCCTTGAACTCCTCCGCCTTGTAGACTGTAACCTGGATTTGAAAGCCAAACACAGCCTTTCTCTTTAACTTGCTTTTTGATCAGAGTTTTTTATCATGGGAACATAAAAAATACTTTGTCACCTACCTGACCCCTGTAGTCATTTAAGGCCATCAATCATGCCACAGTTCCTCTTCGGAGTCTTTTATTGAATGCTGTCCATGGAATTACAATGGCTACAGGTGTATGCACACACACACACACACACACACAGACACACACACAGACACACACACACACAGACACACACACAGACACACACACACACACACTCAGAGAGAGAGAGAGGGAAAGAGAGAGAGAGAGACAGACACACAGACACACAGACACACACACACACAGACACACACACACACA
>JADRCH010000132.1:2663424-2800080 GCA_019843965.1 Rhynchomys soricoides | reverse complement strand
CACACACACACACAGACACACACACACACACTCAGAGAGAGAGAGAGAGAAAGAGAGAGAGAGAGACAGACACACAGACACACAGACAGGAAAATAGACCAAGACAAAGAGAGACCTTGCAGACATAATCTGTGATCTAGCCTTAAGGCTAGAAAATTCTACTTAAACAGAGAAAAGCCTTGTGTTCCCCTCTGTGCAGGGCAATTGCTACTCACTGTTGTGGACTCTGATGGCTTGCCTGGTCTGCTAGCCCCATTCAAAGCTAAACTCCATTTCCACCCCATCCTTTCTTTGGACTTATCTTCCACTCTGACTTCAGCAGAATGTTCCTTCAAAAGAGCACTTTGGGACTCTTACTCTGAGCTGAGGATTTTGGAACTTAATTTTACCTAGAACAAGAAAACACTCTGCAATTGGTAGATAATATTGTTTGGGGAGCTGGAGATCTAAATCAATAACTGTTTCCTTCAAAAATCAATACTAATATACTTAGTCCTATTGTGCATCATTAAATATGTATTGGTTATTTAAAATTATTCTGTCTGTTCTGCAAGAAAGCAAGTATTAAAGCTGGTGTGCAGGTGAGAGAGTTTACTGTTTAATAGCATGGGCTGGTCTTCAGGAGAACCCAGGTTCAAGTCCCAGCACCCACGCAACCATCCGTAACTCTAGTTCAAGGAGTTCTAATGCTTTTCTCTGGATTCTATGGTCATCGCACACATGTGGTGCAGAGACATACATGAAGGCAAAGTATGCATAAGATGAAAATAAAGATTAAAATGCAAAAATCTAAAATGTAAAAGCTGGTGAAAAAAGGCTAGAATTAGGTTGCAGGAACATGTCCTCAAGTAGGAGGTGTTTGACAAAGTGCAGCCTTGCATCTCAGAATGAGGATCCAGTGAGTTCATCACTGAACCTGTCAAGTAAAGCTCTTGAAAAATCTCTCAGTGGAATACTTTCCTGCTGACTTGGACTTATATGTGCTTCCATTAATGCCAGGGGAAACAGAGTGTGCACCCAGCCACTCTGGGTTAAGCTAAAGGCTGCAGTAGCATCTGGGAAGGCCATGCTTGAGTTTAAGGAATGAAATGAAGTGTATGATTCCATAGATGCCCCCCATTTGAATCTCCTTATAGAACATCAGCCCTGCAGGCAGCCTTTAGGAGGAAGAGCACAACCCAGGCCTATGTGACTTGAAGAAGGGATGACTCTCCAATCACAAAATTAGGCCAAGAAATCAATGTACTACTTGTAAGCTAAGAGGACTCTACCTTTGGAATCTCTTCTCTGACAAAAACACTAAGAGATTTAAAAACAACCATTTAGAAAAATGGCTGTACAGACATTGAAAAACAAAACACACACACACACACACACACAAACAAAAACAAAAACAAAAAAAATTTGCTCTACTAATGGGTTTGCAGAAAGCTATGTTCTGCCTCACAGACACTACCATTTGGTTTTAATTAGAAGATTAACTCTCTTCTAAAGTATATAAAACCCCTCTTGCTAAGGAATAAAGGAGTCTAAAGGCGCATCAGTCTGGGAGAGCTTGTAATAGAACTTGGAGTTTGGATAAAATTCTACCCAGCTCAAGTTCCTCACCTTTCCCCATCTATTCTAGTTACTTTTCTGTTGCTGTGATAAAACAAAAAGTGACTGATGGTAGAGTTTATCTTTGCTTCCTGTGGCAGAAAACTAAGTTCGTTATGGTAGGAGCTATGACATGAAGTCAGAGGCATGGAAGAAGGAGCAGGAAACTTGGAGATCACATCTTTTATTTTAAACACAAAACAAGAAAACAAAAGGGAAGTAGAGTGAAGCCTTTAATCTCAAAACCCACCCCAGGGACATTCTTCCTCCAGCTAGGCTGCACGACTTAAACATCCCCAAGTAGTGCCACAAACTGGAGATCAAGTGTTCAAATACCCATGCCTATGTGGAACATTTATCATGCAAGTCATCGTACCATTAAATAAAATAAAATTGTCACAATGAATATGACCCTTGCATGGGTGGCACAGGCTCTAAATGTAATAACTGATAGAAATTGCTTACACATAGGATACAAGAGGAAAGATGGCAGCTTTCTCCCATCTATAAATTCTAAAACCAGGACGGATTTATTATCTCTGTCATTTATTCTAATAGAATGAACAAAGTAGGCTTTATGGTGTGTGTGTGGGGGGGGTAGGTGCAAACAGTAGGAAAGCATGTTGTTCTGTAAGAATGCAGTGACATCCTAGAGAACACACTCACCCAAAGGCATAAGTCAGCACCTCTCTGAGGAAGTGTTTGTAGAAGGAAGAGAAACAGGATCTATGTGCATCTAACTGCTGTACTTATGCATGCGTCCAGGAACAGATCACACAGTTGCTGAGCCCACAGCCAATAATGAATGCCAGCTCTAAGAAATGCTATAGGACAATTTGCTCATCATTATATTTTCACAAGAGAAAGTGCAAAGACCCACATGATGGCAGAGGAGTTAGAGTGCAAAAGAAAATACTTTACTTCACTAATCTACTTCTCTGCAATAAGTTATTAGCAATCTAGAGGACTGGAACAGTAAATGCTTTAGTATTCCATAGATCCTGTGGGTTTGAAATCAAGGGGAAGCTTAGTTCACTTGGGATTGGGGTGTCTCTTGGGATTAAAGTCAAGTTGTTGGCTGGGCTTGCAGTTATCTACAAACTCATTTGGGAGGCAGTCCACTTCCAAGCTCAGCCACATACTGGCTAGGAAGCCTCACAGTACTTGCTTGTTGGCTTCCTAGATGTCTTCACACCATAGCAACTGGCTGTCATCTCCCCAAGGTGGCTCGTGACATCACAGCTGGCTTGCCTCAGAGCAAGTAAATCAAAAAGAAAAGGAAAAGAATTCTCCCCACACCAATCAATTGTCTTTTTACAATATATATTTGCAGACAACATCCTGTCATTCCCTCTTGGCTCACTCACCTGAAGTGGGTCATTAAAAACAGGTCTACAGTCAGAGGAGATAAATTACCTGCTACCTCATGGTAGAGAAGCTAAGAAAATACTGATGAGTCTTTAAAATGAATACATTCAAGAATCCAGTTGTAGAGACAGGGTCCTCTCAGTGGTTGTGCCAGGGAACGTTTTAGATGAAAAAGACATGACAGCATCTGAACAGACTGGTATCTACTCAGAGTAAGAAAAGTGAGATCTGACCTTCAACTGTCTAAAAGACACTTTTGGGTTTGTAGTCTGTATTATCTTCTGTTTGGGACCCTGAACTACATTTCCCAACCTCCTTTGTATGGAACCAATGAAACATGGTCCGAAGAGACAGCCAACCTATGATGGTTAGTTTTAATTGTCAACTAGATACAATCTAGAACCTTCTGGGATTGCCTCGATCAGGTTAACCTGTGGGCATGTCTGTGGGAAGATTCAGCCTCAATGTAGGTAGTACCATTCCTGTGTTTGGGTTGTGGGTTGAGTAAAAGTAGAGATTGTGAGCTGAGTATGCATTCTTTCTCTCTGATCTTGACTGTAGCTGTGACTATGTGCTTTCAAGTTATAATAGATTTTAACTTGGAGTAGTAAGCTAAGTATACCCTTTTCCTCCAAAGTGCTATTTTTTTCCAGGAAATTTTTATCATAACAAACATAGTAGACAAGCCCCAGAAGTTTTCTGCTATACCCCTAGTACACAGGAGATAGAGGTAAGTTCTCCAAGAATTCAAGGATAGCCTTGGCTACACAGTGAGTTTGAGACCCTGTCTCAGAAACTGAAGAATAACAGAAAGTCATCCATATCATTACTTTTTTTCTGATGAATGACAATACTAATTGAAGAAGACTCCAGGACCAGTAAGGGTGGAACCATAAAGAAAATAAGTCTAAGTCTCACAATGAATAACTGGAAATATGCCAGAGCAACAGCAGCTAATGTGAATTAACACAAGCAAAACAACTATTTATGGTTGAAATCACTAGGGACTGGGTATATTTGTTATAGCAAGTTGTCTGATTCATTTCAACCAAGTCACCATCTTTTATGGGAGTTGGTATTAGCACCTCATCACTATAAGGGAAGGCTCTGGGATCCAACAACCACCTTCTGGAACACACCCAATGACCTAAAGACCTCCCTTAAGGGCTTTCCTCCTTTTTCTAATGTGCTACCATGGAGAACAAGCCTCTAACACATGAGGCTTTAGAAGAATGTCAACACCCAATATATAAGAAAATGCTGTAGATTAAAGAATGTTAAGCCTATAGGCAGTCCTAAGCATGAACAAGTGATCATTTATTCATCTGAAGACATCAAAGAAATTGAAGAAATAAACTTGGAAAGTTATTATCTAGAAGCTGTGCCCTATGACTGGTGAGTTTCTGGTGTTACTCTGCTTCATAGAATATTCTCTAGAGAGTAAGCTTTTACACTAATTATAATATGGAATGCATTTCAGCGTAAGATTATTAATCAATTAAATATACAATCTGCTTACTTCTGGGGAAAACCAACCAGTAAGCACCATCGATAGTGGTGTGATCTTTGAGTTAGACAGACCTGTGGTTCCTTCATATTCACAACTTACATCACTTTGCTTCTCATTCAACTTCTTTGAGTTGAAGTTTTCTAACTTACAAAGCAATTGTGATGACAACAACAATGACATCATTTACTTAAGATTGCAAAGTGGGTTAACTGAAATGCATAAAAAATATACAGGTTATACATAGTAATTTAAGAATTTTTCATTGTTGTAATACACATTATTTTGAAGAAAGAATTTCCCATTCTTTGAGTCTTCAAGTTGATTAATCATCATCATCATCATCATCATCATCATCATAATCATTTGTATGCATGTGTATGTTCCAATATATAAATATGAGTATAGGTACATATTTACTGTGTGTGTGTATATGTGTAGGTCAGAGGACAACATTTTCTCCTTCTACCACATAGTTTCCTGGAATCAAACTTGGGTCATCAGGCTCAGAAGAAAGTATTGTTGCCTGCTGAACCATCTCGCTGGTCCATGAAGACCTTTTACTAGGGTTCATTGCAACAGTCTCCTACAGATCTCATGGGAAGAGTTCACTATGGTAGGATAACTTTATAGGGAACTACAGGAAACAATCATTGAAAGTGCATGTGCTGTGATACAAAAACCTGACCTCCAACATAAACTAAGAAGAGTAGAGTCACATAGACATTCCTGTCACACAGCTTGTCCTCTGTAGACAGCTGCTTTTCTGAAGTATGAACTCCAGTAATGTATACAAAAAGTGGAAGTTATAACCAGAATCTTGGGACTGTTAACTTGACTGCCCCAGCTGGGGCTCCAAAGAGTTGATGGTAGGTACAACATATTCACATACATAGGTGGTAAAGAGTTCAGGCTGTACCATGTAGATGCCATCCTACCCAGACAAAGTGCTCTGTTCTAACACTGGCGCAGGGATAAGGCAAGGGGAGATCTCATTTGTGTTGGACCTTTTATCTACTCAAGAGGCCAGTTTAATAGGACAGATACTGATGAACAAACTGTTAAGATCTAGAGACCAGGTATGGTTTGAGTTGAGAACCAACTCTGAGGTAAGATTAGAAGGGAAAGTGAGCCAGAGGATAACTCTATTGCTTGAGGCACCTGAGATGGTCAGAGTGAGGAAGTAGAAAAGACACACTAGAAGATGCTCTGTCATAACAAAAGCTAAGTTAGCAAATGTCTGTAAAGAGGATGGCCTTCATTCATTCTGTCAGGTGGCAGACTGCCTTGGGTTTAAAGAAAGGCATCATCAATAACTGATAATGATACAACAAATTGAGAAAGATGGATATAGGGAAAGTAGTCAAAGACTGACTCAAAAAGCTTTAAACAAGTCAAAGAGGGCACATCAAAATCATGGAAGTGATAACACACTGGGGAAAACACTTGTGACTCTGGGTACCAAATACCATCATTTTAAGATTCATGATGTAAAACCTTCAAAGATCAGAAGAAAACCATTAGTAGGAGGTTGGATCAAGAGAAGGTTTTTGTAGATGATATTCTCAGATAAATACACAGTGAAGCTGAACCGAAATTCAAAACTAAACTATCATAAAGAGAAGTAAAAACTCTTACATAAACCTTAAGCCAAAGATGCCTCTGTAGAAAACAGTAATCATAATTAATAACAGGTTCTATGCACTATGATAAAAGCAAAGTTCAGTGGAAAATCCAGGGTCTTATGAACATCTTAGATTCTGGATGAACATGTGACCTAAAGGAAGAGAGAATAAAGGTCAAATCATAAACAATTTTTAAAAACCACAGGATATAATCTGTGGGACCGTTCTGGTTGAGCTAAGGTTTAAAACCCCGGCAACCCAGTAGGGGGTGCACAGCAGGGGATTACTGTACAAGGGATGGTGGGTGTTTTGCCATGCTCCTGGGCCCCAGGCTTCTGACACTAGGCCACAACACTCCATTAAATATGTGACCATCAGTCACATAGCCCAAACCCCTCCACAGGTAGAGGTGTGGTCACCTAGCTTCAAGACACTTCCATTTTAATGAGGCACCTAGACGCTTAGCCAATAAACTCCCTTTCCCTTCCTCTTCCCAGCCACTCTTCCCTGCAAAAGGTATTTTATCCTCAGGCCCACTCTGAGGTTGTGGGGTACGGTTTCACTCATCACCACTCTCCAGCATGACAATAAATGCCCTAGAACCATGGACTGTCTTTCTTCATCGGGATCCACCATGGTGAACAATGGAACAGGCCTTCATCTAAAGAGCCACATCTAGTCTCCCACAGAAGGCCTCTCAGCGTTCTCAGCCACAGTCTCCAGCAAACCAACCCAGCTAGCCGGGTGACAAGCCAAAGACTCAGTCCCCCGGTGGCACCTAGCCAGGCTCCTCCCTGTCTTTTCCCCCTCTGCCCAGAGCTAGATCAGGCCTGTGGGCCCCGACTCTGTTCTCAGCTCTTCCAAGCCATCCAATGGGGCCTGGGATGCCCAAGAGCCTGAGAACCAAATGGAGCTGGCTCTTTGCAGTTCCCAGGACCCCAAGGTGGTATCCCCAGCTTCTCACAGCCGGCCACTTGCCCCACGGTGCTGTGGGGTGAGCAAGGTCAAACTTCCCACGTACTGCCTCTCTCAGAGGCCCAAACCCTGAGGCGGATGCAGGACTCCCTCACACCACTTTAACCAACAATAATCAAAGAATGATCTCAAACAATGGATTTTTTTAAATAAATAAATAGGATAAAGGTACAAATTACAAAATTGCAGCAGAAACATATAACATGAGAGGTAATAAGAGAAAACTAACAGTTGATGGAGAGGATAATTACTCTGCCTAGCAATTTGTACATAAATATGAAGTTTTCTAGGAAACTGTGACTTCCTAAAACCAACCCTAAAAGAGATCAAAAGTCTAAAGAACAGATAGCCACCTAAGATATTTAGAACTTTAAAAACTACGTTTTCCTTTGTTCACAAATGAGTTTAACCAATTGGAAGAGAAGGAGGAGGAGGAGGAAGGAAAGGGAGGGGCAGATTTCAATTCATCTCAACTCCAACACTGACAGAATGGTTGGACACCAGCAAACAGTCATTAGTCACGAGCTGGTGAGAAATGTAGAGGCTTCCTTCAAACCTGCTGAAAGAAACCCGAGTCTAACAAGATTCCCAGGAGTCTGTGTGCAAGTTGGAGTTTCTGAAAGCTGATTTATTTTAAAGCTTGGCAAGCAATGTTCCATGGTCCAAACCCAACCCTTATCTCCTCTTCATTAATAAAATTCTATTGGAACCTAACTAGACTATTTATTTGTATGTTATTTACAGCCACTGTCCCGCTGTAATAGCTGAGCTGGGTCATTGGAACCATAACTATGTAGCCCACAAAATCTAAAATATTCACTATTTTTCCATCTTGATTTATTTTGTTTTGATGCATGGGGAACAAACAAGAAACATTTCATTTCTGTTATGGTACAAGTTTAACATTGATTATAAAAGGTGTCACATAGCAAAGGGTATGAACACTTCAGATTTAGCCTAGATTTTATGAACAATAGCATTCGAATTCCATTCTTACAAGCATCAGAGCAAAAGTAGAACTCAGCAAGAATATAATACAACAGCCAGCTGTGCCTGCACCCATCAGTAATTCCCAGCATTCAGTTGGCTAGGCATATGGAGACTCTTAAGTTTAAGGCAAGAAAAGAAACTAGAAAAGTTTCTCTGAAGGATCCCAAAAGACATTGACGAAGCTCCACATTATTATTTTTTAGTGGCTCATGAAAACACAAAACTAAACAGCAGAATAAATAATTGTAAAATTTAGTCTTAAACTACTGCCAGGGTTAATAGTTAAATAATAAAATGAGTTTTGGCTAAAAAACAGGTTTATTGCATATACAGGAACTATTGGGTTCCCAAGCAATAAAATCAGTGGTGAAATATGAAAACCAAGAATAGAATACAAAAAGTTGTATGTATTAACTGTTGGTTACTACTTGACAAAAGCCTCAAAACGATATTAACTGCTGCTTCAGATTCTTGTTTATTTCTTATTTATTTAGTCATTTTACATCTCAACTGCTGTCCCCACTCCTGGTCCTCCCCTCTCACAGTGCCTCACTCCATCCTCCCTCCCCTTCTCCTTTGAGAGGCTGGTGACGCTTAAGATTCTTAACTCACAGATTTTGCTAACTCAACATTTAGTGGTTGTTTTAGACTGAAGGTTTGCGTTCCATCTACAATTTGTTTATGTGCAACTCCAATATCTTTGGAAGTGGGGCAAGTTGATAATCATGAGAAAGGCTTCAAGAATAGAGTTAGTCTCCCTCTTAACAAAGGTTCAGGATCTTCCTGGCCCTACCACCATGAGAGGACACAGTTGGAAGGCACTGTTGATGGACCAGAAAGTGTAATCTCAGTCTCAAAGTCTCAAAGTCTTGCAATTTCAAGCCTTTAGACTACAGGAAACAAATTTATCTATGAGTGACCTCATTTATGAAATTATATTATAGTGAGTGAAATATACTGTGAAACTTAGAACAGAAAAATGTTTATTATACCACACAGGTCTCCTGGGATGCCATGAACAGACTGGCTGGGTGGTTCTTGCTCAGAGTCCTCCATGCAGCTGTCTCTCAGCTGTTGACTAGAGCCACTGCCACCTGAAGGGTGACAGGTGTTCAGAGATTCATATCTAAGACAGCACACTCATGTGGCTGTCAGCAGGAAGTCTTAATTTCTTCCTTGCTGTTGGCCCCAGTTCCTGACCACATGAGCCTCACTCCAGAGCTGTCTGAATGCTCTTGCAACATAGCAGCTGGTTTACACCAGGACAAGTCACACAAAGTGAAGTGCAAACTTGCAGGAAGCCACACCTGCTTTGTGACCTAATTGATGAAAAAGCATGCTATCATTGTTTCATTAGAAGTGACACACTCAGACCAATCCACAGTCAAAAGAAGATCTGAGTGCTGCTTCAAATAGTAAAGAATGCAAGAACATTATAGGCTCCTCTCACACATCACCCTGAAATACCATCTATAGCTCATACACAGAAAACAATGCAATATTGTCCCTAGTCAAGGTCCATTTAAAATATAAGAAAAAATTTAATGGCTTCGAAATAGACAAAAGAGATCAACTTTTTCTTTTAAGTTTTTTCTTTATAAGATTCATGGGTATTCATGTGTATGTGTGTATATGTGCCAGGCAAGCACAGGTGCCCATGAGGCCAGAAGAAGGCAGCAGATCTCCTGTAGCTGGGGTTACAGGTAATTGTGAGCTTCCTAATTCTGGTCATAAGAACTAAACTCAAGTTTTCTGGGAGAGCAGCACATGCTTTTAACTGCATGGTCATCTCTCTAGCTGCATAATTGATTCATTTAAATAAAAAAGAAACCTTGTTAATGAGCACACGAATGATATTCAGGCTATACCTTTAGGTCAAAGGGAGAATGTTTAGCTTGCATGCATGTAGCCCTGGGCTGATCCCCAACACTGAAGGAAAAAATATAAAAAGGAAGAATGTGCATACTCACTATTCATCTAGTGAATCAAACTGAACAGGATTCTCTTTTGCACCCTGTCAGACTGGCAAACCATGAAAGTTTCAATATTCGAAGTACAAAGTTGGATTAGAAAGCAAGAACTCTCTTAAGCCTAATTCCTGGGACCCTGTCTCCCTCAAGACAAGTATGACATGAGCTGGAATAATGGACAGGGAAGTAAAGCTTTCAGTTCAATGCCAGGGAAACCTTCTCTACTCTTCGGGATCCCAGCAAGGACCACCTTGCTTCCTTATTTCTAGTAAACAAAAGACAACAGGGACATCCTAATGTCCACTTCCAGAAAAACACGTGGGTAACTGTGAAATAGCATTGTAATAAACTGAAACTAATGTGTTGGTATGGACAAGGCCTCATAAGTATGTCAAAGGACACAGCATGCTACCGAGGAAAACACATAGTGTCATGATTAGCAGAAGAATGATACCCCAGACTCAAATAGTATGTAAACACAAAGAGTGTTTTATTCTCCACAAGTCCAGCATGCTGGTGTCTCCCCATTACCAAGATAGAGAAACACGCAAGTGAGCTTGCAGCCCTGATTTAAAGTACATTAGAGTAGGTGATCTCTATGTTAATCTTCTGGGTTCATCTCTATGGACACTCCTTTTCCAGGGTGTGGGAGCTGGAAACTTACTGGAGATGTCTGGAAACTGTGCTGAGAAAGTCTGAAAACTGCTGTTGACCCATTTGTTCTTGCCTCAGGCCAGGTGGCGGGGCAGCTTCTGAGACCTGGACTTGCCTGGAATTGGCTAATTCTTGGAAACAGAGATTTAAGCCTAGTCTCCTTAACCGCCAATTTGAAACCTGTCATGGAATCAGCCAACCTCCTCAACAGGACAATCCCAGGCCTTGTTTAAGAACATGTGCCCCTGTCTTTAAAGTCTGTTGACTGTGCAGTGCCTCCACAGGCTCATGTGTTGAGCACTTGGTCCTTAGCTAATGTTGTTGTTTAGGGAAATTATAGAACTTTTAAGGTTTTAAGTGAACTTAGGTGGGGCCAAGCTGGAAGGAGTGACTCATTAGAGGCTTGTCTTGAAGTTTATACTGTGTTGTGGGTTGTCCTGATGCTGTTTGAATTCTGATGGTTAATTCTGCTTCTTCAAGAGGGGTTGCCCCCATGAGAAGTTGATCACATACTTAGGTGATCTCCTGTGAACATTCTCCCCATTTTAACAGGCTAACTAGAGCCTGTGATTGAACCGTGAAGGGGAAAGGTGGGATGAGAGGTGTTTGAGAGTGGGGGCAGGTAGAGAGAGGAGAACGAGAAGGGAAGGGAGAGAGGACAGAGAAGAGGAGGAGGAAGCAAAACTGCATGGCTAGGAGAAACCACAAGTAACGAAGGGAATATAGCTGGGGAATAAGTTAGGATAGGACTAGATCTGCCCAATCTAGGCTTATATCTTATAATGACTGGAATGTATGGTTTTTATGTGGGCTTATTGGGGTTGGAAATTACTACAACAAATTGGCACCCAACATCTCACTTAGAACTGAACTAACCAACATCTCACTTAGAACCCAACTAACCTGAGATAAAAGTACACACACACACACATACACACACACACACACACACCTATTTCCAAATAAACAGCTAGGGTTGTCCTACTTTCTGCATTTTCTCTGATTCTTGTTTAACCATACGTAGTTCTTACTACTATGAAGCCACCTGCCACCATACCTTCACTGCCATGATGGACCACATTCCTCAGACTTTGAGTCTGTGAGCTATTCCTTGGACTGAAGAGATGGCTCAGTGGTTAAGAACACTGGCTGCTCTTGAAGAGGACCAAGTGCAGTCCCCAGCGTGCACAACCAGGGGACTCACAAAAGCCTGTAACTCCTACTTTGGGGAATCCAGCACCCTCTTCTGGCCTTCTGGCACCTACACACACACACACACACACACACACACACACACACACACACACACACAAATCATAAAAATAAATGAGAAAATTACTAGCACAGAGGAAGTGACAGGAATGTGGCAGGAGGCAAGTGGAGGTTTCAACTTTGTCAGTATGTTTAAGTTAAGTGATGGGCAAATATATATTTTTTAAAATAATATTTTTATACTTTTAAGTGCCATTTCATGATATATTTCATAATAAAATATCCTAAAGAAAATATAATGAAAAAATATATCATTTAAGATTGCAATATTAGAAGAAGCTGAAACACCTTGAAATTTAAAATAATCACTCAATGTAAAAGTGACCAGTGTAAACTACATTTTGGGCACAGTAAATTAAATATGAATAAAACATAAAGATGAATGGAAACTGAAAAAAATGTTTCATTGTCCAAAGGGCTGGTGCATTTAATACATGCAAAGGTCCTTGTTTTAAGTCATATGGCCAATAACCCAGAACAATAACAGAATAACTCATGAACTCACAACCCATAGAATATGTAAATAGCACATGAGATATAAATATGAAAGATGCTGACTGAGGAGATGGCTCAGTGGGGAAACGTGCTTGTTGCTCAAGTATAAGGAACTGAGTTTCAGTCCCTAGAACCTACGTGAAAGCAAGACTTGAATATATAGAGGCGGCATCTGTAATCTTGGTACTCCTATGGGGAGGTAGGGGTAGAGATGGAAGATTCCCAGGAAATCTGAAGGCCAGATCGCTTGCCTAGTGTACATGGCAGAAAACAAGGAGACTTTGTCTTGAGGTGGACAATGAGGAATGACACCCAGGCTTGTCCTCTGACCTTTACATATGTGCTGTAGTACATGAACATCCTCAGCCACACAGGAAAGTATGCAAGTGCACACACCTACATCAATACACATACAGGAGGGAGGGGGAGAAGGAGGGAAGGAGGTGGGAGAGTTAAAACTGTGAAACAATCTGCTTATCCATTAGCTTCTTCAAAACCTGAACCCTGGTGGGGTGAGGAAGCAACATGCTCATGTAGAGTTGTCAAGCAGTGGAGCACCTGTTTCTGTCACACTATCTGTGGAGGGACTAAGTAATGGTCTTGTACACACGTGGAAAGATTTGTTAGTAGTTACTAAGTAAATACCCTTTGATAAGAACTTTCCGTAATAAAAGAAGAAGCGCCTATTGTATTGACTATTAGGCAGAGGTTGTTAAATGGAGTCACCTCTCTGTGAACACTGAGCAATGGTTCCCATGATGCATGACACACACTGGTGTGAGGGATACTGTGTGCACTAATTTTCAAAGAGATAAGAAGAACGGTATACACACAGCTCATTTATATGTAGGAAGCCCAGGAAGGAGACAATGGAAATGCAACAGGCACTTAGAAGGTGCTTTTGCTAAATGCATTGATTCTTCACTTGGGCGCTGGGGCATCTAAATACAGGACCGAGGCCTGGCACCTCTGCCTTCATTTTGTAACTGTACTTCGGTCGAAGGCACAGATATAACTTACTTCCTCAGCTGTTCCTTTATGTCAACTTGAACTCCATAAGACCATCTGCTCTTTCTCCACTCTCCAAATGAGGATAATTAACAGTGAGCATGGGGCTGAACCTCTAGCAAGTGACAACACCATGCAGGACAACTAGGGCCTATGGGTTAATGGTGTGCAGGACCTCACTTGACCAGAGCTGCTTGACTCTGAAGATCTCCTGTCTCGCATCTTTTCAAATCTAACCCATGACTGGACCCAAAGTAGGACTTGGGGAGTCTCTGGACCCCTCCATTGTTTTCCCCCCTGGTGTGTCTACATTAAATAACCTCTCCCCTTTCTCTGCTTTCACCCTTCATTCTTCTCTCTCTCTCTCTCTCTCTCTCTCTCTCTCTCTCTCTCTCTGTCTCTCTCTCTCTCCCCCTCCTCCTCCTCTTCTTCTTCCTCTTCCTCCTCCTCCTCTTCCTCCTTTTTCTTCTCCTCCTCTTTCTCCTCCTCCTCTTCCTCCCCTGCTTAAACAAGGCACCATGATTCAGCAGCTCTGGTTGGCCTGGAACTCACTTTGTAGACCAGGCTGTCTTTGAACTCACAGAGACCTCTGTCTCCTTGTGCTGAAATGAAAGGCATGTACCACTATGTCCAAACCTTAATGGTATTTTTAATCATCAAATTGGGGATGATGGCCTGACCAGTCTAACCTGACTTAACTTGTTGAGGTTGCTGGAAGTGGGCAGGGCAAGAATTGCACTTGCTGTCAATGCAGCCCCGCAAGCTCAAATTGATTACCATGCTTTGGAGTCCTTCCTAATGAGAGACAATGATGGTAGGATGGGGTGGGGAGGTCTCAGGTGTATCCCTGGAAGGGCTCTAGCTCAGACCAGGTCACATTTGATTCATTACACTCTGGACTTTTCACTTTCCCTTCCTTGGCACATTTACAACCATTAGTGAGAAACTGAGCAGCACCTTGAATCTAAGCCAGTCTGCAAAATCAGACTGAAGACTCGCTCAGATGTCCGGCATTAATGCCTGTCCATGAAGAGATGCCAGGAACAAATGTCCCTGCTCTGGGGGATGTAAGGTGCCCTGACCTTGGTGAGAATAAAGGGATACAAAATAATCTTTACCAAACAGAGCAAGGTGTATAGAATGGGCCATGCAATGGCTACAGATTGAGAGGAATACAGAGAGAGATGCTGGTAGGTGTCCATTAGCAAAGGCTTTGTATGTGTCTCCACTAGAAACATCTCAGGTGGAAGCATTCCATCAGAAGTGAACATCTCCTGAGCTAGGGGCCTGGAACCATTGGGAGTTTGGTGATATATCAAAGAATAACATAAAGACTTGACCTTCTTGCTACCCACACCCTCCAGATAAGGCAGAGTTTAAAGACAAGTGGATATGGAGAACATCCATGATTCACACCTAACTGAAAAAGCCCATGATGTAATTCTGGGTCTCAGTCCACTTGCCCATCTGGTGAAGGAAAATCAGATCAGAGTACGAATAGTTGCTATTCTAGATAAGGGGGTTGGGGGTTCTTTGCCATGAAAAGCAGCTGGTAAAGCTAAGGGACAGGACTATGCAAATGCCCTGGGGTGGAGACAAGATTAACAACACAGAGAGATGAAAGCAAAGCATGCAATAAGAAAGTGGTTATAACACAAAACTTCATTCTCAGCTCCAGGGATCCAACTTCCTCTTCTACCTAAAGATTTTGATCAGAGAACACACTGAGGACCAGAAATCCCAGCAGCACTTCCCCGAAGGGGTATAGACTGATTGTTTCTCAAGGGACAACATCATTGCATCCATGATGTGAGATGAGACAGGCATGGCATAGGCAGCATCCAAACAGCACTCCATGATTAAGTGGATGAATACTGAGATGCTTCAGAAAACGTTTTGTTCGTTAATTTTGAAAAACAAAGTGGGAGGGGCTGCCGGAGGAAGAGCTCTGCAGTTAAAGGCGCCTGTTGCTTGTGTTGAGGACCTAAGTTCAGTTCCCAGTGACCATTCCAGGCAGCTTGGGGGGGGTGGGGTGTCTAACACAGTTTTCTAGCCTTTGAGGGCCCCCACACACAAGTGTGCGCAAACAGAGGCATGTATGAGCACACATAAACCCAAAAATAAAATGAATGTTTAAAAATGAAATGGTTGCTTTTAAGATTTAAGTATGTAACAGCATATTTTTGCATTCTGGTGGAAGTAGTAGGGCTTCCAAGAAACCTATAACTTTCCAAGATAGCACTCAGTCAGAAAACACAAAAGTCACCTGTATTGATCAGCTAATATCTGCTATGCATGTGTATGTGCAAGGTAATTCTTGCATCAGCTCAATGACAGAGATAGTGTTATACCCACATGTCCACGGAGGACAATGCAGCTCAGAGAAATTTAGTTTCTATCCACAAGCACAGACCAATAGATGATAGGCTCATCATCCATGAAGCCCAAATTCAGACCTGCTCCAGGCCTTTCTGTTGCGCCCAGCAGTGTGTGGCATTTGTTCATGACTTCCTTGTTTCTAGGGCTCCATGGGATTTCCTTTTTCCATGCTGCTCCAGGTGGCACCTGGCTAACGATGTCCCTTTTACCTTCTCATCTCTGACCTTAGTGTTAAAAGAACTAAATCCAAAGCCAGGCATGGCTGTGCATGTCTGTAAACAGCACTGAGAGACTGAGGCAGGGGGATCCTAAGTTCAAGGTCAGCTTGGGTTACACTGAGAGACTATTTCAGAAATAGAGAAGATGAGAAGAAGAGGAAGAGGAGGAAAGGAAGAAAGGAAAGAAGGAAGGGAGGGAGGGAGGGGAGGGAAGGGAAGGAAACTGAGTCCAAGATTGGCATTTACCCTTCTAGGTGTGGTATGACTCTTGACATTTAAGTTAATCCCTAGTTTCACTTTTGTCATTTTAAACTCAAGATAACCATATGTATCAGTCAGGGTTTTCTAGAGGAACCTATCATAGGTATGAGACAGCAGATGTCTCATACCTTAGAGGCTAAGAACCTAGGGGCTTGGTGCCTCAACAGTAGGAGCAGTCTCACAGTGGCTGTGTTACTGGAGAGGTCACCATATTGGAAGTCGCTTAGTCCACAAGACTGGGTATCTCAGGAATCCTAACATAGTGCCCAAAACCTCAAGGGTTTCTAGAGAGTCACTGGTCCCATGATGGAAACAGGAACCTACATCTTCAGCAACAAGGGAGGTGAGGGAAGACCAAGCAAGGGAACAGCCAAGAATCTTCCTTGGATGGAGCTCCCCAGATCAATTAAGGCAATTGGGACAGTTCTTCAGTTGAAGCTTCCTACTCAGAAAATTCTACTTTGTGGCAAGTTGACATTAAAACCATCCATCACAGGGCTGGTGCCATGGCTCAGTTGTTAAGAGTATTGAATTCTCTTTCAGAGGACCTGAGTTCAATTCCCAGCACTCACATGGCAGCTCACAGATATCATTAACTCCAGTCCCAGGCATCTGATGCCCCCTTCTGGCCTCCTCAAGCACCAGACACATACATGGTGCACAGAAAGACATGCAGACAAACTATCTATACACATAAAATAAGTTAATTTTAACAAATATTACCATTACCTGTTGGCGTTATAGAGCACAGTCAACAAGCTCAGGCCTTGGAAGTCTTTTGATCCTAATCTAATATAAGGCAGATACTCAGTAAATACTGTGTGAGTATATTTGTGGCTGACTTATGTCTTTGTCTGGCTAATGATCGTATAACTGCTGAATGCATCCTGGATTGGTTAGATGTGGCTAATAGAGAGGACCCCACCTACCCCCTGACCTTGCTGCTCCCAGGAAAGGCAGCACATTTGTCCAAAAGTCCGTAGATATGAGTAAGGCTGAACCTATAAGTAACCATCAATAAAACTGCTACTGAGAAAGCATGTGCATATACACCCTCCAAACTCAAAGCTCTGGAAATCTTCAGAATCTCCAGAACATTCTGGAAATGAGTCTAGTGAGTTAGGATTTCTGAAGTATAATGTCTATCTTTTCCCAAGAGAACTTTATTTTCCTGATGAAAGACAAGAACACGGGTTTGGTAGGGAGTCTATAAGGTGGATGGATCCATTTCCTAAGCTTGCCATGATAGTGTCACAGACTAGGCAACTTCAAGCAGGAGAGGTTTACTACCTGAATTTTATGACAGCTGAGATCTGTAATCAAGATGTCAGCAAAACCATGCTTCCTCAGGAGCTTGGAGGTGATTCTGCCTGGACTCTTGAAAGCACATATCGCATTCTTTTCAAAGCAGTGGAGTTCCCAAAGGATACATTACTTTCTGTGGTTGGCTGGCCCCCTTGTCTTTCCTTGGTTGACAAGTACATCACTCCAACCTCTGTGTCACCAAATGACTGACTGTCTTTTCCATGGATATCTCTGTCTCTCATCTCTTTTTGAAGGACATTGATCATATTGGATATTATTTCCATCCTTCTCCAGTATACTTTATATTAACTAATATATCTGTAATCACTTTATTTCTAAATAAGATCATATTCTATATATGATCATATATATATCTATATCTATATCTATCTATCTATCTATCTATCTATCTATCTATCTATGTATATATATCTCCAGGGCTAGGCATTCGGGATATCCATCCTCTTTTCCCTCTCTCTCTCTCTCTCTCTCTCTCTCTCTCTCTCTCTCTCTTTCTCTCCCCTGTCTGTCTGTCTGTCTGTCTGCCTGACTGTCTGTCTGCCTGACTGTCTGTCTCTGTCTCTGTTTCTGTCTCTGTCTCTGTCTGTCTCTCTGTCTCTATCTCTCTCTGTCTCTCTGTCTCTCTCTCTGTCTCTCTCTCTCTCTCTCTCTCTCTATCTGTGTATGTGAGTATCTGTGTATTTCTTTCTGTGTATGTGTGTGTGTGTGTGTGTGTGTGTGTGTGTATGTGTGTGTGTGTGTGAAATTCACTCCATAAGTCCCCAGGGCTGAGAGCCAGGAAAAAGGTTTAAGTTGGAGAAGCCTTTATCTTACATCCTAGTGCCATTGGGACTACAAGAGAATTAGAAATACCACCTCCTTCTTCTCTAGAGAGAAGTGTTCTGAAAGCCTGGGGATGTAGCATACCTACATAGTGTGCATGAAGCTATGGATTTAATCTCCAGAACCACATAAAACAAAAGTTGCTTGGGGCTACCAATTCAGTTATCTCAGAACTGTGGAATGTGTAGCCTTTGGAGCCAAGGGAAATGACCCCTCTCTGTTTTTATTTTAATCACCAGATCTTGATTCCAATCCTCATATTGAGTGTACCTCAGGACTGATCATACATCTTCCATTAAGTTAAATCATTTGAATTTTCATTTTTATAAATAGAAATATGTCAAATGTTGGCAATTTCTCATGATTTGATGCATACATTTCATAGGCTTGGCTGAAAAGATTAATAGTTACCTTTAATTCTTCAAGGTGGTCCCAGGATTTCAAAGCTTGTTCTATCCAATTCCTGCCCTTAGATCCTACTGAGATGCTCTGGAGACCAGATGCACTCTACCATGCTCAGTAAATACCTTATGTGTGTGGACTCAGGGAAAAGAGACTTGAGAGCCTGGGTTCAAATTATTTACTCTCTCTATTAGTTAGTAGGCTTTAAAGTAATTAGTCTCCTTTGTATATCAAAACCCTCATTTGTTAATTAGTGACAAAACATACGACTATTTTAAGGACTAAAGTATATGCTTTAGGCATTCATTACTGTACACACACACACACACACACACACACACACACACACACGGCATGCTACCAGCACAGTAGATGTTCACTGAATGGTATTTCCCTCCAGCACTTAGAACCAAACAATAGTGGAACCAAAAAATATAGCTTTGCATGAAGTTTATTCTTTTCTATTCCACAGCATCTCAAGGAATAGATGCCTTAAACTCAGTTACTTGAAAGCTGTCTTATTGTGTTGTCTTCTCATCCTAAGATAACTAAGCTCCATTTGAATTCTATACATAATATGCCTGTGTTTACATCAAATGTCATTTTCCAACACAGCAGTTCTAGCCTCTTTTCTGTTGGCAACATACATGACATTAACATAAATTAACATATATGATACTCTCTATGGAAGAGGGGGCATTCTGAGATTTCCTAATTCCCCATAGGTCGTCCTTTCTCTTTCACTCTAGAAAGCCATGAGGAAATGGGGTAATAAAGGTGACTCTACAGTAATAACCTCCCAAGTTCTTTCCCAGTAACTATAGATGGTAACAAACCAACAAGCCACTGTCATACCTGCACTATGCCTGAAATAAATATACGGTGCAAAGCCTACATAGAGACTTACTCTTCTAAGGCATGTAATGCCATGATCATTTGGAATGACTAGAAACCAGGAAGTCATTAGGTAATTTATATCTAGGACATTTATAGTCTCTTCCATCTTAGTTATAGGTTTCTAGGTGCTCTGACCCACAATGAAGTCTGAATTTTTTTCTGTATACTAATGCTAAACAAATGAATCCATTTCAACCACAGTGTTTGGCACAATAGTATTCCTGCCTCTATATGGCTAAAACCACTCCAGGCTTCCTGACTCTCCACGTCTTCTATAGGCATGGTGCTGCTCTCAATTCTTCCTGAACACCAGAAGCATTCTTCCACATCTTTAGACTTGTGAGCATTCTAGTAGTCCCTCTTTTCTTCTCTGTGGTCAAAGCTATTTCTTGTCAATTGTGAGAACTTTGGCTATGGAGATGCCACCAAGGCTATCAGAAGTCTACCACAGTCCACAGACCTGGAATAGACGTACGTGTTATAAATTAAAACTCTTCAAGTCAATCCAAACTCTTTAAAACTGCAATTGGTTTACAGTTTGTGAATCTTTATGGAGTGGGATTCAGGACAGGTTTCCAATCTCCTTGACAAAGACTTCCTCATAAAAGAGCCAGATCAAGACCTAGGGATAATTTGCAATTTGGTTGTGCTTATGGTTAATGCAAGGAGTACAAGATTTGGTTCGTTCTTAAGACATAGAAACTTAGAATGAGGGTGTGATGGAACCAAAAGGAACAATGAGATGTGATCCTCTCCAGCTATAAAGGACACACTGCCTCTCAGTTCTAAGAGCAAGTTCACACTCTTCAGCATGATGTATAGCATCTCCAGGACCTGGCCATGCTCATGTGGCCTCAAGAATAGCATTCTCCCCTCTTCCCTCTAATGATACATGCATCTTTCTCATGAGGGCTTAGCAAGCATCAGAAACCCAGAAGATGAACAATGAATTCTGAAAAATAAGCAAACTGATTCTACACTAAAGCTGCCAAGAGGGCAAAGCCACGAGCCATGAACTTGAGGTTTCAATAAAATATAAAGAACTCATTGGTTTGGTTGGTTTTCATCATCAACTCATCAACTCCATAAGGCCTGGAATCACCTGAGGAGGGGGAACCTCAGTTGAAGAACTACCTCAGTCAGATTGACCTGGGGCAATGTCTGTGAGAGATTGTTTTGATTGATGATTGCTAAGAGGGAGTCAGCCCAGTATGGGCAGCATCATCCTCTAGGTGGGTGGGTCTATGCTATTTAAGAAAGCAAGCTGAGCACAAAACAATGAACAAGCCTCTAAACAGCATTTATCTGTGTTTTCTGTTTTCTGTTCGACTTTTCTCCATTATGAACTGTGATCTGGAAGTACAAGCTAAAATTAACCCTTTCCTTCTCTAAGTTGCTTTTGGTCATGGTGTTTAGCACAGTAACGTAAAGCAAACTAGAACACCCAAGAACATGCCTTTTTCTGCTGCATAGAACTATAAGCTCCTTCCCGGAAGTCTGTTTACAAGCTGTGATCATGAAATAATGAGTTTCAGTCACCCCCCTACAGATGTACCAGGAATGATCGTTCTTTCTATGCACTCTCCTTTTAGGAAATCATAGGCATATTCTAAAAGGGCTACATTTGTGCAATAAGCCATTCTTGGAACTGAGGTCAGATTCAGTTTACAAAAAGCAAATCTAATTTGTCTTTCTGAAAAAAGCATTCTCCCAATTTGATTGCCCACCAGATTCACAAGACACAGCTTCTGGGCAGCTTTTAGTAGTTCCCATTGAGAAACCCTTCCTCTAAGGATGAAAAAGTGATGTAATTAAAAATGTTTAAGACACAATACCAAGAGTACTGGTGTGTGTGTGTGTGTGTGTGTGTGTGTGTGTGTGTGTGTGTATACACCTCAAGTATCATTTCATGAGCACCACCAATCTTGTTTGTTGAGATAGGGTCTCTTATTGGCCTGATGCTCCTTTATCAGGTGATGCTGGCTGACTAACAGTCCTCAGGGATTTACCTATCTCTGTCTCCCTAGCATGGGAATTACAACTGTGTGCCATCACACTTGACTTTCTTATATGCGTTCTGGGTATTGAACTCATGGATTCTTGCTTACAAGGCAGGCATTTTACCAACAGAGCTGTCTCTCCTGATTCCCATTCATCGTTCTAAAAGGTAGTTCCAAAGATGTTTTGAGTGATTTCTTTTCAGAATTTTGAGTATAAATGTAAATCTACTAAGAAGATAGCAATGAGAACAATAGCATTCTTGAGAATGCTTCATTCTCACAGGCTGCTTAACAGTAATGAGCAGGTACTATGAGCACTAAGGGGTCTGTTAGTCAGAGTTCACCTGTGTGTGTCCTCACTGAGTGCCTCTACTCACGTAAATAACATGAGCAGTAATAGTTGACCCTTACTGAGTGCCTCCTACCTGTCAGGGACTCTGCTATGGCTTATTTCATTGAAGTCTGAATTTTATAAGCAAAAACCAAATCTTTAGAAAAGCTAAGAACCTTGCTAATGCCACAGGGCTATCAAGAGAAGTGAGATAGATTCCTGAGCACATCTATCTGATTTGTTCTTAATTACTTGGATTTATGTGCTGTGATATATGCTACAAGCCCTTAACCACTGTGATATGATCTCTTAATTTTAAAACAGATCTATCATTTTTAATTATGAGTAGGTGTGTGTGTCTACATGTGGATATGTGTACATGAGTGGGGGTGTCCTCTGAGGACAGAACCTGTTGGATCCTCTGGGTAGAGTTGGAGTTACAGACAGTTGTGATCTGCTTATAGGAATTAAATCCATGTATATATATATATATATATATATATATATATATATATGTGTGTGTGTGTGTGTCTGTACAACACATATATATGGACATGCATATATGTGCATAGGAGATATATATATATATACATACATATATATATATATATATATATAAAAATTAGGTCCCAACTCATATTTTCTTCCAATAAGAAAATTGTCTAGTTCCATGCTCAGTTACACAACTTGTAAACTATATTGGTGATAGTGGCCCAACCAGGGCAAAGGTCAGTACAAGTAGGGAAAAAATAAGGCGAAGTTACTCAAGGCAGGTCAGTGTACCCTCCCCCACCCAACAGCCAGGTTCATGGGTGTGAGTCATAGGTGTCAGCAGAGGAATCATCTATCTAGTAGGCACCAGTCCAGGTGCAGCATGAGGCTTTGGACTTGTTTGCTGTTCTTTAGTTCCTGGTCAACCTCTGAGCTGGCAGGCCTCAGTCACTCCACCCTGACATTCTGAATGGGTCCATCCATCTCTATTCATCTCTCTCCTTCAGCCTCCCCCCCATGCATATTTATAAAGACCTCAAGAATCCTAGGATCCCATAAAAATGCAAAGTACAATTATTATTAATGATGATACAGTTAGCAAGGAAGGCATTTGTTATTTCTACTCAATTGCTTTCCCCCGGGATCAGAAGCTTTTTTTTTTTTTTTTTTTTACGAGGTGTTAATGTGCAGTCCAGGCTACTTGGATTCTCAGTCATTCTCCTGGAGAAAGTTGGGCCGCAGACTAGGTGCCCTTCTCTTCCCTCTGCAGTACTGCACTGGCTGAGCCCTGGTTGCTGGTGTAGATAAACTGTGGGTCTTTATTTGACTTCTGGTCTCAGGAAACACTGTCTTCCTATCCAGGCGGCTAGCCTAGCAGAGCTCCTTTCTCGCCGAGGTAGTCACTACTCTGTGCAGGCAGCCCGGGCTCATAGATCTAGTTCTATTTCCCCACTTATTCACCTGGAACTAAGTGATTTTTTTCAAGGAGAAGAGCGAACACATTTCCTTATGTAAGCGGTCCTGTTCTTAATCACCATTGTTTCTCAGACCAGCGGTTGGCTGAGACTGGGAGCCATTTCCATTCTCCCTTCAGCCTTCCATTGTAATTTCAGAGGAGTTTAAAGAAAAATGCTGAACCAGTCTGGGATTTCCCCCGTAATGACCTACTTCCTCTAACAAACACCAGAACCGATTCAAATGTGAATTTTCACGAGGAAAGGGCTCCCCGAAAATCTCCATTATCCTGTGCCCTTCAGAAAGTACCTTGCCTTTCTTTTGGACTCCCATCCCCCGCTCCCACCCTCCCTCCAGCCCCGCACCCTGCCTTTCCCTCCTTCTTAAGAAGACTTTCCCAGGTCCCTCTTGGCTGTGGTTGAACGACGTTGGCTGCAGTCCATGCCGCAACAAAGCCCTGGCATTCCAGCTGTCTGCGTCTAATCTCCAATGTCAGCTCTCGTTAATGTGTGAGCGTGAAATCAGAGGGGGCAGAGCTGCACGGAATATTAAAACCATGATCAGAATTCCACTGAGATGCTGAGAGGCTGCGAGCACCATTAGAGGAGGCTGTCAAATCACGGCTTCGCATTAAATAAAAGATTTCTATCGGAGCAAAGTACAATCAGTGAATCGCTGAGCTAAATTAGCATTTTTTCAATTGGAGATCGAAGGTGATTTATTGTTCTACACGACATTAATGTAACTATGTGCTTGACCCGCTAAGGCAGCTAATTTTTCATTTAAATGGTTTCTTTCCTTCCCGGTGCAAAGGCTGCAATCATATTTCAACTTTGCCGAGCGATCAGAAAAGTCCTGGAATGCTGCAGAAATGCCGTCCCTCCCCTCTCCTTCCTTCTCTTTTTCCAGCTCCAGAGCCTTCCTCCTCCCCTCCCCTTCCCTACTAACCTCATGGCTGGTGGTCAAGGTCACAGAGGAAGAGTAATCTCAAAGCCACCGACTTCAAAGCCTCCATCAAAGAAGCCCCCACGTAGCCATTGAATTAAAAGGGAGTGGGGGAGGGTGGGGTCCAGGCACTGGCTGGCCGTTCCTATCAACAAGAAAAGACCCTTTAACTGCCCTGCTGGTAGGGCCCAATCCGGGGCATCCTGGGTCCAGTCTCTCTTACTGTGCCTCCCCCTCACATCCTCCCGAGCCCCCTCCCGGGCACACACATCGCCTCGAGATAATATACATTTCCAATTAGCAGGGCACATTCTAGCCATGTTCTCTTTGACTGCTCTAACTATCTTCCTTTTTGCTAAAAAGCAGAACTGTCATTAATGCAATCCTGCAGCTCCATTAATCCGGGGTACAATGCAGCTTTTCTCTCTCAGGCTCCCCTGAACATAAAAACTCAAGCACCCCTCTTCTATTTAGACTCCTCACCCATTGTCTTTCATTACATACCTGATGTAACACAGTAACCATCGAAGCTCTCGACCACAGAACAGAAACATGCAACTCCATTCATTTCCCAACGCCCTTGCTTTCAAAAGGCAGCTGGTATTTTTGTTGTGGTTGCTTTTAAGCACATGGATTTTAATCTCTGGGAATTAATGAGTATATTTTAGGGTACACTGGGGGCCCCTCACATGTGGCCAACTTGTTGGATTTAGAACAAGAGGGGGCGTCCTGGCTGAACCCTGGTAAATTACATTTCCACATTTTTCTGAATTGATTCTTATGGAATGAGTTCATTGTGTTCCACATTGAGAAGAAGGGGAGGAGCCAGCAAGGGGTGGTGGGCAGTGGAGCTGACATCTGCCATGCCTGACCAATGTAAATGCGATTTCTAGCACTAAACAGACATTGTATTAATAGCTGGTCTGCATATTTCAATTGTCTTCATCCCATCCCAAGTCTAGTTAGTGAAATTATAGATTGAGCCAGTTAGAGGAGGCACTAAAGTACTACCCATCCTTAGGATAGAAGACCAACAGTCACTGGACCAGGGCTGGCTATGAACAAACGAAAGAAGAGTGTCCTGCCCTCTCCTCCCCCCCCCCCCCAGCCTCAAAACAAAAGTGATGAAGTTCCTTCAAGGGTCAGTGAATTGGGAGAAAACTTCCCTCTACCTTTATCACAATGGGACCTAATTGGCACAAACACTCCACCCTCATCCCCCACCTCCTGCCCCAGTCAGCCAAAAGGCCTTGGAGTAATGGGTCAGGGAACTGACCTTTGTTCTGACTCAGTGAAAGGGTCTCTCACTAGGCCAAAGGTGGGGGTTGGAAACATGGTGAGTAATTGGAAACATGTACTTGCCACCACTGTGTCAGGTTGCTCCTTCATGTCCTTTTTTTTTTTTTCTAAAAACTAGAAAGCAATTCCATCTCTCTCCCATATTGCCATCACTAAAATTCAACAACTCTAAACAAGAGACATAGATTCCATCACTCTAAAAAGGAGAATTTGGTCACCAAATCCCTCCTGGTACTGACCATCGATCACCCACTTCCCGTTTGGTTGATTTCCACAGGACTTCTGTACCAACAGGCTATATCTGTCCAGATCAGTGTTCCTTCTATCCCTGAGCACTCATTCATGAGTCAAGATGTCACAGTATGCCTCCATCCCTCTATTTCCCATCTGCAGGGCAATCCCACTCTACACCAAATCAAAGGACCCGGAGTCAAGGTTCAATTCTTCCATGTCCTCTCTAAGCATAAGGTGCCCTCATATGGTGATGCCTTCTGGAATATAATTCTATTCTTTGAACTTGGGACCTTCAGGATATTTTTGGTCACTCAGGGTGCACAGAATAGGACTTCAGTATAGGAAGAGAAATGCAGATAATCAATTGACCTACATGGCCTGTCACATGCTGAGCCTTAGCAAGCAACATGAATCTAAAAGATTGGCAAAGACTAGACTTGAGGTTGGGGGAAACAGGCTTTGGGGGTAGAAAACTCAAGAAGAGGAAACAATCTGAAAGTAGAGCAGACTCTGCAAAGGGTAGCCAGACTGTGAGGCTGTGGGTCACAATGGTTGACAGGTATGGCTCAAAATATGCTTAATATCCAAAGGCATAATCCAGTGGACTTTGGGAAAGAGGGTGGAGCAAAGGATGGATGGAACCATGAGACCATTCCATTCTGCTCAAAAGTTCAACTCACAGGGTCTTCTCCGGAGAAAGACGTGCTGTAATGAATGGCAGAACCTTTCCCCAGGTGGGCACAGAGAACAGACTCAGTCCTCAGGCACAATGAGGTCACTACCAGAATAAATGTACAGAAGGCTTGAGCGACAAACTCTAAAGAGTATCCTGGCCTTAGAAGCAGTTCTCAGGTGCCTCACCTTACAAAAGATCACAAGAATGATGCCATAAAGCAACCGTAAGGATTGCATCTAGATTTAGATGCCTCTGTGTGTGTGTGCTCGTGTATGTGTCACACATTACACTCATTTCTCAGTGCTCATCATACATAAACATACCATGTAAATCACCCTTGTTAGGCACCAATGCAGAGGTTCAGGAATGATCCAGCTGTATCAGATTTCAGGTTCAACGACATTGAAGGTTGTGTTCTTGTTGTGTTGTGTTTTCATAAAACATTTGTGAAGACTGATATGTATGATACTAGAAATTCCACATGTGGTTCACTTAATTCCCCCACATGAAACTCAATAAATTACTGCAGTAGGACTGTGAGCTAGGGGTCTAGGATTATGCTCCTCCCTAAATTATGAAGATTGACAGTAGCAGAAACACCTAAACTCAAGTTCCAAGGTCTACCTCCAAGTAACCCACTCCTCACAAACCACTTTGAGCATTTGAAATATCCACCCCCAGAGGTGGCATTTTGTAAAAAATGGTGCTTAAAACATTCAGAATATAAAGCTGGTTAAAAAAGAACCATTGAGAATACAGGACCACAGTAGAAAGAAATGATTTTATTTGGAGAATATTAGCTAATAGCTAGACTCTCTTGAGCATGTATCAAATGCCATACAGTATTCCAAACATGAAAGTACATGCATTAATATGTTCTGATCCTTATACTGGCTATGTTCTATCCTCTCCATTGTAAAATAGAGAAACAGGGCTCAAGGGTGTTAACTGCCCCCAGGGTAGTACATTCAAGTGTTCCTGTTAGAGCCAGAATTCGAACCCAACCAAATTTGAGCTTCCAATTCCGCATTCTGGTGCCATGGTATGCTGCCAGAGAAGAACGCACCATGGCTCTCTGTTGTTGCCAGAATGTCCTAGATGTTTAAAGAAGGCGAATTGGAGTCCTATAGCTGCGTTTAAGCCAAAAAGTTTGGAATGCAGGAAGCTATAAGCTTAGTCCCAAGGCCAGCTTTTATAAGCCCATCCTTGTGCTTTGACCGAAAGACAAGCTTTGTCAAGGTAAGAACTGTCAAGGTGGAAGAAATAAGCTGGCTACAGACATTTTCAACATCTACTAACGAGGCCACTTCTGAGTAGAAGTAGCATTCTATTGGATTACTGGTCCAGACAAAGAACAAACAAGTTTCACTACAGGGAGAAATCCTGAAAATAAGGAAAGAAATAGTCTTGGCCCTTAAGATGCAGGGAAGGTTTTCATGGGTATAAAGTAGGGGAAGCACCCTCGAACTGAGAAGGGGACATGGGTGAAAGCAGAGAAGCCACAACTCCTCATGTATCAACACTGAATCTTTCATGCCACCTTCTAAGAATCCCTTCATCTTCTTGGAGCACAGTAGGTACCCAACAAATAATGAACAAATTGAATGGATGATGTTCTCATGGGTACATACACAAATGATGTTGAAATGTGTGTAATACTTAATAATAATAATAACTCCAGCATACTGAAGGTGACCTAGAAAAGCATGCTGGAGAATGGCTTCAAACAGGAGCCAATCTGGTTTCTGGTGGCCCCTGCCTTCAGTCTCTCGCCATGCCATGGCATTGTCACGACGTGTGAGAGATTTGTTTAGAGTGGGGGAAGCATATTTTTGTTTGCATTTGCTTAGCACATTGCTGTCTCACATTTTGCTCTGAGATGTAAAGTCATCTGCACACACCGGTTGTGCAGTTAGAACAAAGTCAAAACAAGCGTCAGGCGGGTTGTCAGCCACATGGCCTAGGCAGATTGTCATGCTCCTTTGCCCAC
This sequence comes from Rhynchomys soricoides, assembly GCA_019843965.1. Lineage (NCBI taxonomy): Eukaryota > Metazoa > Chordata > Mammalia > Rodentia > Muridae > Rhynchomys > Rhynchomys soricoides. The sequence goes on along the minus strand of JADRCH010000132.1, from coordinate 2,771,394 downwards.
AACTGCTGCTGCCTCTTGTATTGCACCATGACTCTCCTCCTTGCCCTGAAACACCAAGCCTACACATATACCTTGACATCCCCAGGGTCCAATGTCTAACTGGTTTAACTTTGTAAAAGTCAATACAGAACACAGGCCCAGTCCACCAGAGTAGCAATGACTCACCTTGGTGAACCATCTTTACATAAGCCTAAACTGCAAGCCATTTTGTGTCAAGAATCCTCTCACCCTGTATCACAGCATCTTCTGAAAAAAAAAAAAATTAATTGAGCAGTGTGCCTGGGCCAAATGGTATTATGTCCTTTCTTTTAACCATCTACAAACACTTTCATACATTCAAATCCATCTCTATTCCAAGTTACAAGGGAAATCACCACACCTAGGGATAAACATCAAGGTTATTAACACTGCAAAGCACAAAAGCTCTTGCCACCACTATGGCAGATTGGATACTCAAAATGAAGCCTAATAGTTCCAAATTATTTGTTCATTTCCCTCTGTCTCAGAGCTCACTCTACCAGCAACACAAGTCCAAATTAATATCCTAAGTTTTTCCAATGTATCTGTGGTTCATCAGTAGGATTACAGTAAAAACCAGTGTTCTCCACTATTCAATAGATCTTTAGGTAGTGCCCACTTTGTGTCAGAAGCTACGCCATGGTTTAAGATGTAGCACACTACAAAGCATGCTTGGGTTTCATCCTCACAGAACTTAAAGTCTACAGGAAGAACAGAAAAAGATCATGGATGGCAACTGTTAAGAAGGAGAACTGGGGAAGCTTGGGAGAGAGAACAGTGAGCAAGAGGGCAGAACATGCCAAAGCTCTGTGGCCCATCAACAGCATGAGCAGTCAGAGGAGTGAAAGAAAAGTCAAGGATGGCTTGTGGAACACAGATGACACGTGGGAGAAACTTGGCAACCAGAAAAGGACTGTGAACAATGTGAAAGCACAAATTTTAATGGAATTTATGCCTCTTAAAGAGGGGCACCTCTAACCAATGCTCTTGGATGACTGCCAAAAAAGACATTTAGCCAAAGATGAACAAGTTCTATTTCTTGTTATATCTCATTTTATAAGCTATGGAGGCCAAATCCCATGGGCAAGTGATGAGCCTGTTCAAATTCTCAATGCCTTCTGGCTCCTCCTTGGCAATATTAAGCTCAACCATATCCAAGTTCATAGGTTAAAAGATACACTTGCACATCAACTTTTACTCCTGCCATAGCAAGGGCAAACTTCTAAGTGGTTATATCTGTCTGCTTATTTTACCTTTGTTTTGAAACACTGGACCTGATGAGCATGCATTTACTCACAGATTATGTATAAAGATGTATCAAAACCTATGTACCAGACCAGGGCTGTAGCTCAGTGGGAGATCTCTTGCCTAGCATATGAAGGCTCTGAGTTCAGTCCCCAGAACCCAACACCACTGCCAAAAAGCCATGTACCATTAAAAACCTTCAGGTATACATCCTGCTTTCAAAGCATCAGAGATCTACAGAATACCTTCTGTTTCCCCCAGAATTGTTCTGCCCTGTTTGGGAATCCATTCATCAGAATCCCTACAAATAGCTCATGGTTCTACAGTGTGAATCTAAAATGTCGCCCAAAGTCCATGTGTTAAAAGCTTGTTCACCAAGATGGTTCTGTGGGACACCGTCTAAGAGGTGAGTCCAGTAAGAGGCCTTCAGGTCACTGGTGGCATATCTTCAAAAAGGATTTTAAGATGATAGCCTCTTTTCCTTCCTCTTTTTTATTTTATGTTATTTTATTAATTTTACATTCTGGCCATGAGGTGAACAGCTTCTCTAGTTCTACTATCATGATGTCCTGAACTATTATAATCATTGCAACCCACTGTCTATGGGCTGAAACTTCCCAAACTGTAAGTTCAAAAGAATCTCATGATTTCAAGCTGAGTGTTCAGGGGATGGTGTTTTGAAAGAAGTCAATCATCCTTCACACTAATAGCTAACAAGGAAGAGCTATGGTGAGCATGTCTATCTCTGGCACCCCAGTCCCAACCAATCCTTCACGGTTTTGTTTGCTGAGACCCAAGGCAGAGAACACACACAAAGTAAGATAAATGAAACCTTTCACCTTCACAGCCTCTTGCTTGCCTTGCCTTCTTCCTCCCTCTACTTTCCACATAGAGCCATGATTTCTTCCCCTCAGAACTCCTCTGAGAACCTTCCCACCATATTCTCTGTACCCTGGTAAGTCTCCAGGTCATATCCTCCATCACATCTTATCTACAGGGTTTTGATGTCAGGGGATCCCTACAAAGAAACAATTGAGCATTTGCCTAGGAGACTAGAGACCACAATGCTTCTGCTCCTGTAGTATGAAGAAAGATACATGCTAGACCACTGGGAATTCCATAGACTGTATACAAAGGCATTTCCGGGGACTCTTCAGGAAGGCCTTCCATCCTATTCTAGCAATTGTTCATATCTATTCCATGAATAATGACTTCTTGTTGTTGACCTGGATCTGTTCTTTCTCTCCTTTTCTAGACATAAAGCTAATGAGATATAAAGTTCCTTCTTCTTTTTGAGAAGCAGAAGTAAATACCTAGAGATAGCACAGGCAACCAGTAGAGTTTTGTTAGTTCACCATATAGAGAGCAGTTTAGGAAGTATGGCATTAGTGATATGATCCTCCAAGGGAAAGTGCAAAGGAAAGTCAATCAGGTTTCCTCTCCTCAGAGATCGTCAAGCCTGTACCAATATGTGGCATTCATAAGCTACTGAAACTAATCAATGATGCATCTTTGAACAGTCCTGGTAGATATCAGTAGATTGAGTAGACTTGCTCAAGAAAGGCATGATGAAATCATATTGTTCAGTATTCCTTCAGTTTGAAAAATGTACAGATGTCTATTTTAAAGACAAACAACTCAAGTTTATGGACAGATTTATCATCCTGAACAGGCCAGATCTTTTCTAGTCTCCAAGCTAAGATGAGTGAGGCCTGGTTAGTACTTGGATAGGAGAAAAAAAAATCCATGAAGTCCTTTGTTGACTCAAATTTAAAGTTTTTAGTTTAGTTTTGTTTTCAATACACGGTCTCATGTGTCCCCACCCACCCACCTTCAAATTCATTATGTATTCAAAGATGGCCTTGGATTTTCTTTTAATAATAATTTTTTCTTACTCTTGAAAACTTCATATGTGTATTCAGTGAAACATGGGAATGACCATAGTTGTTTCCCATGTCCCTCTCTGACTTCTCTCAAGTAGTTTTCAACATGGCCCCCTCTGAATGTAATTCATGCCTCTTTCCCCTAATAAGTCACTAAGTCAAATTAGCATTGATGATATACATGAGTGTGGTGTCCTGTGCAGATCTACCAATGTCCAAAGATTTGGAAAGAAAGAAAGAGAGAGAGAGAGAGAGAGAGAGAGAGAGAGAGAGAGAGAGAGAGAGAAAGAGAGAGAGAGAGAGAGAGAGAGAGAGAGAGAGAGAGAGAGAGATTGATTGATTGATTATCTGTTCCCAGCATTTATCAACTGCCAACAGCTCTTCCACAAAAGATGTGATGTGGAGGGAATGTCTCCATCTATGTTAGAAGTTTTGCTGCCGGAATCTTGTGGAGGTTACTACAGCTGCTGTAAGTTCATCAGTGCAATAGTCATGTGTAGTCCAGAAGATCGTACGTCACAGCACTCCTCCTTACCCTCCTCCCCACCCTCAGTTCTTATATTCTTTCCACCTCTTGGTCTACAAGGCTCTCTGACACTGTTGGTGGGAGTGGAATCAAGAAAGAAGTCTCACATAGGACTGAGCACTTAGTGTCTTATTCTCAGCCTTTGACAGCCCACTGAGTACTGCCCACTTCAGGAAGAAGCTTCTCTGGCCAAAGCTGAGAGCAGCCCAGATCTAAGAGTATGAACACAAATACATAGAAGAATAGTTAGCATTAATCTAACAACATAACCATAAGTGTGTCACCGTGTGGCTTCTGGGAATTGAATCCAGGTCCCTTGGAAGACCAGAAAGTGTTCTTAACCTCTGAGCCATCTCCAACTCCTCTATTTCATTGTTTTAAAAGACTTATGGCCACAACATTAAGCCTCAATTCCTGATAGATGTAGACTATTTGTAAATTAAATAGAAACAAAACTCAATGAATTACAATTAGAGTCACCACCATGAATTTGACATGACGTGACATATGATTTGATGTCTGAAAACTATTGGATCTTAGCCAGTATAGCAGGAGACTAAAGTTGGCTAAAATGTGAGCACAGGTTGGTGTAATATTCTATATTTGCTCTGTCTCTGCCATTCTAGACTCTGAAGTTATTCTCTCTCCTGAACTCTTTCCCAGGCCAATGTCTGGGAAGTCACCATTTTGTCAGCACACTTTGATATTCTTCTGTATTCAGCGCAGTGAAATTAATTCTGCTTCTGCTCTTTTCTCGTTTGGGAGGCGACCTAGTACCTATAGGCTCTAAAGCAAGTGTGACTGGGGCACTGATGTTGTTACATGATAATGCTGTTAGAAGTTCATTCATATGCTTTAGAAGAAACCAGGAAATAAAAACATAATATGGGAATATTTTCATTAAGAAATAATGGCTTTGCAAGGATAATTTTCAAACATAATCTCTCCTATGCAGGATATGCATACTCCTGCCTGACACCTACCATTCCAACATAATTCTAGGTACTACATAGAGTGAAGTGAATTAGTGACCCTTTGTCACTCTTCGGGCATGATCAACGATGCTAGTACTGGACTCCTATAGATGATGAAGAAAAAGAAATAGCCTGACCACTTAGAATCTCCCAGATGGAAATTAGACCAAAAAAAAATGTACAAACCTAGTTCATTTGGAATATTTTGCACTTGACACAATGGCCAAGAGATAATTATGATCAAACCTTGTAAAGGCTGCTTTTATAGATGCTATGAAAGAAAACACACATACACACACACACACACACACACACACACACAAACACACTGGCTAGCCAGAGAGCAGGATGATATAATGGCCTATTTCATCTGTAATTTTAGCAATTATTATAAATGATGAATAAAACCTAACTGAAAGTACTTTTTTATTATCTTCCCAATGTGGCATGATCCAAAGGTTGATCCTGAAATAGAAGAGCCTTCTTAGATGTACCAGGAACTGGAACAAAGCTGTGCATCTGGACTTTGACCCCAAGCTCTTAAAGAGAATGTTGCTCATTACTCCCCTGGGAACAGAGGAGATTCTACAGTGAGATCATCTGGCACTAAAGGAGTCATGCAGATAACTCCCACGATCAAAGGAGCCTATCCCCAAATTCAAGTTCTACTAGGGGCTGCTGGGGTACCTGGTTGGTAGCACTAAACTATACACCAAAGACCTCCTACCTTGTGTAGGCTACAAAAGGTGTGACAAGGTCCAACTGCTGATGTTCATGACAGGGAAGCAGGTGATCTTGTCACTATATTGAGGTCACAGAGTAGAGGCAGACACAAATCATTCTCCTAAAAAAATGCTTGAATCCATATCAAGTACTTGAAAGCTAGCAAAGCAAGTGCTGTGTAAGCCATCTAACCATCTGTCGGATTAGATATTATCTAGTTAGGGTGATCAGAAGTTAGATTCTTTGTAATAGAACAAAGTCTCTATGAAGCTCTTTTAATGGCCTAGCATCTTGAGAATGCATGGAGCCATCCTTGACTGAGATTGTTTATGACCTTTGCCCTATAGGAATTTGTATGCCAAAGGAAGCTTACTTCTGCTGTTACCTGATCGAGACACAAAGGCATCTCCTAATGTCTCCTGCCCATCTTAAAGTGTGCTATAGGTACTGTGGACTCACCAGCCACCCAGGTATCACGACTTTGCCTTCAGCTGGTGTGCACTCAGGCAGGCTGGTAGATCTAAGCATCCATTCCCTATTAGGAGTGGGCAGTTGAAAGGAAGAGTTGGTAATCTTTCACACCTTTGATGGAACACAGAGTATCTACTAGAAGACACCTAATCATCTGCCTCTGTTAAATCCAAACTGGCCTCTTTTAAGAGTCAGTTGGTTTCCTAGCTAGTTCAGTGCTCTTATCTGTAGCTGTGAGGACCATCGGCAATGGCCAGAAACCAAGTAACACACCATTCAATTTCAAAAGGAAAAGAAATGTCCTAATTCAAGTATTCATTGTACATCTGTGGAAATGCCCTAAGTGAAATTAACTGAGGCTCGAAGTCTATAGCTTAGAAATCACTTTGCCCAGCTGGGACAACATGACAAATGGAAACAATATAGGTTTGGGGACAGAACAAGGCAACTTTGTCCAGGCTTTCAATATTTAGCCCCCAGATTGCAGCCACCGTTATACTGAGGTGGTGATGGTACCCAGCCTGCAGAGATCTTAGCTAGCAAAGTGGTTGGAAGGTGTCAAACCTCCAGAGCTCCAGTGTATCTTCTGAACAGACCAAAGCCTCTTTGTTTACTCACTCCCCACCCCTTCCTCTCCAGATGGATAGTCTCTTGGTCCCCACACTGCTGTTTCCAGATGACTGCCATCCGAGCATCCACCTTGAGAGTATGGCCTTAGCTTTTTTATTTGAATGGACACGAGGAAAGGTTTCTACTTACTGAGATACACTTGTGACGGAAAGGAGCTGGACTCCAAGTTACGCTTTTGTAATTCAGTGAGTCTTGACTTGATATGACGCCAGGGTATTTGATCAAAAACCAAAACACCACCTGGAGTGCTCGAAGCGAGTCAAAGTAGCAGTTTGTCCCACACGTTGATTCTTGAACATGTGTGTGTCAGAATGGCTGGCTGTTCACCGAGTCTCAACCTTACCTTCCATACTTATATGACTACAGAGTGTTCCCCACCTTTCCTCCTATTTGACTGTAGACACAACTAAGCTTTGGCCAGAGGAATTCTAACATAAGCCACAGGCTTACTTCAAAGCCCTGGAGCAGAGCTGTCTGCGCTGTACTCTGTGCTCCTTCTCCTTCGGTTGCCTTCAGGTAGATGGATGGCGGCAGCTTTAGAGCCCACTTACTGAAAGGAAAGAAGAAATTGGGTCCTTGATTCACGATCTGGAAGAAAATGAGCCATCATTCAGGAACACCTGTGCCAGACTTTATGTAAGAGAAAAGAAGTCTTTCTTGTTAGAACAGTTTATACAGTTTGGGGCTTATTTGTTACAGCAGCTAACACTATACAGCACTGTGTTCAGCAGTCATAAAGAAGATGAAAGGTGCTTTCTCAAGCTTCCCATGGACTTTAGAATATTCTTTTGTATTGACATGTTCATCATAAAAAGACAAAAATGTGGACCAAATCTTTACAAACGCAAATATAGCTTACTATTTTGATTGTGTGACTTAAAATCGTCCCATTTCAGAGGATTTTCTTTAGAACTTTAAAAGTAAATGCACGCAATGAAAAATTCTCCTTTTGCTGAGTAGAAGGGAGGAAAGTCCAGAGCCTAAGTTGTTGGGAGAAAATACAGTAAGGAAAGGTCTCCTAGCATGAGGGCGATATGCTAGGCCTGCATACAGATTCGATCTGTGGACATTGCTTTGGAAATTTTATTTATAAAATACATATTTAATTCCTAATCTGTAGAATTATGTAGGCCGGAGTTAAGTCCAAGAGTGCGCATACATACTTTGACGGAATAGTACATTATGAAGGGGAGGAAGAGGAGAACTTTGACAGATACAACCCCTACTTTTTAACGAGAAGAACTATCTCTGGGTATCAGTTTGCTCAAATAACAACAAATAAACTTCAAATGTACATAGACATTACACTTTCTGGTGAGTGCACTCACAAATACTGGGTCAATAATTCTTCTGCAGTACTGATTCCAAAGATTACTACACTATTAACTCCTGTCCTCCAAACAAACCTACCTCATATGCATCTATAATTTATCAATACACTCTTCCTACTCAAGTTAAAAAAAAAGATTTTCAAACTGCACAGCTTTTAGTTAACCCCGTTATCAAAACCAATTTTACATTAAATGCAAAAACCATTCTCAAATATACTTAATCTTTTTCTGTGATCAAGAAAAATATTGAAGAAACTGACTGTCATATATTAACCCAATAGAGTTGATGCTCTCCATATAGCCCTGCCTTGTATGTCCCTGAATGATTTCCTTGGTTGGTATGGAGCTACAAAGCTACCATGGACCTCCACTCCAGATGCCCAGCTCCTGCCTTAAGGGCACAGTGATTCCCCCATAGTTTGCTGTTCTGAGTAAGGAGAGTGCTTTCCTTAGGACTCACACTTTTCAGATATCTGAGAGAAACATGAGGTCAAGTATGTCATTGATAGATTTGTTTTATTCTCAGGAAGAAAGGGCAGATTTTAGGTCATTAGCAAAGCCCCTTCTTAAATGTCTAATTATTAAACTTTAATTTAAATCTCTTAAACACTAAAGTTCTTTTTAAACTTCATGGAGAAATGAGCTGCCCAAAGTTGGCTATAGAGTTTAAAGAGACTCAGAAATTTTTTAAGTCCTTATTTAATTTATTAGACATTGAACACATTCAGAGTTCAAGCACAGTTCTGAGACTGAGAGTGGAGGGTAAGAACTTGGTAGAATTTGCCCAAGGATTCTGTGTCTCTAAATAAACTCTCTCTCTTTTGTTTTTTTACACAATACTCACACAAGAATGAGAATGGGGGTAGCTCCTGGGAGTCTCACCCATTGCTGGCCCCTAGCCACATTCTGGTGTGCTGTATGTTAGTCACAGTGACAATATACATGATAAAATTAAAGAAGAAACCAGATTCAGAGATTTTAGTTCATGGTTGCTTGTCCCTGTTGTATCTGGGTCTGTGGTAAGTCAAGACATCAAGATGGACGGCAGCCGATCCAGAACAACTCTATCTTCTCATCTGTTTTGTTTGTTCGTTGTTTAGTTAGTCCCTGTGTCATTCTACAAGGACTGGAACAGATCCTGGTGGAGAAGAGGGGAGAGGCCCTCGATAAGAAGCTGAACAGTAGAAAATGCAAACCAAGAACAGTCGATAATGCTTTATGTCTGGCCAAGGCTTTTCAAACGTGAGAAAATGAAGAAACATGTAAAAGTACTTTAGGAATAATTCATCACCCATGGACAGAGATTTATAACCATTTAGTTTTTAGTGTGTTCCTTTCCTCTGCCTCACTAAAGCTGATCGTCACATGTTCTTTCTCCTGTGTCATTAACTGCTCTGCACAAACGTTATTTGTTCTGATCTTATACGGACATGTCATAATTTTCCAAACCTCTCATTATTTTTAGACACTTTGATTGCTTCTAAAATTTTGCTACTATGAATAACTGATGATGAATGTGCTCATACATAATCTTTTTATGCATTTCTCATAATTTTATGAGGATGTATTTTTACAAGTAGAATTACCAAACCCAATAGTACAAATCTCCATGGTTCTTGAAAACTATTGTACAGTCTCTTTCTTGAAAGCAGTACCTACTCCAAAATTCATATTCATGGAAGTATTTTCAACACACTTTGCAAAATGAAAAGTGATGATTTTGAAAAGCTTTTCCTAATTTGGTAAGAAGAAATGAAAATTTGATGTTTCTATATTCTTTGATTTCTAATGAGGTGAGATAAATGATTTCTTCTTTAGAAGACAGACTATTCATGGGATTTGAAAATATGTGCTTAATTTTCAATATGTTTTATACTAACATGTTTTATGTGCTTCAATGCAGGCTTTCACTTTTATTTGTTATATTGATATTATTTTATATTTTGTTATATTCTGATTTATTGTATTTATACTGAAAAGTAATTGAGTGTCATATGTGGGTTTGTAATCCACCACTTGACTTAATGCTAATTCATGCTAAATTTTTTCAGCTCATTGTGAAGGGATTTGTGGTAGACAATAAAGTATTATGGAAATTATGACTGTTCAGTTTTTACCTTTCAAATAATTCTCCTCTTAATTCTGTTTCATTATGTCAGCACCGTCTCCCCCAAATTGTGCCAACTTTACTGAGCTTGGTATTTGACAGTAGTTTAACATACAGATTCTTTTACATATTAAGAAGAAAAATTGTTTTCCTATTTCAGTATAATTCGTTTCAATGATAGATGTTAAGTTTTGTAGTGTTACTGACCTTAATTTTATTTTACTTATACTTATGTGTGTGTCTATGTATGTATGTGTGTGTGAGTGCAGGTATCTGCAGAGGCCAGAAGAAGGTGCTGAGCCCTTGGAACTGAGTTATAAGCAACTAAGACTAGCTTCATGTGGGTTCTGGAAGCACTCCCCCTCTGCAGGTGCCCTCCACTACTGGGGCATCTCTCCAGTCCCCACAGTCCTTGTTTTGCTTGGAGGATAGATTCAGTGCTCTAATAAATATTTATTCTTGTATTCAGGATGTGTTCTTTTATATGAAGAACAGCGAGGATAGAATCTGTTTTCTAGCAAATTTTTTACCTCATATAATAGTGTATTATTTAAGTTTCGCATCTATAGTCACAAAAGAGGTGTTGCCTACAGTCCAATTTTACATATTATAGGTAAGATTTTTTTTGAGGGGGGGCTTGTCGAGACAGGGTTTCTGTATATAGCCCTGGCTGTCCTGGAACTCACTCTGTAGACCAGGCTGGCCTCGAACTCAGAAATCTGCCTGTGTCTGCCTCCCAAGTGCTGGGATTAAAGGCGTGCACCATATAGGTAAGATTTTAATTACAGTTATGTTAGCTTCTTACATGCATCAGTACATGCTCAGTATTTTCTCTTTACAGATTACACCCATTTTGATATTTTGACAGATTCATCAGTGAATCTATTTTCTCCTGAAGTTTTTATGTGATGTATAGAATAATTTTGTTATTGTTTTTTCAAGGTTTTTTGGGTCATATTATTTCATCCACCCAAAATATCCATAAATTCCCCTGTATGCCTTGGTTAAGTGTAAACTTCCTAGAGATTCACCATTTTGTTATGGATTTCATGGTAGGAGAAAATGTTTCATTGAGATGATTTTTATGGTACATACATGTCTTGCATTCAGTCATTCTGTAATATTTTACTTTAAGTTCACTATGATTTCCTTTTATTTCCTAATTTAAATCATTTAGTCTATACATGTTAGAGGCTTTCTGAATTAATCAACCAATTTTATTTTCAAATTTATTTCTGATCTTACCTTTACGGTTTCTTATTACCCACTTCCTTCTACATTGTTTGACTTTATTTTTTCTAGCTCTTTGAGATGAAGGATTTTCTATCTACTTTCCAAAACTTAACCATTTCAGGTGATGAAATTTCCTCAAATTGCAAGTTTGGTTACACCACATAAGAGTTAGTCCTTAGTTCGTATTGTTATCTCTTATTAATATGTTTTGTGGTTATAGTTCTGGGTTTTCATTCTCACTTGTCAAAGATGGTTTGGCTGACTTTGAGAGCCATCTTCCTTTAAGCACGTGCGCATCTCTCGTACAGAAGCTTCTCAATCTTTACTACTAATATCTAAAAATTTTAAATACTTTTCAAATTTGTTTCAGTCACAATTTCTCATATGTAATTTAAGTTTTGTACCCAAATGTAGTGCACATGATAATGTTAAAAACTCTTTCCTTTGGCAGCTACATTTAAACACTAATAATAATCAATTTACTTTAAAAGAGCTAGTGTTGATCACATTATACTTTATAAACTAACAATTCTTGCTCATGTTTTATGTCTATTGTTTGGTGTAGTGAACTATATCATCGGATCTGAAAGTTCAGTCTTTACAGGAAACCAGCTGGAACTGATCTCCTAGGCAGATGTTCATTGCCTGTGGCAACAACTGTTTCATTGGCATCATATTTACAAATATAAATGCACCATCTTTAATACAGTTCTCCCTTGATCAGTTCAACTCCACTTTTGTTTTAAAAACAGCCAGTGCTTCCTCTTGTCCACCAAGCCACCCTTAATCTCATTATGTTTAACTACTTCCCCTCAGGACTTTGGAGAGCACCATGTGCATCTCATTGTGTATACTCCTGTGGTTACCTTAGCTGGTTAAAAAATTATTTTTTTCATGTATTTTTGTGTCTCTGTGTGTACACTACGTGAGTGAAGTAGTCTGTGGAGGCCAGGACAATGTGTCAGATGTTCTGAAGCTTGAGTTAACCGTGGCTGTCAGATGACTGATATCTTTGATAAACATGGGTGCTGAAATTGAACTTGGGTTCTCTGGAAGAAAGTAAGAACTCTTAACTTCTGAGCCATCTCCCTGCCCCCCTGCACTGCCAGTCTGATATGATCACTCTTCTGTGAAATATTTTGAGGGCAGTACTGAGCATAATGCTAGACCATTTATAAACAGTGCAGGTTTTAAAATGAGATGAACTGATAAAATATTGACTCAATCATTTTGACTTAGTAATTACCAATATCAATTTGACCTTCCATTCTCATTGGTTCTTTAGTAATAGAGCCAAAAAGGCACTCCAATGAGACCTCCTAAGAAGTGGAAATGAGACCTTCCTATGAAGTCATAATGAGATCTCTCTGGGCTACAGACACACAAACTGGTCTCCAAAGAGCAGGTGAGTTACTCCTTGATTCTAGGGTCAATGGTCATAGAACACTGAACTTGAGGAGGGAGGACCTTGTAATTAGTTTCTATTGGACAATTTGGGTTTTCTGGTTTGTCATATATGTGTAAGAACAGCCTCTTAATTCTAATCTGGGCTAGAGTCACAGCCACTCCAAATGGTCTTTCCTGCCCACTGTTAAAAGGGTAATCTCTGTCCCTAGAAGTCTCCTGTGTGCAGATCAGGCTGGTCTCTTGGTTTCTAGCACTCACCACTTACTCCTGAAGCTTTGTCAATAAGAAAGCTTGGGACTTTTTTTGAGAGGAGATCGAAAGTCCTTTTTTATCTCTCACTTTTGAGTAAAACATTGCACAATGCATGTACCACATAAAAATGTTAGCACATGTGTACATGTGTACTAACATATGATGATTATAGGTGTGTATGCATGACTCTGTAACACAAAATACTCATGTCAAAACTTGCCTCTTTCAACAACAACAAACCAGAAAAGGATAGATGTGGGGAACTTGTGAAGAGAGGGTAAAATAATCCCAACCTAAAAATTTCCCCAAATACCTTCAACCCCACTTTCCCCCCCTAATATTCAGACAAACACCTGCCAGAGATTCTACATTCTCTCTTTTAGAAAAGAAAATCACTTCCATCATCAATTGTCAAGTGATGTATGTGCCTCCTTGTACTGATATTGGAAACTTTATAATTTCCCATGGAAGTAAAAATACTGTCCTACACATGCGAACACACATGTAATTCATCCTCTCCTTTCCAGACAGTAAGGGTGGAACTTGAGGGCTCTTGAAGCACAGTTGGTTTCTAATGCCAGCTGCCATGGAGCACTGGTCCAGGAAGCAGAGGGACCATGTGGCTGAATTTCAGGGTAATTAAGAATGGAAAAGAGAGCCCTGGGTGCCACTGGGCACTTAGCAGCATGTGCAAAACTCTTCTAGCAGATACCCAGGTGGGCACGAGGCCAACAGTATCCCCACCCCCTGTCTCCTTTGGCAAAAGAAGCTGAACCTACTCGGGGGAACATAAGTGGAAAGGAGTTTAGTGGGGAGGGTTCCCATTAGGCAGTGAACACATTCTGCTGTCCATGTTGAATAGTGGTTGCATGCTGTTCCCCCTTAATTTGTCAAGTCTCTTTAGCAGCCTCGGCATAGTCTCCTCCCTACCCAGCCAGACTAACTGCATGATGGTGCCTGCACCCCTAATTTTTCCTTATCTGTCCCAACGTCTGCTGCTGGGGCAAGCAGCTTGCAATTTTAGTAAGGGCAGTTCCCACTGGCCCCTCGTTTTGCCTTCTATTATTTCTGGGCTTTAATTTCTGCTTGGGTTCCATTGCCACATGAGTTGCTGCCAGTGTCAGGTAAAAACAAAATTTGAAAATGATTCTTACGTCCTCTCAATGCTCCCTACAGACTAACATGCATGTCCCAGGTGGTAGAATTTGATAGGGGAACAAGTTTGGAAAGAGGACCTCTAGGGAGCTGCAAGAATATTTAAGGTTGAGTGAGATTTTTCCCTCTCCCTCCAGCACCCTCTTTAGAACTACCTGGCTCCTCTGTTTCTGCTGCTTTGTGTTCTGTGTTTACACAGGTGAAGGGTTGGCAGAGAAATTCCCTTTTCTTTTTCTTTGGAAAGAGCCTTCTGAGGGAGCATGAGAGAGTGGAGATCTTCAGCTCAGTAGAGGAGACCTTTTGCTAGCAGGCTACTGTGTTCCTCTCGGTTCAACCCAGGCTACTCAGATTCCACTGTAGCCATGCCAGACTCCAAAGAATTCACTAAAAAAGGCCAATATCTAGCATGCCTCCAGGACTTCTGGTATGATGAGCTATCACCAAACATGGCTCTGTCTAGTCTCTTCCTATTTAGATACCCTCCCTGAGAGCCTCCAGAATGTTCTGTGCTTGCACTTCTCATGTATTTGGCCTTTTGTGATGTAACAAGGATGACCGGTTGTATGTAGTGACATTTCAACTTCTCTGGGCAAGACAAGGGATACATTCTAACATTGGGTGTGAAAACATGGTTTTGTCTGAAGAGGATTTTTTCCCAAACTGACTGTTATTAGTCTGGTCTCCAATGTATTTCTCTTTTCTCATTGTAACAGGCTCTTAGTCAGTTATCATTGTTTGAGAGAACCCAGCCCCTTGTGGTAAAGGAGGGATGGAAGCAGCCTGCTTCCTGGTGGCGGGAATGTGTGGCTTATTCACCGCTCCATTCATCAGGGTGCAGAGATGAGGGTGTTGGCTCTCAGTTGTCTTTCTGCTCTTTGCTTATTTGATCAGGACCTGAAGCTTCTAAGATTATACCATCCCATTTGAGGCAGGTCATACTCCCTCAGTTATGCTCTCTGAAAACACTAGTCTCACAAATACACTCAAAGTTGTTCTTCATGGATACTCTAAGTGTTTCAGAATCTAACCAAGTTGATGATCAAAATCAGCGCACGTACCATCTTGTGAATAAGGTGGAATTCTACCTTCCACCTGCTTTGTGGTAGGACGTCACTTCCTCTGGCCTTCAGATCCAAGCTGCAGTTTCAAGATCTCTTGGATACCAAGTCCACCAGAGTCTGTCATTAGCTAACCCTGTCAGCTCTTGAGGGCTCAGGTCTTAGAGTCAGATCTGAATGAACTCTACTGGCCCTTCTTGATCTCTCGCTTGCTGTCAACAGATCTTAGGACTTGCCAACTTGTTTAATCTCCCGAGTTGATTCCTTATAAACATCTCTCAGTATTTACATCCTTTTCTCACGAGAACCCTGACTGGCTGACTTCTAAACTTGACTTCTAAGAAAGCCTAGACTGGGAATAGTTTAAAGTCTATAAAAGAAAGCAATAGCCAAGAATGGCTATGTTAGATCCGCTGAGTTGCATTGGATTCACCTTATACTGTATCCAGCAGAACACATGGCCAGCCCATTGTTCCTCTACTGCTGTGTTACATCCAGCTTTGTTGTTCCCTAAACCATTACAAGCCGTCATCTGACGTTAGCTTCTCCATCAAGTTCTAGAGCATAAAATTAGTTGTTATTGCTTTGACTGTTGCTGATTTCAAAGGCCAATGGACAGCCAAGTAGAAAGGCAGGAGAGCCTGAGCTAGAATGGCTTTTAGATGAAATAAATTTTCTGTTGAGCACTGACATAAAGGTCTTGCATGGCTCTGGGGTATTTCCTTAGCCTAGAAAAGCTAGGCCTAAATGTTATGTTGTCTGTGTGGTTATTTTTGATTGTTACCAAATTCTCTTTTTCTTCTTGATAGTAGGGATTGAACCCACAATCTTGTGCGTGTGAGACAAGCACTCTAGCACTGAGCTTTCTCCTCACACATTTAATCCTGCTTTTATAACTACTTCTTTAGGGATGGCTAATGGCACGAACTTTGGATTCATGGAAAGTCTTACAACAACTCAGCCTCTGTGCTAAACAGCTATTCAAGATGGAAACCAAGGTGCTTCTTAGGTGGCCTCCCAAGTATGCTTCATTAGTCACTAAAGCAGAAAATAAAATCATCTGGCAACTTCTTCAAATGGTACCTGTTTTCTGTATAAAGACCTGCATGATTAATTCATAGAACCAAATTAGGCTATTATAGTTCATCTTAGCTAGGATTTTTATTGCTGTGATAAAACACTGTAACCAAAAGCAACTTGGGAAAGAAAGGACTTATTTTACTTTACAGCTTGCAGTTCATCTTCCATGGACTCAAGGCAGGAACCTGGAAGCAGGAACTGATACAGAGCTCACAAAGGTGTGCTGCTTACTAGCTTGCTCTTCATAACTTGCTCAGTTCTTTTCTTATCCAATCCAGGATCATCAACCCAGGGATAGATTGTCACAAAAGTCTGGGCCCAGAACCACCATTTATTAATCATGAAAATGCCTCCACAGACTTGCCCTCTGGTCAATTTGGTGAGAGAAATTTTCTCAAATGAGGGTCTCTCTTCCCAAGTGACTTTAGCCTGTTTTAAGTGACATAAAACTACCGAAGACATAGTTTGAGATGGATAAGGGTCAGAATATGCAATATAGAATAGCTTTCCTCCTTTGAGAGTCATTCCCCTTGTGACTCTTCACTAATTATTGTTGTCTTTACTACTGAGCATTAGCAGAACATCTATACAGATGGTCACATTGGTTCTTCTGAGGTTAACCATGCATCTTGAAGCAGCATTTATTATGCAGTTGACATACATATTTTTCTTATTAAGGGCCACTTTTTCTTTGCCAGCTATCATGTCTAACACTTGTAATGTGTTGTTTAACTGAAGGCCTACAACATATTCTTGACTTTGTTACTGTAAATATCATCAACTTTTCTGTTAGGGAAACCAAACAGAAAAAGGATAACTTGGCCTATGGGTTTAATTAAGTCTGCCCCAACTCATCCCTGAGACATGGTGAGGCCTTACTTAGCCTTGGGTGCACTTGGATGTGATCTTCTTTAGAAATGAGGTCTTTGCTGGTATAGTCAGATCAGGGGACGTCATTGGGAGAGTCTTATCTCAGTCTGACATAACTCCTGTCTTCAAAAGAAAAAGAAATTTGAACACACAAAGGACAGATAATATAGGGAAATATGGAGACAGCTGTGTCTTGAAGAACATGGACATCAGAGTGGTACATCTACCAGGCAAGAG
Source organism: Rhynchomys soricoides (assembly GCA_019843965.1). Taxonomy (NCBI): domain Eukaryota; kingdom Metazoa; phylum Chordata; class Mammalia; order Rodentia; family Muridae; genus Rhynchomys; species Rhynchomys soricoides. The sequence goes on along the minus strand of JADRCH010000132.1, from coordinate 2,754,194 downwards.
AGGCTAAGATCTCTAGGTGGACACAATATCCAGGTCCTCTAAGAAGGATGGGACATCCTGACACATTGATTTCACAATTCTAGCCTGCAGACCTGTGAGATCATAAGTTCTTATTTTTAAAAATCAGCCCTATGTATAGTGTTTTAGTACATCATCCCTGGGAAAATAGTCCAGTTCTCTTGTCCCAAATCACAGAATTAAGAGAGTTATATACTAGGATGTGAACCCCTGCCAAACTGAATGTAAAATCCATTTCACTGCCCATGGTCTAGTAAAAGTAATTCTAATGAAATAGTGAAAAAGTGAAGTTCTTAAATTCAACAGAGGCTTCCTAGCCTCAAGTGGATCTCAGAGTCTGGGATTCTGAAGGCTCACAGATACACAAAGGTCTCCTTGAGTCTGTGGTTCTGGGTTCTCACTTGGTGGATTCAAAGAATGAAATACATTCTTTGAAGGATGAGTTCTCAGAAAGGTTTTTGTTATAGGATTATAGGTGGGAACTTACGAGAGAGTAAGGGCCATCCCTGTACAGAAGAAGTGGGTCCCAGGAAACTGGATATCGTCATGGGCCCCTTCCTAGGGTTAGTAAAGTACGGAGGTGGGAGATGAGTTAGTCAATCCAGTAGGCCTATCCACAGGGAGTCTGAGTGCCTCTTGTGCCTTCAAGTATATCACGCAGGTATGGATATTCAATATGTTGTGTATAAGGGGAATAAAAGGGGCCAGCAAGATGGCAAAGGCATTTTCTATACAAGCCTGAGGACCTGAGTTCGATCCCAAGAACCTCTGTAGAGGCAGGAAAGAGCCAATTCTATAAAGCTGTCCCTCGATCTCCCCAGACAATATTAAATCTCAAAAGCTTTAAAAAAAAAATAATAAGAGTGATGAAAAGTAACAAGAAACTAGGTCAGCAGCTAGAGCCTCCTCTGAGCATTCTTGGACATTTGCTGCTTCTGGCCAAGGACGCAAATTATAACTGCTTTTAGGGTCTCTGACCTAAAAGTACCTCACAGATTTCTACCTACTGTTCTCACCACCACTTTAGAAAATACTGCAGGAGAGGTGGCATTGAAGGAAGTCCATTGTGTAGGAGGAGGATCACAGTCTAGATAATGAAGGAGGAGAGCAGACACAGCCAGACAGAAAGAATAGGGCAAGAGAGGAAGACAAGGTATGTGTTGTGCTTGGGAGTGGGGGGGAGAGGGAGTAAGCACTGCTCATCCACAAGGTGGAAGGAGGGACCCACAATAAGGACATGCCATTCTGTAAACACCTCTATTTCCTAGAAATGTCTGGATGCATGCCCACGGGTGCCTTTCTGTGGCAGAGGACCATTGAAAATGGTCAGATGGTTACAGGTTGTAAAGCTAGCATTACAGAAGCCCCTGCCCTGCCATTTACTGTGGGAGATTTTGTGCTATAGTCAAGCCTCTTAGGCAGAGTGAGTCAGAAGATTCCATTCACAAAGAGACACACACACTCAGGAATATTTTCCTTGCTTGTCATTAAGTGCTTTCTCTTAATTAAGTCACCCACTTACTCTCAACCAGAAGAGCATACCCAGAAGTCCCTTTCTAGGAAAAAGCTTATTTCTCCTCTTACTAACTGTACCCAACCCCACCCTTAAAATCCCCCACTTATTAGTAGGCTAATACTTAGGGGTAAATAAGCTGAGGATATATGGTGTTAGTCCCTTTGATCCTAAAGGGGGAAAAACATAACAGGAAAGGCACTGGAGCCTGAGCTCATGGGTGATCTCTAGAGAATGCTCCATGCACCCAACACAGACACTGTGGGAGTCTAATAGTTCATCTTCTGATGAGGATAGGTCATGAGCTAGTTACTAGAGGGCATTACTAGCATATCTCTAGAGTCCAGGCTCTCCTTAACTCTACTAGTGAAGTCTCTTGCAGACGACTTTTCAAGTTGATCCAATTCAGGTAAAGTCATTTACATGATGCCAATAGGCTATGCAGGCAGTAGCCATTGCCACGAGAGTATCTTTCCATAAACAAGAGAGCAGTGTTGTGAACATCCATTCTTCCTTTGTTCTGTGCTGGCCTAGTGAAGTGGTCTCCAAATGCTGTCGAGTCTTTCTTGTTTGCTGATGCCTTTGTCTGCTTTTTCCTTTCTCTCCATTTCCCAGGACACTGTTGACATGGACTCCTTCGCACCCATGGTTCAGGCAGTCACTGATTCACCCCCTCTACAAACTAATTCCTCTGCCTCTCCTCCCGAACTGCGCTGTCAGAATTTCAATTACAGTCTCAGCACCGGATAATGTGAGAACCACCATTCCAAGCCTCATTCACTTTAGCCTCCCTGTGGTTATGTTAGAAGCTAGGCAAAATCTCAGTGTCTTAAAACAGCACTTACTATTACTGTTATATCTCTTGATAGATTGCAGAGCTTATCTGAGCCCGACTACTCACCTACTACTACTATCAGACCACAGCCAGGCGGCTGGGATTAGCACCCAAGACCTGGTCACTCATGTGTGTATTGCCAAGCTGAAATAATGAACAACTGAAGCCCCTTTTGGGCATCTCACCTTTATGTTGCCTCTCCTCATGGTTACTGCCTCTTTGTCGTTTCAGTATGGATGAGGTCTTATATGGCCACTTTAGGCTCCAAACACAATTATTGCAGGAGATGGTGAAACAGGGTAAGTACTGTATTGTCTTTTACTCCTAAGCCCAGGCACACAGTGCGTCATCTGTCCTAGATGCCCCCAGAATTGATGGGGAGGAAACATGACCCCTCTCTCAACTTCATAGGAGAGGCTTAGCACCACAGTGCAGGAAGAGCATGTGGGAATGGAGTATATTCATGAGGTCGTGCTTAGAAAATACAACCTGCCACAAATCCAGTGTCTGGCAAAGTGCCTGGCGCTTAATGGTCTCTCTATAAATATAAATGGTTGAATGAACGAATGACCCTCATCTCCCTCTATAGACTGTATTATCTTACGCCCAGCCACAGAAGCAGCTTCCATTCTTGTCTCTTTTTCCCGAAGCCCATCCTATGTCCAATTTATCACTTACACCATTTTCTAAAGATCCATTTTCTGAAGCCCCCGCTCTTCTCATATCTCCTTTTCAAAACCTTCACTAGCCCCTAATTGCTTACAGCAGAAAGAGGGCATTGGCCCAGGGCGTGATGCTATGAAGTTCCTGACTATAACACAAGTCTGCATACCCACAGAGATCTCTTCCTTTCCTGCAGACAAAAAGAAGTGCATCAGAAGATGCTGAAACAGGGTAAGGATTGTATTGTGTTGTATTGTATTGCGTTGTATGGTATGGACTATTACTTTTCACATGGGCAGCTTTTGTTTATAAAAATACAGAGTTCTTGTTCGATATAATGGATTAGAATCCCCTGCATTTTTACCAATAGAGTGATAGAAAGGGAAGTACATAAATTCTCAACATTTTGCAGCTGGAGATACAGCTTCATTGGTAGAGTGTTTGCCTCAGTATTGCAGGAATTGGGTGTGGTCACATATGCCTCTAATCCCACAGGAGGACCAGAAGTTCAAGATCATCCTTGGCCATACAACCTGGGCTGCACAAGGACAAAACCCAAAACAAACTGAAAAACAAGCAAACAACAATGACCAAAACAAACAAACAAAAACTAAAAGTGAGACTGAGAAGAAAAAAATGCCTCAAACATTCAGAAACTGGGTGATAACGAAAGTTGAGTTAGTAATTGAATTGGAATACTTACAAAGTTACAAAGTCACTGCCTTATAGCCTTGGGGTTTAAGAACTGGTAAGAGCATAGAAAAGCTGAAAGACCATAAAGCTTGAACAAGAAGGAAGAGCTGTGTCCCCCCCATCTTCTCTGAGAGGTTGAATGAGAGGTTGAAGCAGGGGAGTCTACACATGGACCAATGACAAGGACAGATGATGGTGGGGGTGTTATTGCAAACAGAGGGAATTAGATAAAAAGTCACACATAGGACAATGGGCATCTCATTTTTTTTTTCTATTAGATTCATGCAGTGCTCCAAGATAAGTTGTGCCCTGTCCTGCCCTAGCCTGCACCACCCAAGAGCTTGGTGAGTCCTCTCTGAGAGGGAGGAATTCAGATGATTCACTCTTGAATAATAGATTTCGAGATTTTTTTTTTGCATTAATCTGCAATGAAACTCACCAGGGGACAAGTCTGAAAGAAATGGCCACAATGGTCCTTTGGCTAAGAGGAGAATTCCAAGACCACCTTATGTGAGGAGCAGCAGAAGGGGCGGTAGAAAAAGCAAGGAGAGAATGAATAGGAAGAAGCCACCATTAAGAGCTGAAGAAAGAGTTAAAAGGAGAACAGAGAAGATAGTCTGTATAAAGATTAGAAGAAAAACTGAGCATATAGAATAGAGGATAGAAGAGAAAACCAAACATTCTGTGGGACCCTAACGTTAGGATACCGAGGAATTTCAGAAAGAGAGAAGGCACAAGACAGAAGTGAAAAAAAGAGAGTCCAAGAAAAAAAATTCCTGAACAGAAAGACAAAAGTCTCCAGACAAAGTGTCTGGAAATAGCCATCCAAATTACTGAGCACACTCAAACGGAACACCTGAACATCCCAGAGAATTTGAGTGTTCAATATGACACCACGGAACACAGATATGAGCAGCTTGTGACAGTGGCAGGTGGGAGTCCTCAGGAAACTACCTTTATTACCCTGACAGAGAAGGCTAAAGGGTAGTTTCTTTATACTTACTCTTAAGAGGCGTCTGTGCATGAGACTAGAAGAATTATCAAAACAAGTAAAGAAAAAGGTGTTTCCAGTGTCGAGCTCTCTGCAGCAGATCTAGAAAGTATCCAGAGCAGAATAGACACCAGAAATTATGGGAATTCTTCAAGGACACCTGCAACACAGAGCCTGCTGTGTTGGTTCAAAAGCTCAGACAAGATTCTGCACTCCAGGCAGTCTGGAGGTAGATTAGTAGGATGCATGTTAAAAATGAACAAGGAACTAGTACAATTACAAATTCCAGCGGACGTGAAATGGAATCAAAGAAAATGGGTTTCACACATACCCTACAGCTCATCCCTGAATGGAATGTACATAATGTTTCTAATCATGTGGAGCTTAACCATAACTTATCATTACTTTAAAATAAATAAGTAAAATGAAAGAAAGTGGGGGTGAGAGTGAAAGTGACAAGGGGCGATGGAAAATGTGTGAAAACTGGTTTCCCCTGGAGAGTTTCTACTAGGAAGCTCTTACCTGCATGAGGATATCTTAAGCCTCTGTATGACACTGTCTTCCACTCCAGCCCTGTACCACCTCTGGGCTGATTAGAGTGGCCCAATACCTTGGGCTTTCCAGCTGTGCTCCTAGCTCAGCAGTGCCCATATTGCCCCTCTTCTCCAAGTTTGAGTATTTCTATTCATGGCACTCTGTGAAATTCTTCATGGCCTCCCCCATCTCCAGGGACCTTTATCCTTTTTAAATTCCCAAGGCAGTTACTATGTGCACTCAGTTAGCCTTGGGGATTTTGCATTTCAGCTTTCCAGGAGATGTGTGCAATGCATCTGTATAGGTCTTGAGGACAGATTCTCCCACTGTGGCTCATGGGGTGCCATGGAGCTGTCTACATGGTAAGAACATTAATATTTTTTGAACAAATTAGCTAATTAATAATTAAGTTACTTTTTTTGATGTCTCCCCCATGTTAGGCTTTTGTAGTTTTTTCCCAGTGAACAACAGGGGTTGGTTGTGACTTTCTACTGATCTCCTGTGCCTGTGGTTCTGGCACTGTGATGACAGAATCTGTCATTTCTGAGATACCCTGCATGTTCCATGCTCAAAGCATGGCACCCAGGGAGAGGAGATGATTTGGGCACAGATGGAGTGTCCCCACTACAATTGGTGGCAATTTTGTTTTGGGCGAGCTGTTCATAACAAAGCCTAGTGGGAAAAGAATGAGCATGTGGAGACAATGGTCAAAGAAATACTTAGCTCCTTGATGAAGAGAAAAGGCAAGAGGCCTCCCAAATCTTAAAGTACTGGGTGTCCACCTCTCTTCCCACCCCTTCTCCTGGAAGGAGGGAGTGACTGGTAGTGCTGGAGGTTCTGAAGATGCCAATTTAAAAGTCACATAGAGCTTGTGGTCATTTGAACAAGAAATGATCTCCATAGGCTCAAGGATTCAAACATTTACTCCCCAGTTGGTGGCGCTGTTTGGGGAGTTATAGAACCTTTAAGAGGTGGCACTTTACTTGATGATGTAATCACTGGAGGAGTGGGGTGCTCTAAGAGTTTTATAGCTTTGCCCAAGTTCTACTTCTTTCTCCACTTTGTGTTTGGTCTTTGCAGGAAGTGATCTCTTGACTTGCTGCTCCAGCTGCCAGCTTCTCTGCCTCCTTGATTGTTATGGACTCCCCCTCTGGTACTGTAGACAGAATAAACTCTTTTTTTTTCTGTAAGTCTCTTTTGGCCATGGTGCTTTATTGTAGCATCATCAACAACAGGCCTCACACAAATTACACACAAATGACTGCATGTCGAGACATGGTTGCTGTCCCAAATATATCTAGATCTAAACATACACACACACACACACACACACACACACACACACACACATCCACGTATGCATACATGGATATATCTCCTTTTTTAAAATCTGAAATCTAAAGCACTTTTAGTTTCATTCTCTGTGAAGAACAGATTCTTGACCTCTAGCTTGAGCATGCTGTTCATAGATTCAAAGGCCCAGGAAACCCTCCAAAGATCTCTTGGGAAGAAACCAGCAAATGGTACAGTTCCATGAAATAAAACTACAGCTAAGTAACCTTGACCTTGAAGTAAATAAAGATCAAGTCGTGGAAACTGGGGGCTTGGGTTTAAATTGAGGCATCAGCACATTGTTCTCAACACTGGCCTGGACCAAGTGTGTCTGCAGGATGCTGAGAGGATTGAAAACACTTGGATGAGTGAGGTCTTTTGTGAGTGATTGTGTGGGGTTGGAAATTCCTCCAAGATGCTCACCACAGTGTTTGTAGAAAGCCATACCCTTTACCATTGTGTTAGCGACGACTTTCCTGATTCTAAAGGTTAATGACTTTGTGGATCCAGGCCTCACAAATATTGTATCTCTCAAAAGCTTCATTTATCTTTCATTTGGGGGATTTCCCAATGATTTTTAATTATATGTATTCTGTTGGCAGGAGTAAGACAATGAAGTACCAGGCTTTGTATATCCTTACTTGCATAGTTAATAAGGATGCATTTGCTGTTGATGAGCAGATGAAATTCTGGGGATGTAGTCGCAAAGAAAAACCCATAGTAAATGCTGCTTGCTTATAGAGGCAAGCCTGGGAAGGCAGCTCAATAGACATTTTCACAGTGTATTCCATGGTCTGTTTGAACACCTGAAGCTTTAGTTGAGGTTGGTCTCTTGCTGCAGGGAACCCCGCTTCCTGAATAAAATGGAGGGTACCCAGTCAGCAGAGTTAAAGGATGTTGATAAAGAGCTGAAGCAGATGTTTGGGGAGGGAGAGGAGAAGCATAGCATGGTTTGTTATCAGAGCAGGTGAGGTTTGTGGTGCTTCTTGGGGGCACTGAAGAGTTCTCTATTGTGAAAGCTGAGAGGAGAGAAGAAGCAGACCCTGTTGCTCAATACTGACAACTCCTTGCTCTCAAAGGAACAAATCCATCTTTCTGCCTCTGGACAGCACAGCACTCACATAGATTGATTGGGGGGGCTTTTTCCCCCCTTCTCCTTTTTTTCACTATTCCCAAAGAAAGGCATCCAAGCCTTTCCTAACCTTACATTCCAGTCTCTCATGGTGCATATACTCAGGAAATACTTCTTCAGGTTTAACTAAATCCCTCTCTGCAATGTGAGACCGTTGCTACCCTCCAAGGACTCACAGAACAGCTGCCTGGCACCTGGCCAGTCACACCATTCCACGTTTCCATTGTTCAGGGGAGGAACAGCTCTAGGCTTTTGCTGATTGGCTCTCACCACCCAGCAGGAACTCAGGCCAGAACACCAGGCTGTGCTGAGGCTGCTTTGCTGGGACATGAAGTACTATTCTCCCAGGACACTATTCTTCTAGGGCTCTGGAGTCAGCACATGTGACTTAACACTTTCTGAGAATGACATGCTCTGTCAGGGGGATTTGGAAGGTGGCTGGGAATGTCTTTATAGCAAGTTTCATAGGTGTTATATCTATTGTGTTTTTAAAAAAACCATCTCAGGTAGCCCAGGCTGGCCTCAAAGTTGCTGTGCTGCCAAGGAAGGTCATGAATCTCTGCTCCTCCTGCCTCTGCCTTCAAATTGCTGGATTCTCAGGCATGTGTCACTATACTCAGCTTTATAGTTCTCACTTTTTAAAGATAAAGAAAAGTTGGCTCAGTCAAAGGCCACACAGGTAAGAAAAGAAGCCCTGAGCTGACTCTCAAATTATGAGTGTGCAGGTTTGATGTCCCTTCTAATATACAAGAGTGCTTCCCAGGGATCACTAGAGTCTATGTGTTCTGTCTTCGCAGACATCAGTGTAACAAACAGCAGAGGCCAGTGCATAAGAAAAGGAGCTCAAGAGCTCATTGACAACTACAGACAAGATCAAGTTTTCGGTCACTATAAACTATGAAACTCGTTAGAGAATTTGCTTAGGCAGGTGAGAAAAAGCCAGTGCAGGTCACGGGAGGTTTCGGAGATAGGATGCTTTGCTGCTCAGCCTAGACTGGGGCTTAACACTGCTCAACCCCAGGCAGGCTCGCTCCCACTGAGTTTGAGTTTTATCCTTCAGGAAGCAGAAGAATAACACTTTCACAAGATTATTGTTTAAAGCAGATAAGATAAGTAATAGTTACTGAGCAGTCAGATAGCAGAAGCTAAATAACGGTTTAAACGATTCATGTTCCGAAGTGAACAGAGCAAACTGAGGTTAAGGTAGGAAAGGAGGGTTTATGAAAGAAGAAGGCCGGTTGTGGTGGCACATGCTGGTAGGATTTGCTGAAGGAGGCAGAGGCAGGAGGATCACAAGTTCGAGGCCAGCCTGGGCTACACATTAAACAGCCGGGCAGTGGTGGCACATGCCTTTAATCCCAGCACTTGGGAGGCAGAGACAGGTAGATTTCTGAGTTTGAGGCCAGCCTGGTCTACAGAGTGAGTTCCAGGACAGCCAGGGCTACACAGAGAAACCCTGTCTCAAAAAAAAAAAGAAAGAAAGAAAGAAAGAAAGAAAGAAAGAAAGAAAGAAAGAAGAAAGATTGAAACTTGGGGAAGAAGACAAGGGAAGCTGCAATTCTTAGCTCCTCCCCCCACCTCCCATGGGGATGCCATGCTGGGCTTCAAATGTGAAGACTTATATTATTTGTCTCTGTAAACCATGGTGTAGTGTATTCTTGTAACAACCAGTCACAGGAGAGACCATGGGGGGGGGGGGATGACTTACATGATACCCAAGGAGATGCATTAAAGCAGAAAATACCCCAGAGTGAAGAGTCACTTTGCTATAATGCCATTAAAACTTGAGTGTGCTGTGAAGTTGAACAATGATCAGTGTGGATAATTTCTGGAAATGTTAAATCTATTGATTTGGCTTGCTTACCATGGAACTGATGCTTCTGATTTAGATGGGAGAAATGACCTTTCCTAGACTCCACAAATGATTGGAAATGGAGCTGTTGCCATTCGTGGACCCTTTCTTTTGACTGATTAAGTAAACCATCTAGTAAATGGAGATCCAATTTGAAAGGCAAAGATTTAAATGAATTAATAAGTGAACTGATAAGGCAAAATGGTAACAGTAATAAGAAAAAAGAAATCTAGACTTGGTGGGAAGCTTTTAAATAAGCTTTAAGCAGTCAGAAGCCAGAGAGGGAAACCACTGGGTGCTCATATGGACTGTGGCAAAGGAGCTTTTAAAATTTGCCCAATCCAGTATGGATCTGTGGAATGCAAACCACCAGACCACAGATATTTTCAAAGGCATGCAGCACTTCTTGTGGCTGTATGATAAGCTGGTTAAGGTGCCCAGACTAAAGGATTGTGGGATACTCAGCCTGTGTGCTTCTATGCTGCCAAATCATGATGTGGGTTTCTGTGGCTAGTGAAACGAAGCCAAGGGTTTTTCAGGCTTCACCACCCTGAATGTTACTCCTGCGTTGCTTCACCACCCTGAATGTTACTCCTGTGTGGACCACTAGCAACACACAGAGGCACTGGTCTGGGATTCCAGTCCAGAGCCTAAGAAAAGATGCTCCCCAAATACAGGTGAGAAAACAGAAAAGGGAAGATAATCATAATCATTGAAAATCCACTCTGTCCCAGGTACTAGGTACATCGTTTTTGTCAATCCTCATAGCAATTTGCAAGACAGAACTTCTAAAGTCCTCTAATGGAACTTAACATAGAGTTGCGATTTTAACTCAGACCTGACTGACTGTGAAGTATAGTAAGACCATGGGTTTTCCATCTTGTGAGTTAACCCCTTAAAAATAAAATAGTCTATGTCCACTGAGCTGTTGGTATATACATGCTGGCAGACTTAGATGAGCTTGAGATGAAAAGTGCATCCATATTGTAAAACATGGGGTCACGGCGGGGTCACCATGGGGTCACCATGGGGTTACCAGGGGGTCACCAAGTACTTGGGTTGAGAGATTTGAAGCTTATTCCAATGGGCAGGAGAAATCAAAGAAGGTTTTAGAAAGTAGTTAATATTGGACTTATCTGAGCTTGCTTTCTATTGCTGTGATGAGCATGTGAAAAACATGGATAAACATGTCCAAAAGCAACTTGGGGAGGAAAGAGTTTATTTGGCCTACACTTCCATGTCACAGTCCATCTTTGGGGGAAGTAAGAACGGGAATACAAGACAGAAATCTGGAGACAGAATATGGAGGAAGGCAGCCTAGAGGCCTGTTCCCCATGGCTTGCTTGGACTACATTTTTATACTATCTACAGCCATCTGCCATGGGTGGTACTATCTCTGCCCCCAGTGGGTGGGGCCTTTACACATCAATCATTAATCAGGAAAATGCCCCACAGACTTACCTACAGGGAATACGAATGGAGTCATTTTCTCAGTTGAGGTTCTTGTTCCCAGATGACTTCTGCTTGTGTTGAGTTAATAAAATAAATAAATACACACACATTCAAACTATATGCATACACACACACACACACACACACACACACATATACATATACATACATACCAGGAGGGGGTATGGTCATAATTTCCTTCCCCACCTTTAGATAGGAATTCACGATTCCTAGGTATAAAAAAAGACCAATTAGAAAGCGAATAGAAAAGGAAACAAGCCCTACTGTGGCAAGGTAAGCATAAAGCTTTGAATTAAGTGGCAACCAGAAGGCCTAAGTGAGAGGTATAGCAGATTAAATGTCCATCAGAATGGCAGCAGAAACATTTCCCGAGGACCATCCTCCAGAAACATGTGGTTCCCCATAAAGAGGTGAAGTCTATGTCTTCTCTACCTTGGCAAGCCTTTGTGACCAAAGGGGACTATGTGACTTCCAGGGCCAGATCAGAGACAACAACACAAGTTATACATAGTTCTCTTTGTCTCAAGATGTAGCTGTGGGAAGCTAGCTGTTACATCGTGAGGAAAACTAGCCAGCCACACAGAAAGGACCATGTGGAAAGAAATGGGTCTCACCTGAAGACCCTGTCAATATAGACTGCAATGACACTAGCTATTTGAGGAAGACGTCGTCCCAGTGTGGGTCCTTCAACACTTAGTTGATGTTTCCTATGTGACACAGAACAGTTGAGGCAAGACTTCCAGCCCTTTAGGTCCTGCCCAAATTGCAAGTTTGTAAACAAGTTACATTACCATGGTTACTGGTGATCTTTAATGTAGTGGTAACCAGATACAACCACCAGAAAAGGAGCCAATAAGAAAAGAGTTCACTGGTCTGTTAGCCAATGGACTCACTCACACACACACACACACACACACATACACACACACAGTTAAGTAACAGCAAAAGTCAGTCTTACTGATTCAGTTATGCCCCACGCCCCTATTACTCTAAGAAGGGGACTTGGATGTACTGTATTCATTGATAATCACTGTAGTTCCATTGTCTTATTTCTAGAATAGACATTCTGGTGGTAGGGGAACATAGACAAATGATCAGATAGAGACAGTTTCTTTACTGTATCTTAGAAAAGATGTTAGACCTTTCATATCCTTTTTCTGACCAAACACCATTTTTTAAAAAAATTCTACAGTCTTATACACATCTATAAGGTTAATATATGACCAATGTGTGTCAGGGACAAGATTCGAACTCAAGCCTGAGCCCACTGCTTGGTCTCTCTCCACTACATCATGCTCCATGTTTGCCCCCAGATTGTTTGAGTTTGGTTTGAACAAGTGTGCACCATTAGCTTTGTTTTTTCAGCACTGGGGATTGAATCAAACTCATTGTGCATGGCTAGGCAAGCATTCAGCTGCAGAGCTCCACTTGCTGGCCTGCTACTGCCTGTTAGCAATACACTCACTTTCCTTCAGGAGCCAGCCATTTACCTTTCTTGGCTACTATTCTTAAAGAAAGAGTTTGCATTCCTGAGGCATACACTCCACAGCCCCATGATATTGGAAGCAGATGGCTCACAGTATGCTGTGAGACATGGGAATCAAAATTACAAAAAAAATGTATATATATTCTGTCACAGTTTTGGAATGCTACCCTTCAATGATAAGAACAGGATGCAGAGTAGGTCTGAAAAACAGGAAGGTTTTCTTCTTTATTACCTTGGCCATTGCCTTTGTTTAAAGGGCTCTTGAGGTCAGAGTGAAGACATTTTGCTCCAGTGTATGAGTGTCTTACAAATTGAAGTGCACAGAGTTAGCCTTGCAGAACATATAGCCATGCATCCTCCTCTGGCTGCTAGGGAGACAAGAGCCCCATCAAGGTCTCCTGAGTGCTCAAATAAGAAAGGTCCCACTCTAGTTTTTTGGAATAAAAAGTTCTGAGCCCAGTCAGAGGTGAGTCCTCTCTGAGTGTGGGACGTTCAGTGGCTGCTGCAAGTAAGAGCCAAGGTTCCACCATTTTGTCCTGGCATATCCTCGGCACACTGTGACCTTGCTCAAGCCATTAACCATTCACCTTAACTCACAAATTCCACTGTTCCAGCCCTATGGATTTCAAGTCACTTCAGAAAAACAAGCCTTCAGAACTCGTGAAAATCCAAATGTCCTCGTATCAATCCAACTGCACCATCTTCCCTCCCGGTAAGAGCCGCTCATTTCTCTCTTAGCATGCCATTTTCCAAACCTTTGACAGGGCACCATCCCTCATCATTGCTTCCACCATGGACCATGCCAGTTTGTCAGTTCTAATCTGTCTAAAAATCCTGCATCTGCCAGCATAAACCCTTGGAGTTCTCATATGTTGATACAAAGATTTCACACATCGATTTTTGTGGAGTTCTGATTTCATGCAAGCTAAGCAAACAGTGACAGGTTCGTAGTTGGGGTAATGAATGCTCCTTCAGATTAATAGAGATCAATGGCATTGGCAGGTTCTGGAGGAGACACAGGAGCTGGGATCTGGACAGCATGCACTGCCAGAACAAGACAGATGGTCATAAGCTAACACTCTTACCTCTTTAACTTGATGGGCTCATTAGCAGATTTCTCTCCTTTGGGTCTCATTTGAGTTTCTTGATTTTAAATGGCACCCCATAGATTGCCCACTAGTCTGGAAAACTACTGACATAGGCTTCCCATGACCTGGCACAGAGAAGCTTATAATACCCAAGGTTTATTTAGTAGCCCAGAAAGCTAGGACTTGTGCAGATGGGCACTGGGGATACTGGTTATCCGGTACACCACAGGGAATTAATGCTTCCTTGTTAAGAACCATCTTCACTCCAGACAAGTGTGCAGGAAAGGTCAAACTCTGTATGAGGCACATGATCTGCCTACACTGCATACCATACAGAATACAGCGCCATTGTGGTTGTATTTACTCTCATTCCTTTGTAGGTGGGGAACTGAGGATTGAGAATTTTGTTCAAAAGGAACGAGGTAGAGAGTGGAAAAGTCAGGATTTGTCTCTGGGTCTATATGGCTGTGAAGCCCTGTGGTCACCCACTATGGTAACCCTTCAATTTATCACTGGTTTTAGTTACGAAGACAGATGGCTAAGCCTGTGACCAGTACTTAGGGCACTAAGCTACTTCTTCCTCATGACTTCTCCCTTGTTCTTGCAGACCTCAGGGATGCTTAGCTTTCTTTCTCCTCCATTTATTTGTTTGTTTGTTTGTTTATTGAGACATGTTTCTATCCTCAGGGTTCTTTCTACTTCCCTACTCTTGTTCCAAATGAGTATCATCAAAGGAAAACAGCAGATTGGGAAGAAAACTCCAGACTAATGAAGGTTCTTATAGTCAAGATCCAACCAATAGAGATCCCACTTTCTCCTTTAAAGATTTCATTGTCATTTATAGTAATTTCTTTCCTAGGTGGTGTCTTCAAGTTTTCTCTTGATTTCATTTGGCTCCTTCCACCATAGTTTGAAAGAGCTGCTTAGATTAGGAAGCAGACTCTGACTTAGTTTTATACTCTATCCATGTCTGAGTTATTTGTATATTTCTTCAATCTTTCATTATAGCTGGCTTCTCAAACGGTGAACACTCCCATCAATGACCTCAAAAGCACAGTCACACATTTCAAGCTGGATTGCTTGAAATGCTTTTTCACTCTGAGAGTCATCTCCTTGGGTCTGCTGCTTTCTCTGTATCCTGGTAATTTGCCAACAGAAGGTTCTCCAGCTGTCCTTGCCTGTTGGGGTTGGTCTGGTGCTGCTATGCATCCAAATGCTAAATACTGTAGTCCAAGACCTGGCCTCCTCAAGACTAGTGAGAATTCTTGGCTACACCAGATTTTATGGTGTAAACCTTGTCCCCCAAGTTATTCCCAATTGGTTAATAAAGAGGCCTACAGCCTGGGCTGGACAGAAGAGAGGGGGTGGAGCAAAAGTTTCTGGCTTGGAGTCTTAGGTAGGGACCAGGGGGATAAAGAAAAAAGGAACTTGCTGTGGGGTAGGTAGAGAGTGAGTACATGTCCATGAGGGCTGGCCTGATGGAGTAGGAGTGGACCAGGGAGAACATGGCAAGTGATCTCTCAGGGATCACTAAAGGGAAGTAGTCAAAATAGCATAGAGAGTTGATATCTACCAAGCTCTAATGCTTTTAAGCTAAAGGTTTCTGTGTCTTTTATCTGGAAACAATACAGTCTGAAGTGGGATAGAAACTCCTAATAGATATTTAAAGACAACAGGGGTGTGGCAACCCCCAGAATAATAATTACCATAATACTTGACTATCTAAGTAACATCTTTTCCCTCAGATTCTGCGTGTAAGCATCACCACAGCTTCAGTCATTTTCCTCAACTCTTTGAAAAACAGTAGCATTCTTGTTTGCCCTGACTTCATGCTTCTCCTTCCTTACTTTTCTATCCTTGTCTCAAGTGTCACTGATAGAAAAGTGTCAAGTCCCACTGTTCAGCCTTGTCTTTTATTTATCAGACATGTCACAACATGTCCTGAAAGGTGAATATAGCTAAATATCATTGGAACGATGACTCCCAAGTTTCCACATCTATCTTAACCCCAAAATAGTATCCACTGAGAGATGCCCAGGTAGAGTTAAACTATGATCTTTAATATACCATGCCTTAACTTCCTATTTATAAACTTCCTGTCTTTCCAGATATCTATGTGAGCACATAAAATTCATCCCTTTGACTGGTGATTCATAAATCAATTCATTTATTCATTAACTTGTCCAGTAAGCATTTGCCGAATGGGAATTCTGCATGGAGTTCTAGGCAAGGCAGTGGCAGTACAAGAGCAAATGACCTACCTCGAGTCTGACACTGAAGGTTTTCCATCCATTATTGTCACCCTCACACAAACTCGTCTCCATGATTACCAACATTTCTACCAGCTGAAGTCTAATTTCCATCATTCACACTAAGGATTTTTTTCTTACCTCTGTGCCTTTGGTCTTTGTTCTTCTTGCCTGGAATAACTTCTTCCCATTTTTCTGCCCTCTCAAAACTGCATATTTCCTACAAGTCACATGTATTTCAAAAGTATTATCATAATTCCATTTCCAAGTTTTGCATCCCTGTAGGACCTTGTGATTCAGTGGTCCCTTCTTTTCCTGTGATCATAGGTAGTAGGAAGAGAGAGAAAGAGTATTTTGGTAACAGGTTCATCTTAAGTCCTTTAGTGGGGTTCTTGCAGCAAGGACAACCTTCCTGAAGAAGGACAAGAGGAAAGCACTCTTTTACTTCCATTCATTGCTGAGCTCTTTGCAAAATATACAGGTTTCCCAAGGCTGTGAGGCCTGAGCTAGGACAGCTACACATGCAGCTGACTCTGTGAGCCCTGGCTCTGCTGGCCCTGCTTCTCTGCAACCTCATAGTGCTTGCTGGCAGATTCAAGACTGAAAATAAGAGCAACTAATTTAGAATATGGGATACCAGTCTACAGTGAACAAGCTGTGGCATGTAATATTTCTTCTGATACCTGTGGGACCTCGTGACGGACCTCTTCTAGAAGGTTTAGCTCAGATGGGTGTTCACTAAGCCCAACCCTGTGGGAAACACAGTTTGGTGTTTTAGGGACAGCAACCAAAACCAAAAATACGCACTTTCTTCAGCATCTCCTAGGTGATCGATCATGAAAAAGTCCTTAGAGTTGACCTCCACTTTTCAGACTGTGGCTTCTACATAAAACTTGGCAAGTATGCCATTATCACCGGTTGATGTCCTTAAGGTCATGGATGCATGCTAGAATCACAATGTAGTGTGGGAACCTACTTTCACCAAGAAATCTTTCAGTGGCTTTTAAAGACTCTTTCAAATGGTGAATGACTAGACTTTACAAAATGACCCAGCTCAAACTTTCTAAGACAGATCACAAAGTCACTGAATTATAACTGTATTACATGGTCCAGTGGGAGAGAAGGATAGTGATAACTGGACTTTCTTACTGCTCTTCTACCCAAGAACAAGAGGAGGGCATTATTGGGAATAAATCCTGTTCCTACTCACCTTGCTGTACTCACTCTCAGAATTAGAGAACTGGTCCCAGGCATAACTGTCTCAGACTTCACTACCCCAAGCAATAGCCTAAAAATTCAGCCCACACCTTACTAGAACATGTAGTGGACAGAAGCATGGACTTCCAGAGTCATTGGTTTTGTGCACAAGCGTATCTGGCCTTAGAGCTATTATGTCAGCACCAATGACTTTACCCTATGGGATGTCAGTCAACAACAAAGACTCCTGGGGGAACAAAGACTTCCATACACAGTTTTACTCACATGATCTATAGAACAAGAAAAAATAAGGATATAGCAAACAATTTTCATTAGTGACCCTATAGCCTGGGGTTCTCCTCCTGCTAGAGTGGTCAGCTCTCAATATGCACGTGAACAGTCAATGATTCTTTCTAGACCTCCACAAGTGTACCCATAGAACAAGCTTACTTTTTCAGAATCAAATATTCAAGGGTCCAGAGAAAGAACTGAGAAAGCTGACACCTATGTATTTGGGTTGCTTTTCTTGGTTTTGTTTTTGCTTTATAGTATTTACTTTCTGTTGCATGCTTAGGGCCTGCCAGAGTGCATGTCACACAGTAAGCAGGCATATATGAAGTGTAAAAGAATGACTGGATAGGGACATTGGCAGTTATTCATTCTTTCAAGAGCAATCAATATGCTTTTAAAAACTTGCAGAGTATCTGGATTTCTTTGCTATTTCCCTCTTTGTTTCTCAGCAATCATTTTACAAACATCTCAACTTGGATCATAATCCATGCATCATTCTACAGGCATCGTTGGCTGTGATATAGGAATTCTGTGTGATCAGCTTGGGTACCAATCACTCACATAGGGAGAACATGAATGCATCCTCTCGCAACCTCAAATTATGTAGTTGAGGCTCCTCAATTATGTAGCTGTGGAGATAAAAGGGGTCAGCACACCTAGACAAACCACATACTAGGAAACTATATTTCTGATCATAGCATCTCCCTGCAAGGTAAGCACAGCATACTCTTACCATCATTTCTACCACAGGGTTTAAGGTGTAGATTGGTGTAGAAGAAAAGGAATAGTCAGAAGTTAGAATTAGAGGTCTAGGTGAAGCTAATATCATCTAAGAGCCCCAGGTTATGGTCCACACTCAGAGCTGACTAACTTTTTCTCTGGAAACCTGAACCAAGAAGTCTGGGCATGGTGGAGCAGAGGGAAAGTGACAGGGTGGATGAAAGAGATGTGTACAGGACCAGAGCCAGTCCTCAAGCTTCCTAGTATGGACCTCCTTATGTCTTCATTGGCCATGAAAGTCATAGGGAGAAAGCTTGAGTTCAACTTGTTCGGGTCCAAGTGGCAGGGTTCCTAGTTTTCCATGGGGCTCAGGCCATGGAAGGAGAAGCCCATTCTGATAGCTACAATTCCTTCTCTTGACATTGTTGTCTGTGAGAATTACTGTTAAACATTTGGTCTTTAGCTGGTGGAATTATTTTGAGAAGTGGTAGAAACTATAGGAGTGAGTAGAACATTATAGGAAATGGGTTTTATAAACATCTCTGTAGAGTTTTGTCTGTCCTCAGGCATCTTAATACCTTTTTGCTACTGGATCATCATGAGGTAAAAAGCTTCCTCACATGCTCCTACCTCTGTAATATTTTGCCTTGCCTCATGCCCAGTGTAACAGAGCTGGCTTGCCATGAACTAAAATCTCTGAGAGTGTAAGTCAAAGAAAATCTTTCCCTTTATAACCCATTTCCCTTAGAAATTGTCACAAAGTCAAGAAACTAACATAGAAAATTGATGCCTGAGAAATGAGGTCATTGCTATGAACATTCCTTACTATGTGGTTCAGAAGCCTTTAAGAAGCAATTTGTGAGAGAAATCTGGGGAAGCAAACTAGAAAGGCACTAGAATGATGTGATCAAGGTCTTATCTTCAGTTCTGATAGGATTTTAACATATCAGAACAGTAACAGAAACACAGACAGTAGAGACTCAAGTCACAGTTTCTGATGGGACTAGGACTCTATTGGGAATTGAAGTAGAGAAGATATTCTCAGACTTGGGGAGAAGGTGAGTTTAATTATGACAAACTAGTTAATATGGCAGAAAAATATCAAGGTAGTCAATCATTCAGTATGGTTATTGTTGCCACTTTTAGCCAAGTTTATAACAAGAATTGGTAGTAGAGAGCAAAGGAGAGAGATTTCAAAATAATTTGGCCAGACAATGAACTCATCTCGTCAGAGAAACTTCTTTTCAGTAGATGGTAATAACACAAATATACACAACCGACCAAGATGCAGAAAGTAACACATTGAAAAACACCCAGTCCTTACCTAATATCTATTTCACACCTGGTTCTCCAAAGTCCCAAGAATCATCATGAAAGAGGAAGCATAAAGATTTCAAGAGGGAGAGGTGGTACATGACTAAGAGGAATGAATATCTTAGTTTTCAGACACATCAGGGAAATAGTACCTATGAACTCACAGTGGGTATGACAGCATACATGAGACCTGTGCAGGTTTAAGCCAGACAAAATGCCAGCATGGAAAGAGGAGGTAGGTATTAAGTCCCACCCATAGCTTAGATTCATAAGCATAGTTGTGGGGAGAGGAAGAGTCAGCTCTCTTTGAAGATATGGTCTCTGTTAGGCAGATTGTGCATCCAAGAGTATGTGGGCAGCAAAAATTGGAGTCGATGTGGGTTTTGATATTGATGTTTTAAAGAGTATACAAAATAAGGTCGGTAGGGAAGGCAAGTAGATCTTAAAGGAGTTGGAGAAAGAAGGTAGATATGATCAAAACATACAAAATTCTCAAAAAATTATTTTTTAAAAGTTGTGAAAATGGAGATTTAGGTTGTTCAAATATTAAGAGTATTAAAAATAGTCAAATACTTTACATTAAGACAATAGGCAAATAATTTACATTAAGACAATAATCAAATACTTTACATTAAGACAGTAGGCAAATACTTTATGTAAAGACAATAGGCAACATGGTATGAGTGTCTTTGGGATCTGCCAGGCCATGTACACTTGTGTATTATTCAAATTCATTAAATTTTTTTTTGCTTTAAGAAGAAGCCCTAAAGAGTACTCCTTCCATACAGACATATAAGGAAGGTTCTAGCATATCAAAGTACGTAAAACACTCAATTAACACTGGACACTATAGCTGTAGTTCAAGAAACTTAGTTATTGCTCAGGCTAGTGACAGATCTTAGCATTATTCACATAATGTTGGGTTTGGAGACATTCAAAATGCAAGAATTATGGTGTTGTGGAGGCATCCAATTAAACTTCAAGGAGAAGCCTAACATAATGCGGCAAAAAAAAAAAAAAAAAAACCTCTAGACAAAGAAATGAGGCATAAACACAAGAGGCACTTAGAACCCTAAAATAGACTTGACAAAAAAATATACAATGCAACAAATTACAATCAAGATGACAACCTTGCAAAACAAAGAAAAACTATTAAAACCTGCAGGGTAAATGCTCAATTCACAAAGACAAAAACAGCAGAAAACTTAAAAGCTGGGAAAGCATGGGATGGTGCATTTGAAACCTTAACAGTAAGTAACTGCCAATGGAGAATGCTATGTCTAAAGTCAAATCTATCTTTTAAAATCCACAGAGAAAGAAAGATGTTTCAACACAGGTACAAACAAAGAGACTCATAACCACTGAGCCAGCATAGCAGAAGATAACCTCAACCATGAGAATACAGGAAATAATACATTTCCTAAGACAATTAGATGAGCAGAGGAGAACTGAGAATCAGTCATGTCCAGCTTGGCAATCCACCAAACCCTCATAAAGGACTAGGGTAGAAACAAAAGAATAAACAATGAATCACCAGAAAAACAACCATCAAAGTTGAGAAATTAGTGAATCTCTCTTCATAATAACCCTAAATGTACATGGTCTTAATTATCCAATTTAAAGATGAAGAATAGCTGCTTGGGTTTTTAAAAAACAAAAAACAAAAAACAAACAAGGTCTAGGTCTAGCTTTTCTTTGTTGTCAACAAGAAACACATCTCACTGGCAAAGATCCACACAGGCTGAGCGTGTCAGGATCCAAGTAATTTACAAAGCAAATGGAACCCCAAAATACTTACACCTGACATGGTAGACTTCCAACAAAAGCTAGTCAGATGTAGTAAATGTAACTGTATATGTTGTTGACAGAGCTGTTTTCTCTCAGTTGAAATATTCCCTCTAGGAGGTAAACAAAAATTTACATGGCTGGGAAAGATGAAACTCGAAGGGTCAAGAGAAATCCCTTCCCAGCTTTATAGAAGGAATAAATCACTGGTGGAGAAGACTCTGACCAGTTGAAATGCAGAAGGGAATCTCCTGGACATGTCCATCTTGCAGGGAGCCCCAAAGTTGCAATGCCCATGAGTCATCTCCCATGTTGGGGCGATACAGCCAATTTAATTTGTACCCACTCCTGTAAATAAGCTCTTATTTATGCTTCTACCAGTAACCTCAATTCAAACTCTGGTTCACCAAGTTGGACTTTGGCACAATGATTACCTTGGTCTGCCATGGGTTTCTGGGGTGAACATATGTATATTGCATTTCTCCAGGAAGTTTCTCATACAAGAGTTAGGAAAGGGACTGATACAACAGTATGCTATAATAATTGCAAACACATATGCACCAAAGGTTGATACCTCCAATTTCATCAATAAGAATTACATTAAAGTGAATAAGAACTAACAACAAAGCTCCTCAAGCTAATCAAGAAAACTGGTGACATCAAATATTGGTGAGAGCGCTTCATTCTTGCTAAGGTT
Organism: Rhynchomys soricoides; assembly: GCA_019843965.1. Classification (NCBI taxonomy): domain Eukaryota; kingdom Metazoa; phylum Chordata; class Mammalia; order Rodentia; family Muridae; genus Rhynchomys; species Rhynchomys soricoides. The sequence goes on along the minus strand of JADRCH010000132.1, from coordinate 2,732,331 downwards.
AGCTTTTTCCTCGCTATTTCTCTATTTTTCCCGTTGGACCTACAGTTTTTATCCTGTGCCACTGTATATTGAATGCACATGATTTATTCTTGATTTGACATGGGATCACAACTAAGAGTTTGCCATGAATCTCAGAGGAGACCTTGGTCTTGAACTTTAGGATTGCTTTGGAACTATGTTTGAGGGGGATTCTGGAAGATGGACTGGATGCGTTTTGTACCGTGAAATAGCCATGTACTTCTTTAGAGACTTTGTGTTGGGAAGGTCATGGATAGGCTATGCAGTCTCCCTACAGTCAGATTGCTGATGCTTGGTACCTAGCTGGTTGTTCTGTGAGATGATGGGTACTCTAAGAGGTAGAGCCTGCCAGGAGGAAGTAGGTTACAAAGATGTAGCCTTTGTGGAGCTGTATCTTGCCCCTTTTCATCCTTCTTATTTGCTGATAAGGGTTCAAAAATGCTCTTCTACACATTCCCATTGCCACAAGGGTTTTCTTGCCATAGGTGCAAAGCAACAGTGACAGCCAATCATGGAATAAAGCCCCTGAAACAAGGAGTCAAATAAATTCTTCCTTAAATTGGTTCTCTTGAGTCTTCACAACAGTGGCAAGAGTCAGCCTAACACACTGCCCACATTCTAGGTGAGACTGCCAGAGCTGCAATCATGTCATAGATAGAATGCCTGTCCTTCCTTTAATCTGCCTAGGTTACCAGCTGGTAGTGGCAGACAGTGTTTGCTGCTATGGTCAATTGTGGGTACACAGAAGCACAGCTTTCATCTAAGTAAAGCAAACTTAAGAGATGAGTAACTAGAAAACCTTAGCACATCAGGATGAAATCAATTCCTTGCAAGTTTGCAAAGAGATTTCACTTAAATGTTCATCTGTAGAGTTAGCTGATAATATTCTCCACCCATCTGCCTAGCACAGGCAAGTAATGAAGACCTCTGACTCTCTGTCTCTCAATCTCATCTCTCTGTCTCTCTTTTCTGCACACACGTGCATGCACGTGTGTGTGTGTGTGTGTGTGTGTGTGTGTGTGTGTGTGTGTGTGTGTCTGAGTGTGTGTCTGAGTGTATGTGTGCATGTGGAAGTCAGATGGCAGCACTGGTTATCAGTCCTATCTTTCACTCTTTTTGAAGCAGAGTCTCTTTGGATGTTGTTTATTGCTGCATGTGCTGGGCTAACTAGCCACAAGCTTCAGGGGATTCTTCTGTCTCTGCCTCACATCTCACCTTGGGAATCCTATGATTACAGACATAGACCACCATGTCCATCTTTGTGTGGATTCTGGTGATTATAATTCAAGCCCTGTCACTGTGAAGGGAAATAGTATCCATTAAGCCATTCCCAGAATCCTGGAGATATCTATTAAATGACAGTGTAGAAAAACTTCCTATGAGTATCTTTTCTGTACATTTCAGTTTACTGTGCTCTAATGGCTGCAGTTACAGTAGTCAGTACCACTCCATGCATTTTTATAAAATGCTCTGTGAAAAAGAAAAGCCCTCCAACCCAGCTCCAGGGTGAACACCAGCCAACCTCCTAATATGTAGCTGGAATACCCCTGTTCTTCAGGATCTTATTTGGTCAACCTTGCCATACACACCTTGATATCGGGAGGCAAGTGTTTGCCTCCATTTGTAGGAATTCACAGTGCAATGCTGGTCTTTATGAGGAACGGTGGAGGGGGCTCACCAATATTCCTCTGCCACCAAAATTAGTCTATTATTTATGTTTGCTTTGGGCAATTACCAATGAACCAAGATAAATAAAAATAATTGGCTTTCAGCTGGCTAAATGGATTTGTTAATTATTCACCAGGAAATTAATCAGCCCCATTTATTTAAGGGGAGGTCATGGAAGAATCTCTCTATACTCATCATTTAAAAATATTGTTGTAAACAAGAGACAAAGACAAACAAAAGTCAGGAATATAGGACTAAATGAAGGATGAGGTGCTATGTAAACAAAGGTAAGGCCTTGGTGATAAGCCAGGAAAGTAGACAGGTTATGCCCTCAAGGAGCTTTGAATCAAGATCAAGAATCCAGACACTGGTGGCAATCAAGGAATAACATAGTCACTACAGGTGCAAAACAAAGGATGTGGAAGGAAACAGCCTTGTAGGGTAGAAGAACACAATTTAAAAAGGTTTTAAAATTGTTGTACATTGACTTGTCTAGAGGTACACATGCATTTGTTAAATCAGAGGCATCTGTGATCAAAAATTTTAAGTGGTAAATTACCCAGTCTCTCAGAGATGAACATAATCTTGGTATGCATTCCATCAGAGTCAATTTTGAACAAAGAGAAGGATTTCAAGTGGCATAAGATCACTTTATATAATAGTCTTTAACTTGTTGGTAGTACGTGTGAGCTAGTGCAGGAATCTTTGTACACCAAGAGCTCTTGTGGAAAAGAAAGGTTTGATGCATCTGTTTAACTACAGGTTACAAAAATAGCTGGGTAATTCAGAGCTGATCCTGACAGAACCTGGATATATACACACTCAAGACGGGTGATTTTGTCTTCTGGAAGGTGTTTCCTTTCTTTGAAAAGTCCCAGGTAGGAGAGAAAATATTTTAGAGAGATTCTGACACCGGAATTGAATAATCCAATGATCTCTTCTGACCTTAACAACTGGGATTTTTTAAAAATAATATACCTACTAAAATACACTTTGTTTTTTATTTGTGTGGTTTTGCATATGCATATGCATGAGCATGGCTCTTCTAAATTGTCTGTTTTTAAGAGTACTTATATCTTTAAAATAGTCCCTTAAAATGTATCTTGAACTTTAATCTAAAAACATTTGCTTGCTGGCTTCCCTATGATGCAGAGGAGAAAAATGGCTTATGAAATCCAACCGCATTTCATAATAGAAGCCTGACCTTCAGAAATGAGGTTAAACTCATTGGTTCTTGTTATTGTTATTTCAGAAGTAAAGAAATTGCACACAGACAAAGGAGCATCATGAAGATAAAATGGCTCACTGCTGTCATGCTGCCTGGTACATATTAAGTCTTAATACAGAAAGTATTATTATCAGTATTAATAATATTGCCTTGGTCTTCCCCTTCCTTGCTTCAGCACCTCCCCATCTTTTGTCCTCCAGTATTTCCTTCCTCTCACATCCCCAAATTCATGGTACCTGCAAGCCATGATGTGCAGGGGACAAAATGTAAACAAAATAATGAGAGAAAGTAAAGTAAGACTGTTAGTTGAGTGAGAAGCAGAATGAGCTGGCTTTTTCCATCCTTCAGGACTTCACCCCACATCCACCCCCCCCCAAAGAGGAATAAACTCAGGGGGAAATATTCACAAGGAGAAGTTACTCCAAAGGTCAGATATGGAGACCATGGATCAAAGCAGTCTCTAACGTGGAAAGAGCCAGAAAGAAGTGAGAAACAAGAGAGAAACTGCCAGGCTCAGAGAAAGTACAATGAAGAAGATAGATGATCTTTTCTAAAAAAAAAAAAGATAACAAACGAGTCTCTGATAAGTTTAATTTTCAAGGCCTGGGTGAGCTTTGCCTAAGCTCTAACTAAATGGAAATATAAATAGCTGAGACAGACGCCAGTGGATAGGAACTGACATAATGAACTATATTGACTCTCAGAGAGATAGGAGGGACCTTCTTAAAAGCATAATATTTTACATGATCATTTATCAGGCTTCCTCTGGGTGAGTAGTATCCTGGGGGGGGGGGGGAGTGGATTGGCTAATCTTAGTGTCTTGTTTAAAGTGCAGGCAGTGGTGGCACACGCCTTTAATCCCAGCACTTGGGAGGCAGAGACAGGCGGATTTCTGAGTTCGAGGCCAGTCTGGTCTACAGAGTGAGTTCCAGGACAGCCAGGGCTATACAGAGAAACCATGTCTCCAAAAATAAAAAATAAAAAATAAAGTGCGCCCTGCATTGGGCTAGAAATCAGTTAACTGTACTAGACAGATGGCTGGAAGAAAGAGCTCTTGTCTCCTGATGGCATTCATTAGCTGACCACCCAACTGAAGATCCAACAACCACTTTTCTCCACCCACTACATGCCTCCTTAACCCATCGCCAGTCCTTCGGGTCCCTCATTTGAAGGAGCAGGCCCTTTTATCTTCCAGGTCTCACAGAGTATAACTAATTTATGTGCTCTATGGATGTTTATCCAATGGAAACACATCTGTTAAAATCATTCATTCTTGCCCAGTTGCAGATCCATTCACACACCCTCTGGTTCATGAACTTGTACCTTCTGCCTGCACTTAGGGATTGGAATGTTCTAGTTTGCTTCCTGTTGCTATGATAACAGAAGCAACTTGGGGAGGAAGGGATTTAGTTTAGGTTATGCTTTAGAGTCCTTCCATCACCAAGGAAAGTCAGGCAGGAGCCCAAGGCAAAAGCAGATACAGGAACCATAGAGGAAACCTTCTTACTGGTTTTCTCTCTGGTTTGCTCAGCTTTCTTAAACAGTACGAGTCCACTTGCATAGGAATGGTACTGCCCAGTAGGCTGGACCCTCTCAAATCCATCAGCAACCAAGAAAATGCCCCACAGATGTGCCCAGGATCCAGTGTGATGGAGAAAATATGTCAGTTAAAGTTATCTCTTCCCAAGTGACTTTAGTTTGTGTCAAGTTGACAATAAAAACCAACCATTATAGGGAGGTTTCCTGAATGTTCCAGCCCTTCCTACCCAGCATAGTATTTGAATCAGTTCTTCAGTATGATTGGATGTAGTCAAACACCCAGATGAATTTTTTAAACAGTCATTATTTCTTTTTCTGAGAACTGTCTGTTCACTTCATTAGTTCATTTATTGATTAACAGATGTATGTGTGTGTGTGTGTGTTTAATTTTTACACTTTTCAGGGAGATACAAATTAAAAGTACTTTAAGATTGCATCTCAACCCAATCAGAATGGTGAAAATCAAGAAAATACATAACAAATGCTCATAAGGATGTGAGCCAAGAGGAACCCTCTTGGTTCATTGGTGATTGGAGCATAAAGAAGTCGGGCATTCCACAAATCAGTATGGAGTTTTCTCCAGAGATGAAAATGGTCTAACATCTGACCCAGCTATTCTACTTCTGAGCATATACCTCAAAGACTCTGTATCCTACACAGAGACACCGGTATGTCCACTGATTGTGTTACTACTTAAAATAGCAAGAAAACTGGACCAGCCTGAATGTCCATCTTCAGACAAACTGATAAAAAGTGTGGCATATATACACAATTGAAGTTTATCTAGTTGTTAAAATGAAATTCACAAGGAGTTAGATGGATCTAGAAAGTATTACATTAATATTGACCCAGACTCAGAAAAACAATCTCTCACTCAGGTAAGTTATCCATCCATGCAGTTGGATGTCTTAGGAGTCCCAAGCTGCTATCAAGGTCTGGAGGGCCACCAGTTGTCTTAGTTAGGGTTTTACTGCTGTGAACAGACACCATGACCAAGGCAACTCTTTTATAAGAACATCATTTAATTGGAGCTGGCTTACAGGTTCTTTCCATTATCATTATGGTGGAAGCATGGCAGCGTCCAGGCAGGAATGGTTTAGGAGGAGCTAAGAGTTCTACATCTTCATCTGAATGCTACTAGGAGAAGACTAGCTTCCAGGAAGCTAGGAGGAGGGTCTGAAAGCCCATGTCCACAATGACACACATCCTCCACCAAGATCACATCTAGTCCACCAAGGCCACACTTCCTAATAGTACCACTTCCTGGGCCAAGCATATTTAAACCACCACACTAATCTTCAGTCCATGTTGGAAGACAGTAGAACCTGGCTCTAGTATCAACAAAGAGATTTGCAGCAACAGTAGCATTAGGATACATGAACTCATCTGTCAACGTGAAAGCCAAATGTGGGAATAAAAAAAGAAAAAAACAAAAAGGTTTTCCTTCTTCCATGTTTTTATATTGAATCAACACAAGTTCCCACAGATGAACCTGACAAAACCCAAACTGTCACTGACACTCTCCTCCCAAATGAATACAGGTTGTATCATGTTGGCAATTAGAACTAACCATCAAAGTTGGTTTCATCTGAGTCCATCTCAGCAGAATTATAAAGCCTCTAAGTACTCTGCCCTTAAAAAATTGCCCTATAAGCTGTGTTGGAATGTGGGGACTTTGTCAGCATTTCTACACCAACCTTTTTCATACCTCACACCCAACGTAATGTGAGCGCCCTCTCACTCCCTACAGCATCTGTTTGCCCACTTCTGCTACCTTGGTGAGACAACTTTTTGTGTTCAGAATTTCCATACCACAAAGTTTCTCTCTTATGTTTGCTGTTCTTTTGTATCACTTCATTTCTTTTGGCAAATAAGATCTAGAGTAGAGCAGGAAGTTAACACTTCCTGTGAAGACCCAGAGGTATAGAAAAACCTGCCTTTGGTTGGAAATAATGATAACCAATTTTCTATCATCTTGATTAGGCTACATACAACATTATGTCTAAATGTGTCTGTAAGTGTGTTTCTGGATAAGATGATCTCCAACTCAGTGAGCTGAGCAATGAAGACCACAATCAATGAAGGCAGGCATTCTCTAGTCCACCCAGAATTCAAATAGAACCAAGAGATGAGGGGAAGAGAGAATTCCCCCTCCTATTCTTCTTGAGTTAGAGCATCCATCTTCCTTCTACTGCCTTCAGATATAACAGTGCCTATTTCCTAGACCTTCAGGCTCCAGAATGTATGCCATCAGTTTTCCCAATTTCTTAGCTTGTAGCAAACATATTGTGAGAATTCTCAGTCTCCATGGTTATGTGAGCCAATTTTTAAATCTGTCTAGCCAACTATCTTTATTTTCTATCATCTTTTCCTCTATCCACCTATCTATTTCTATGTCTGTTTTTCACCACATCTATCTATCTGTCTGTCTATCTACCTATCTTTTATAATCTTTCTGGGTCTATCTTTGGTTTTGTTTCTCTGGAGGATGTGATTAATTCAGAAACATAAAAGATATTTCCAGGGATGTAACTAAAGATACTGATCATGTAAAACTCAGGAAAGAAGAAAACACACGAGGGTGGTAACTAATTAATTCTGAAGTCATACACATACACACAATTTAATTTTGGGGATAAGAGCTGGACAACATCAAGTTAGCCTGGATATACAACAGCGGACTCCAAAGCTGAGATAAGCAGTTTTTAGTGAGGACTTAAGGTGACTGATTGGGCAGAAATTACCTCCTTTTGTGGTACATTTCCACCCAAGACAGGGGCTACCTATGGATAACAATTCCATGCATTCCACTTGTACCGGAGAGTGACATAACATGCATGTAAGACTTGGAGTTCTCTTTTACGTTCCTACCATGTAACTACAATTTTCAGTAAACAGAAATGTGGTGATTTGTTTATTATGAATACAGTTTCAATATACAAAGTCCCACCAGCTGATTTAAGGACTCACTTCGGATCCAGATAAACTGCCGTCTACAAAAATTCCCCAGCTACAAAGCCCACCACTGTCTGCAACTCAACTTAAGCTTTGCTTCCTCCCTAAATGACAAGTCTAGTGCCAACCTTGAGAACAGAAGCACCCTCTCACTTTCTTCTTTCACTGTACTTCAACCTCTCCATTAGGAAAATGTCAATTTCCCTGCTGTTTCCGGTACTCAGTTTACTTCTCTGCCTCCAGCATTAAAGGCGCTCTTGGCCCACCTCTCAAGCTCACTTTAAAATGTACCTAGACTTTAAAGCTCAATATATTTCTTTGCAGGGCTTTCTCTGGCAACTTATTCTCAAATTGATCACCTGGCAACTGAGTCTATTACATAGGTTGACCATCTGATTTTCATTTTTAGGTGTTTGGCTTTGTCTTCTCTAATAGACTGCAAATGTTTCTGGATTTTAATATCAGGCAGACACATTGGCCTCAGATAGTGGTTTTGTGGTTTTGAGAAAGTTGCCTGTCTATGCTTTAGTTTCTTCTGTATAAAATTGTTATAATGTAGAACCTCACAGAACTGCAGCAAGGCCTGCTTCAAATAATTGTTCTTTTAAGACTTAGTTTTATTTTGTGTAGGTAGGAAAGTTTATGTGCCACAGCACGTGTGTGGAGGTCAGAGGAAAACTTTACAGAATCAGTTCTTTCCTTCCACGGTGGGTTCCATGGACCAACTCAAGCCATTAGCCTTGGCAGAAACTACTTTTACCTGCTCAGCCATCTTTCCAGCCAAAGTAAATGTTCCTTAAGTATTGGATACTACTCGTGCTAGCCTGTTCCTGATACAGGAGTGGCTGGTTCACTGTCCCAAAAGGATGCTCTCACAGTGTATAAACCTCCAGCCTTCCTGACATAATTCCTCCAGCATCTAATGTGATCTGTGAACTTTCTACTAGCTTCTCAAACCATTGTGGTAAAAGAAATATTCTCATATACATGTTATTTGAATAGTCTTACATACATATACACACCTTATATGTGTGTGTACACCTGCTTTCTAAAATTCAATAAACCCCCTAGAAGATATGAGTTAATGAATAGATGCCTTTGGAGAAAATACCTCCATCACTTGTCTGTGAAGGTCCTTTTACTTGTTAGTAGGGTATCACTGTACTGAGACAAAGCTGCATATCACTTTAGTAGTAAGGTGGCACTATTACTGACTGAGTTTTACTCATCTGAAATTCACACACGGAAGTCTTAATCCTAGTGTGCCATTTGGGAACTATGACCTTTCAGGAGATGGTTAAGAATAAATTAGGTCATAGTGTGGAATCAACTATGGTCCATAGCTTTCTACATGGTACACCAGGTAGGTGTACTCACAGATAAAAGGCCGTGTGAGCCCACGGCAAAAAGCCTGACATCTAGAAGCCAAGGAGGAAGAAACTCACCGTATCAGTACCTTGACCTTGAACTTTCTACTTCCAGGATTATGAGAAAATTAATTTCTGTTGTTAAAGTCACTCAGTCTGGAATTCCATACAATCACAAATCTATTAACAAAGGTGCCCTCAATTAGACTAACGAGTTTAGAGAAACCCACAAACACACAGAAAGCCAGGCCACTGTTGAGGGAAGGAAGGAAATTGACATCAGACAGAACATAGGTAGCCCTGGGTAGCTCCTGCTTGGATGGGGCGAGGGGATGGGATACAGCAGAACCCACACTCTTTACAGCTAACTGGTGGTGTAGTATCAGGGGAAGGAATGAGCACTGGCCTGCTTCCCATCCTCCCCCGGCTCTCTGTCAGTTTCCAGGAATTGGTTCTGATCTGATGCATGGGCTGCACTTAAGCTGTGTAGCCAAAGTAATTAACTCCTGTGACCAGAAGGTGCTGTGTCAGAACATCCGTTCACTGGGCTGTCTCAGCTCACTTGGAGCCAGCCATGTCTCTGCATCTCTTGACATTTTTAGAGACTGTGTAGCCAGCAATCTTCCAGGGGATGGTGGAGGTCAGGGCTCAAAGAAGCCAAGACTCACAGAAAACAAAGCTTGGAGAGCATCATTAGGACTCTTTCTATTGTACCTTTGCTTTTTAAAGTACTGATCTTCCTGTGAATGTCTTCCACTGAGGAGGATGCTGGGTGTGCAGTCTAGAGACCTGATTGTAAATTCTATCTACACAAATGACTTCGAATTGATCTTTTTCTAACTCAAAAATGCAACTTACCAGTCTTGGAAGTTTGTTTCTCCCTTTAAGACAGTGTGAAGGTTTTAGTTGGAAAGACAGTGAACACCAGTCCTGTTTTGATATATGTTTGGATATCTACATGCCTGAAGAGACTTGCTGCTTTGGGCACCCAACCCCATTTTAGTGTCTTTGTCTATACATAATGGGGATAAATTTAATAATCCATAAAGTACCTGTTAATTCTAGAACTTTAGTGTGCTATTTTTAAAAATTTCCTGAATCTCTCTCTCTCTCTCTCTCTCTCTCTCTCTCTCTCTCTCTCTCTCTGTGTGTGTGTGTGTGTGTGTGACTGTGTGTTCGTGGGTCTGTGTGTGATGTGTATATCTAGGAAATAACTAGACAGTGAAAATGTTCCCTAGAATACCTTTATCATTCCTGCTTTAATTTGTTTGGCTATAGGCATCATACATGGCTACAGTGCCTCTACCCATACACTAAATAATGCTAACCAGAAAACTGTGTAAGGTTGGGTCAACGGGGCAAAGATACGTATGGAAAGGATAAATACAACTGAGGGAGGCTGTGTGGAAGGGTGGCAGAGGGTGGCTCTAAACTGCATATGCCAAGAGGAGGAAAGAAAAGTGGCCCATGTGACCCTCTGGCTACTCTGAAATGCCAAGGCTCAGCACAGTCATCCAGAGCCACACAACGGTTGCATTCACGGCTCTGGAGCCCTCCACTGGCCCACATGCTTTGGCGCTAAGATGCCATGTGTGTGCCAATCCTCCAAATGCAGTCAACTTGAACCAGAATCTTCAGAAGATTAAATAAAAATTCACCAGGTAAAACCCAGATATGAGAAATTTCCCAACCATAGGAGGATTTGGAAAACTATGTCTAAAAAGGAGAATAGGAAAGGGAGGAGGAACGGGGGGACCTGTCCTAAACAAGGCAACCATTGAAATTTACAAAGGAGCTCCTTTAATTGGGGACAGTCTCCTTCAGTTACATTAATTTCTCGTCCCCCTTTCAGGGCAGTCCGAGTGAATAATAGGTTTGTTTGGGGCTGACAAGATGCCAAGTTGAAGGCAGGTTTTGGTTAATAAAACTGCCCTGGACCATCAGAAAGAAATCCTGTCTGCTTCAAGAGACAGAAAAGCTAGCTTGGCCTTGATCTTCAAGAAAGAGACCCTTCTGTTAACCTGTGGCATCCTTTTGTAGCACATTTGGGACAAGCGAGAAGCAGGATTCAATGACATTTGGACCAACTCTTCTGTTTCTAAGGATCTCTCTTACCTGATTACAGACAATTCACACTTGGGCCCTGACTGATATGTCCAGTGTAATCTGCACACTGTTGCCAACCAGTCTACGAACTACATTTATTAATCTCCCTTGCTCAAGTACCGGTAATGGCTTCATACTACATATCTATAACAACATGAAAAAAATCTCCTATTGGGTGTGATATGGTTTGAGGCAGTTGCTCTCCTCCCCTCTCCCCACCTGGTCGCTAACCCTAGCAACTGAACTCTGATCAGACACGCCTCTTCAATATCTCTCCAAGATACAGACCCTCACTCATAACCTACCTCTGCTTGGGCCAGTTTCTATTTCCCCTTATCCAAATCTCTGCTCATTTCTCAACTTCTCACAGGAAGCCAGGCATCTAGATGGCACATACTAAGTGAATGTTGAACAAAGAAAGAAGAAAAAGAGAATGGACCAAAGTTTGAAGACTCTAGTGGCTCCCACTGGCCTACCTGTACTTACTCCCCTAACACATCAATACAGACTGTTAGATAGAGCAGCAGCCCCTTCTCCCATACCTCTTCTGCCCACCAACACAATGAGAATCAGTGGGATTGCCATGCCTTCTTTTTTTTGGTTTTTTGATTTTTTTAGTTTTTCAAGACAAGGTTTCTCTGTGTAGCCCTGGCTGTCCTGGAACTCACTCTGTAGACCAGGCTGGCCTCGAACTCAGAAATCCACTTGCCTCTGCCTCCCAAGTGCTGGGATTAAAGGCATGTGCCACCACTGCCCGGCTTGCCATGTTTTTTCTCATTGTGCCTAGAAATAACGCCTCAAGCCAGTCTTCCAGTGTTGCGTGTGGAAATCGCTAAATAGACCATCTGGGTTCTATAAGAAATGCTCAGTACCACCTGCATTGCTGGAATTCAATGGCTCTCCCTTTTCTTCTCCTGAGTGATGATGTGACCCCCACCAGTTGACCCTTTGCTGTCTCTGTAGTTTGGTACTATGTTCAGGGGACAGGATGGCATCTGATTGCCTTGGCTCATAACTTGGATGCAGCATTCCAAACTGAGACCTGAGGCTAGCCACTTACCTTCGCTGTGTGCTCAGATTCCTCATCACAGCCTCAGTGCAGATAGTAGACAACTTAAACTGGTACCCTGCCGTATCCACATGGCTTTGGCCACACTGGTAGTCTAACTGTCTTCTGAACCTGCATTCTTTTCCACTACCATTCTTTGCCTTAAGTGTCCCTTTGTCAAGGAGAATGCTCCTCACCTGCATGCAGTCTAGGCTCCCATAACTCCCTATCTGTCATTGTGACTGGTGTGTAAGGATCATTTCTTTCTTTCTTTCTTTTTTTTTTTTAATTTTTTTAAAAATTTTTTTCCTACTTTACTTACATTTCAAATGTTTCCCCCTTTCCAGATCTCCCCTTTGGCACCTCCCCATTTCCTACCCCTCCCCCTGCACTATGTGGGTATTCTCCCACCCACCCACCCACCCACTCTTGTCTTCCCTTCTTGGCATTCTCCTATACTGGGGCATCTAACACCTTCAGGCCCAAGGGCCTCTCCTCTGCCTGATGGCTAACAAGACCCTCCTCTGCTGCATATGTGGCCAGCACCATGGATCCCTCCATGTGTATTCTTTGGTTGGTGGATCAGTCTCCAGGAGTATGGGGGGGGGGGGGGCAGACCAGTTGCCACTGTTGCTGCCTCCCTGGGGACGCAAACTCCCTCAGTTCCTTCAGTGTAAGGATTATTTCTTGTTCAGTGATTATTTTCCAGATTAGGTCATATAACTAAAGGCAAGAAGGAAATGTACCGGTTTTATTTATTCTTGGGCACTGTCTGAGTTTGCATTCTAATAGCGTGATAAACACCAAGATCAAAAGAAACCCTAGGAGAAAAGGGTTTATTTTGCTTATGATCCTATTCATGGTCCATCACTGAGGGAATTCAAGGCAGGAACTCAGACAGGGAAAGAATTTGGAGGCAGGAAATGAAGCAGAGGGCTTTGGGGAAGCTGCTCACTGGCTTATTCGCCATGCTTGTCTAGGCTGCTGAATTCTACTACCCAGGATCATCTGCCAGTGGGTGGCCTGGGACCTCACACATCAATCATTAATCAGGAAAAATGTCCCACGGAGTTGCCTACTGGCCAGTCTGATAGACATTTTCTCAATTGAGGTTCCCCTTTACCAGATGACTCTAGCTTGTGTCATGCTAACAAAATAAACAAACAAAACAACTAACCAGCACAGATAGCCAACACCTCTCACAGAGATTACAAATAAATATTTATTAGGTAACTAAACTAAGGAAGTATCAAGAGATAATTGAAGACGTTTTGTGGGAATGACAACCCTAGACTTTAAGAAAAAGTCCCATCTAACCAAACAAAACTAAACAAGTAAGTTGAGGTAGGTTAGCTACCTGGAGGCCAAACAGCCAAGGGATAGTCAGGTGAGAGAAGATGCAAGTCCAGGTGAGAGGCCTGGATGCAGTGGTCTCCTACATTGGCTGGGGGCTGGGGGGTGGAGTTGGATGACAAGTATTTTGCCACCTGCAATAAATCACTATGGCTTTCCTCTCTAAAAGCATTCGGGGATGCAACGTGGCTCAGTAATTTTATTAATTCTAGTAATTTTAGTAATTTAGTAATTTCAGCTCTACACCAGAAGGACACTGATTTGTAAGTTTTTTTGTTTTTGTTTTTTAAAGATTTATTTTATTTATATGAGTACATTGTAGCTATCTTCAGGCACACCGGAAGAAGGCATCGGATTCCATTACAGATGGTTGTGAGCCACCATGTGGTTGCTGGGAATTGAACTCAGGACCTCTGGAAGAGCAGTCAGTGCTCTTAACCGCTGAGCCATCTCTCCAGCCCCGATTTGTACGTTTTATTTCTTTTATTATTTTTTTAAAGGGGAAGGCAGGTGGGAAGTAGTGGTGAGTATATAAAGCACAAGTGCAAAAAAAAAAAAACAAAAAAAAAAAACCAAAAAACGAGTGTAGGTGAAAATACAGTCTCAGCCCGAAAACAGCCCCTTCCCCATATCTAGAGTAGAAAACAGCCAGGCATTAAATATTTCAAAAGTGAACTTGCACAGCCCTACAATCACCCACAGAACAGTTTCTAAAACAACACGCACGTTCCCAAGCCCCTAATTAATCAGAGCAAGTTGGAACCTCATGATACGGCGGACAGCTCTAACAAGCTTGCTTTAAAGTAGTTAAAGAAATGTGTTGATTGGAGCAAGTCAGGAGTAGGTACAGTAGAGACAACACGTTTTCAAGTGACAGAGTCGGTTGTGGAAGACAAAAAAGTTGTGGTGTAAACTTGAGACCATCAGAAAATAGATGCCTCTCTCTAGAATCACAGTCTCAAAAGCATCTGTCCAGGCTCTTCTTCGGATGCCTGCGTTTCAGCGTTGACTGCCGAGAGTCTAGCAGCTGGACCAAAAGTGGAGGGGCAGAAAGCAGCAGAGAAGAGGAGTGTGTGGAGTAGGGAACAGAGGTCACACAGCAGCCTTTAGAGATACACGGGGAGGTGAAGGGATCCATTCACTCCACACAGTGGGGAGGAGGGACAAAAGATGCTCAAGTTCACTTGGCTGGGACACCTTTGTGAAGAACCAACACCTTTCATCTTGAAAGGAGTTCAGAATTCTTTTGATAGCTTCCAGAGGAGAATGGGTAAAAAGTTAATCTCCCTTTGGTTCTCTTATCAGGAGTAAACAAGGTTCAACTTTGCAAGCTCTCTGTTAGCCAGCCCCGCCTTGCCGGACCCAGAGAGAGGGCAGCTCCTTAATGGAGCTCAATGGACACAAGGAGAGCCTGGAAGGGGTGGGGAAACACCTTCTCCCTGTTCCTCTCAGTGGGAAGCTGACTCCATGCTAGCACCCCCATGGGAAGCAGATGCTGTGCCTCTTGGTAAATCTGTCTTAGCCCCCAGGACAGCATTGAGCATCTACTTCCAGGGAACTAAGTTGGCTGGGAAGAGATGAATGGGAAGAGATGCAGAGGAAGACAATGAATAGGCCTGGTCAGGTCAATGGCTTTTCTACTATGCTCTTCCAGCTTCCCTCTAGGTCTCCGTGGCTTACAGTGGGACCTTTATAGACCTCAGCATTTCATTCTGTGAAATGTGGTAATAATTCCATCTTTGGCTCGTACACTGGTCCCATATCAAGATGCTGGTACTTCTGCCATTATGAATCAACATCTGCACATGTGGGGGCAGGAATCTAAGCCTCTAGATGGACAGAAAACATCTAGGACAGTCTAAACTGTACAATGGCAAGCTAGATAGCAAGGTATTCCATTCAAGGTTTGTTGTTAAAAAATTCAAATGTTTTAGTCAAATAACTATCAATGAAAATTTTTTCAATAAATTTTTTAAATGCTTAAAATTGTATACTGTAGTTGTTATTTATTTCAGTATTCCCCCTCCCCTTGTTTTTTCAAGACAGGTTTTCTTTGTGTAGTTCTAGCTGTCCTGGAACTCATTCTGTAGACCAGGTTGGCCTGGAACTCAGAGATCTGCCTGCCTCTGCCTTCCAAATGCTGGAGTTAAGGTGTGAGCTACCACCACCCAGCTACTTCAATATAACTTTTATGTTTAAAAAAAAATCTTAGCAGTAATTGGGAAACTTTTCCACAAATTATCAGGTGAGGGGCTATACTAGGAGTTGAACTCAGGACTTCACATATGATAGGCCAGCACTCTGCCACTGAGCTACATCCTCACCCGTCCATTAGTTCTTTATGTACTATTTTGTGTGCTTGTCTTTCTTTGGCTAGACTATTGCCTTATCATTTATCAGGATTCTTTTACACTTTGATCAATAATCTTTTCTAAGGCTTTCTATTGCCCCAGACGGTGAAATGCCCTTCCACTTCATCCAGGGTTGTCCATCACAAGTGATCTCAGAACATATGAAGTATCCTTTAGAGACTTATTTAAAGACCTTTTGTGAACATGGATTCAGAACAATAGTAGCCTGCTCCATAAAAGTCAAGAGACCTAACGGGTACAGAGGGGTTAAAAAACATTGTCAGAAAGTGTATAACTAATTGGTATCAGAATTTAGTTTTAAGATTTCACTTCTCAGAACTAACTAGGATCGATTTTATAACAGCGTATATTTCTATTCAAATTAGGTCAATGAATATTGAGGAATGCCTACAAACGAAAAACACATCCTACTGGATAAAATGAAGGAAAGAAAATGAGGAAGTTTCACTTCCCATCATTCTCCAGGGGTCCAGACCCTCAGAGAAACACACCATTTAAAAGAGAACAGAAAAACTTCAGAATCCCAGATTAACCAGCAAACAATTGAAAGAGACCAAACAAAAAAGTAATAATGACAGAAGATTTAGCATCTTAATAATGAGGGAGGGTCTTTGAGCTGAGCCTTAAAGGACAAATAGAATTTGGACAGGAGATCTTTGAGACAGAGGACATTGTAGAAGGCCAGGGCACAATGGGAAAGTCAGACAGGTTTCTGAATCACCTGACAATTTTTATAGGCTTTCTAGAAATGTTTCCTGCATCTGTAGTGACTGGGTTCAGTTCTTCACCCTGCACTGGACTTGGACACCCATCCTGTGATCAAAGATGCTTTGACCATGGGTTTACTGATTGATCAAAAACCTTGGTTGTATGTGTTCATATTCCATCCTCTATCTCTGTTGTAGAACATAATTAACATCTCTCACTCAGTCTCCACAGATGGAAACAATATCTAAGCCACCAGTTTATTCAGAGAGTTAAGTTAGTTAATACAGATAAAACTCTGTATTATACAGGATGATGTCTGGGACATGATGTTAACTCGGTGTTTGTTAAAGCAATGCCAACTAATAAAGCTCTGTGTTTCTTTTAATTAAAGATTCTCTGAAGAACCAAGGAGTTGGGGAGGAAAGCTCCTCTTCTGTTATCTTAGTACTCAATTCTGAAGTGAATTCATGGAAAAAGAAAAGTCTGTTATAGAATACCCTGGGTCATCTCCTCAGTGTCTCTGCTTTCTCAGATTGCACTCACATAGAGTAACCCCAGGGCTCCTCCTCATCCTGAGGTGATGGGTTTGGCTCTGCCCAAACTGCAGTCTATTCTGGTGATGCTCTGGAGCCTCAAAGAGCTTAACTCTCCACAGCTCAGAATAGAACTTTCCTTCACTGTGGACTCCCCTTTGCTAATGGTTTCACGTATTCCAGACTGCATTACTACCAGGAATCGATCACTCAGCTCTATAAACACAGTCTATTTTGGTCATCTTTCCCCAACTCTTAGATATATTTATTTCCCAGAATATGCCAACCCTTAGACAAAATAAAGTCTGATTACAGAAATGGAATCAGTATGCTATCCCATTGTCGGGAAAGCTGGAAGATTTCCTACAGAAATATTTTTGTCGGTCAGAGCAAAGAGAATTCATTTCACTCCCGTAGTGGGCCCGAAGTCTAACAGACAGCTAAGACTTGAGAAGAGCACTGAAAGCATTCATGAGTCTTCTAGAGATCCACAGCTGTCTTTTAGAACTGGTTTGCACGACCAGGAGTCACTGACGGCGATAGAGCACTTGAAATGTAGCTGGAGGGATACAGAAACTGGACTTCTCATTTTAATTCCTTTTAATTTAGGCTTTGAGATGTTTGTGAGGCAGGTGATCTACCCCTGAGTTTGATCCTCAGCTCCAAAAGTATGTATTCCAGGAGCAGAATTGGTATATAAAAATTTTAATTTAAGTTATTTTATTCTGGCTATTGTGCTATAAGCATGATACTTGTAAAGTTTAGGAACATTTGGAAATATAAACCAACTTAGCCAGCTATAGCTATTATGTCATTTCAATATGTATTAAGTATTTCTGGTGTAAATTTAGCATCTACATTGAAATGTACAGTAATTGTAAAATATATAGATTTTATAAACTCAGTATGAGAAGATATATAATCTACTCTTGTATTTGATATTATCATTTTATTATATCTAGTTAAATAAAAAACACTAAAATTACATACACTAACATTTTTTTATTTAATTTGACTCAAACAAATATACTTAAATGTTTTACCTTGTGTTTCTATTGGACAGTGATAATAAAAGCAATCTCAGATATAATCTCCTTCTTTACCACAACTCTATTAGTTGGTTATAATCTTAGATATAATCTACTTCTTTACCACAGTCCTATTGGTTGGTTATAATGCTATGGTTATCCACATTTTAAAGATATGGAAATGTAAGTTTAAGCATTTGTGAGGCCTCAAACCTTGGAATAAGAGCCAAGCATGACTCTAAGGTTTCTGGAAAAGACATGACTTTTGTAAATGACAAAATGTAGCAATGAAACAATTTCTTCTACATGCATGAGTCAGTTTATCTCTGATCATCCATTTTATACCCAGCCCTTCTTTTTCTAGTGATCTCAGATGTTTTATGAATTTCGAATTTCACATATTAAAATAACCTTGATTTTTTAAAAATTCTAAAATTCCTTACAGAAATTTCAATAAATTTTAATTTTCACTGAATATGGATAAAATTGTAAGAAAATCAATAATTACAATGAGAATTACTATAAACAATGAGAGAGGACTGGAAAAATGAGTCAGCAGTTAAGAGTATTAACTGCTATTGCAGAGAACAAGGGTTCAGTTTTCAGCATTCACAATTCTAGAAAGTCTGATGCCTTCTTCTGGCATCTGTGGACACTGAACCCACATAGTGCACATACACACTGTCTAGCACATGAAACCCCAAAATTCCACTAATCTTTAAATACTTCCTAGTTTTTGTGTTCCTTTGAGTGGTGTTTTATGACATGGTTTATTATTATTTATCATGTATGTGGAACATTATTACCACTTTATAGAAATTTTTTATTAGTTCTATGACTGAGTTTATATTTTCTGTATAGAAAATTTTATTATCTCTTAATAAGAAGACTTTTATCTCTTTTCTTCCTGACTTGAAGCATCTAATATATTCTTTGTTTCTTATTGTATTGTCCAAGGCTTTCATTACTTTCTTAACTTATAGCAAAGATAACAGTACCTTGTTTTTCTTGACATTAAAAAAACAGTATCACAAATGAAAATTATGCCTCATATATCTTTAATATATATTTTTATGTCAAGTACTTTCCTGTAATTACTTATTTGATCCTAGTTAGCTATAAATCATTTTTTATCTTCCTTATACATCTTTTGTGAATCTACTGAGATAATCATGATTTTCCCTTATTTCAGACAAAATCCTTAAACATTATTAGCAAATTTTAATACATTGGTTTTTTTTTTACCTACCTTGCAGTTTCATTAGATCCCCTGCTTTTAAGTGTATAAATAAAATACATGTATAATCTTCTTTCCTATTTATTATTTCCCTTAAAATATGATTTGGAAAATGAAGAAATCAAGTCTATCTCTACAAAATTGCCAAGAAATAAACTTAATAAAAAATTTAAACGTTATCTAGAATGAAATTGTAAAACATTATAGAAGGAAATTGAAGACACAAAACTATGCAAAGATGCTACATGTACTTGAATCTAGAGAATTCATATTATTAAAATGTCCACAGTACCCCCAAGTAACCTACCAATTTGGTGTGCTTCTAACCAGGAGGAAAAGGGATTCCCAGATGCTCAGAGGGAGTGGCACTATTAGACATGGCCTTGTTAAAGTTGGTGTGACATTGTTAGAGGAAGTTTGCCACTTGGTCTCTGAGGTTCCAGAAGCTCAAGCCAGGCCCAGGGTATCACTTTTTTCTTTCTACTTTCTACCATTATGATGTAGAACTCTCAGCTCCTTCTCCAACACCATGTCTGCCTACATGCTGCCATGCTTCCCACCATGAAAATAAAGGACTATATATCTGCAACAATAAACCAGTCCTGAAGAAATTTTTTTGTTGTTGTTGTTGGTTTTTTGGACATGGTGTCTCTTCACAGCAATAGAAACCCTAAAATACCAGACATCAAGGACATTCTTCACTGAATTAAAAATGACTCCTAACATTTGCACAATACAAAAGCAACCTGAATAGCCAAAGCCATAATAAGCATAGACAACAAAGCAGGAAGCATTACTCCAGTTGACTTTAAATTATATGATAAAGCTATAGTCATCAAAAGAACATGGTATGGAACTAAGACAGAAACATACATAACTGGAACAGAACAGGAAACTATAAGTAAACCTAATCACATTCATCTGCCTGTTTTTCTGCAAAGACTGCAAGGGCACATGCTGAAGAAAGAATAGCCTTTTTGATTAAATGGTGTGAGAGAATTATATACATAGTTACATGTATATAATACATGTGAGAGAATTATATACATTATATACTCATACAAAGAATAAAACTGGACACCTACCTCTTAGGAGTGAAACTTAAGATTTGAAACTACTTGGAGAAAATAGAGGAACCACAACAGGGCATTGGAATGGCTGAAGATTTTCTGGGCAAGATCCCTGAAGCACTAGAACCAGAAACAAAAATGGGAGAATGGGATTACATCCAACTTAAAGCTTCCACACTGCCAGCAGTCATCAACATGCAGAGGCAATTTACAGAATGAAGAAAAGACTTGCAAACTATTTAACTGACAAACAATCAAGATCCAGAATATCTAAGGACTCCAATAATTAAGAAAATGCAAAATAACCCACTTAAAAGTGTACCTTTCTCAACATATGTCAATAGCCAACAAGTATATAGAAAGGCTCAATATGACTACCCATTATGGAAATATAAATCAAACCACAGTAAAAAAAAATAGCTATTACATAAGTGACTTTTTAAAAACATACATTGGTGTTTTGTCTGCTTGTATGCCTATGTGAGGGTCCACTGGAACTGGAATTATAGACAATTGTGAACTGCCATATGAGTGCTAGGAATTGAACCTGGGTCCTCCTGAAGTAGCAGCCAGTGCTCTTAAACCACTGAGCCATCTCTCCAGCCCTACTATTTTTTAAAAACAAAAGCTAATAAGTGTTAGTAAAGATGTGGAGAAAGAATATTTGCATACTTGGGGAGGATGCAAATTACAATAATTATGGTTAATAGCAAGGACTTCGGCCATCCCCCAAAAGAAGAATGAGTATATGACCTGTTAATTCTACTCCTGACTAATGGCCCAAGGAAATGAAATCAGGATGTGAACATGACAATGTCATACCTATATTGTTTGAAACATTATTAACCATAATCAAGAAATGGAAATAATACCCAATACAAATCTATATGAACTGATAAACAGATGATGTGGTACACCCAACAATGGTCATAGAAAGAGTGAAAGACTATTATTTGTAACATGGGTAGGGCTGAAGTGTGAAATAAAACCAGACATAGAAAGCCAATTATTATCTGATTTCACTATATAATGAACATACAAAAGTTGATCCTATTTGTGTTGAGAGCAGAATGGTGTCTGAGGCTGGGACAGTAGGAGATAATAAGAAAAAAATGGAAAATGTTTGATCAATTGGTACTAAGTCACATTCAGATGAGTGTAAGATCTTGTGTGCTATTGCACAGTAGGGTGATAATTTTGAATTATCATTATGATAATAACAAATTTATGTATGTCTCAAACATACATGGCATCTCACTAGCATTGTTACAGTATATATCATTTTAAAGTAAACATTTTAAAAAATATGATTTTCAAAGCTATCTGCCCTTGTGCATTGTTATACACAAAGATTATCTCTTCCTTGAACTCATTTGGAAATTACTTGAGCCTATGACTTATGAGTTGTGGAGGTAGGAAGTTCCTTCATTCACAAAAATCATCTAACATCTGCACATTGAAGTCATGGATGGAGAGGAAGAAGAAAGAAGGGCTAAAATGTGGAGAAACATGGCTGAAAAAGTCTCATATTTAGCAAATTACACAAACATGTGACTCAATAAGTTGCGAGAACGCCAAACAAAATAAATACAAAGAGCTCTTGTCAAGACATATTGTAATCAGTCGTCTAAAAACTAAACACAAAGAAATATCTGGGGATTAGAGAGAGACTGTGCATTACTAGCAAGAGAAAAATAATTTAAACAACAGCAGATTTCTCCTACAAAATCCTGGAAGCCATAAGGAAACATAAGCCACTTTTAGTGCTCAGAGAGAAGATCTGGCATTCAGGAACCCCAGTAAAGTATCCTCCAGGGATGAAGAGGAGAAGCCTCCTTAGGTGAATGAAAGCAAGGAGAAATTGTGCTCAGTATCATCACTGAGAGACCAGCTAGTGAAGTTCTTCCTGTAAGGGGAAAGGGAACTGACAGAATCTGGAATGAAGAAGGGGCACCCTGGGTGGTAACATAAGGGTGTCAGACTGTCCCTATCCCTGGACTGTAAAGTATCATTTTATATAAAAACAAAATAATAAACTTTTCACAGAGTTACCAATGTACTCTAGTTAAGCTTACTGTAGTGTAAGCAGGAGATGGGAATGGAAGTTGAGGATTTAGGAGATCACAGTTTGAGGTAAACTCTATTTGAAGAAGAAAAATGCTGACAGCAATTAGTTGGGGGAAAACCAACAGTGGATGCCTATTGTAATCCTTAGAGTAGACATCACAAACTATGAAAAATATGTATAAGAATAAATAGAAACTGACATCTAAAATTAGTTTGAATACTTTACATGAAAATGGGAAAACGGAAGAAAGGACAAGAAAGCACAGGGCACAAACAAAAATAACATTTAAAAAAAATCCAACAGATTCAATCCTAATAGATGTGTAAATGTAGAAGTAAATGTTATGAGTCTGAGGATGTTGCTCAGTGGTACAGCACTTGCCTAGCATGCCCAAGGATTTGACTTCCACCCCAGCACCAAACATATGTAAATTTTATACAGATACCAATCAAAAGATAAAATAGCAAAATAGACTAGAGTAAGGAAGAAAGAAAAACATCCACACTCCAAGGCCATGTTTGTCACAAAACAAACAAACGACAACAAAACAAAAAGCCCAACCACCTTTAAATATAATTATATTAGTAGATTAAAAAAATAATTAAAGGGCCTGGGATGTGACACTTGAGTAAGCATGGGAACCCCCAGAGTCTGGATCCCCAAGTCCCAGTGCTGGGTAAGCATTGAAGCCCTAGCATCATGATTCCAGCTTCCTCAAAAAAAGATCCAGAGCAAGCTGACTAACAAGACTAGCCAGGTAAGCTCTGGGTTGGGTGAGAGACATCTTATTGATAAAGGTAGAAGAACAATGGAAGGCTATCTCCATATCAATCCCAGACCCCATTCACATCCACATTCATGTATACCCACCACCCCAAACACATGAGTACACACATGCAAATATGCATACACACACATACACACACACACAGCATGGAAAAAGAAGAAAATTAAGTAAAATATCAAGCAAACACTAATCAAAAGAAGGCTAAAATGGCTACATTAATATCAGTCAAGATAGAATTCATATCAAAGAAAGTTGCCAGAGACAATGGAGAACATTATACATTCATAAAATAGCCAATTTCTAAAGGTGATATAGCAAACTTAAATGTGGCTGAATTGAAAAACAGACCTGCCTGCAGAGAGAGTGACTATGCTTTTAACTGGTTAGGAAGCAATAGCCAAGCTCAGTTAACACAGGCTAGGGATGTGACTCAATGGTAGCACACTTGCCTCCCATGTATAAAGTCCTTGGTGTCCACAATACCACAAAACCAAAAACTAACTCAAAATGAATCACACATAAGTATGGGAACTTATCAGCACCGTTTTCAAACACTGGATGCTGGGCATGGTGGCTCCCTTCTGTAATCACAGTAGCTGAGAGGCTGAGGAGGAATGCTGTACATCTCAGGCCAGCCTGAGCTAAGCAGTGAAACCCAAGAAAGCTTGGGCAAGAGACTTTGTCCCAGAAAACAAACCAATGCACTCAACAACAGCAATAACTAAGCACTATTGCTCATTCTCCAGTGAGGAGATAGGGAAAAGGTCAAAACCAAACACATTAGAAAACATTCAGACGGCTAAATCAGGGCAGCAGGAAATTAGAGAACAGCAGTTCCTAAACTTTTGGATTCTCATCTTGGCCATAGGTAAAATGTGTATCTGCCAGCATAAGTACCCCATAAAAGGAGCCATAAGAAATACAATCATATTGATAAAAGAACGGGACAGATGAGACACTGTAGAGTCACTCATAGACATGAACTGCTGTATAGACCTCTAAAGAGGTACAAACATATACAGGAAACAACTGTATGCATGTTGTGGTCTGAGATGTGGATTTTTTACCTACGAAAAACCTGCATACATGTATTTCATACGCATATTTCAGCTATTAGGGATGACATGTCTGAACTTTTCCTGGTGTTCCCTGATGGATCTTACACTGTCATCTTTGTCCCTCAACTATACCTTGTGAAGATAGCAATTACTGGTAATTTAGTAAGTGCAGTTCATCCTTTGTGTTAGATATTATAAAGTTATGATAGTACAATAATTACATAGGATAAATATAATCTTATATTAAGATAAGGAAAACC
Source organism: Rhynchomys soricoides (assembly GCA_019843965.1). Classification (NCBI taxonomy): domain Eukaryota; kingdom Metazoa; phylum Chordata; class Mammalia; order Rodentia; family Muridae; genus Rhynchomys; species Rhynchomys soricoides. Next base: position 2,707,928 of record JADRCH010000132.1, on the reverse strand, counting down.
GAGGTTCAAATAACTGATTTGCCTGAGTCCTAGAGCTGGTGAATGTTACAAATGAGATTTGGCTGAGAATTTCCTGGGGCAGACACAATGGCTTCCTGTTTCTTAGGAATATGACTCCTTCTGTAGACTTCATTTCCCAGCTTCCTTTGTAACTCCACCTGGTCACATGACAGGATTTTATCCAATGAAGTGTTAGCATTCTACTGCAGACTTGTTATTAATGGGATGCTTTGTGTCTCCTTCCTGCTTGCTGTTGGCTAGGTGAGTCTTCAGCGACTAGAACAAAAGCATGTGTCTCAGGTCATTAAGCGGAAGCCAGAAGTTCCAGAAAGACATTAAAGTAACCCTGACTTGTATTGACTTATGAAGCTGTCACTCCAGCTTTCAACTATCTTTAGAAAAAAATCCCCTAAAATTTATATTTTGTTTAAGCCACTTTAGTCTGTTTTTTGAATGAGTCATTTTAGGTCACTCAGCAGACTCGATCTCCTAACGCATTTGGATTTCAAAGCTTCTATTTTTTACTATTATTTGTGTGATCTCTTAAGCACCGTTATGCTGCACTGTGGCACATGCCACAGCATACAGTATACCTTCTCACTGCATTCAAGCAATTCAGATTTATAACCCTCCCCAAGTCATGCAGTGTCTACTACACTGTAGAAATCCACCAGAATTATAAATTCATTAACTCACAAATGTGAGAATCAATATTTCAAATAATCTAGGAGACCAATGTGTACCGCACGCTGGCCTCCAGGTGCTACCCATCACTAGTGTCAGCACATTGGTGTCAGCTCTGAAGAATTGCGTATTGACTTAATATTGACCCCGGAAAAACAGAACGGGGAGCTAAAGTTGCCTCCAACCCAAGAAAGAAAAAAAAAAGCTGTCAGGTTTGCTTCTATTAGTCCAGCTGTGAAAGGGTCTAAAAGAGAGACTTCACATTCTCCTGCCTTGCCGGGAGTCTTGACATGAACCTTCAAGACATTACCCAAAGCCCACAAAAGCTCACTAACTCACCTTCCAGCATTTGCACACAAAACAGAAGAGGCTTCTGCCATCTTACCACTCACAGAGAAGCAAATTCCCCTCACTGGCTGTGTGCTGATATAAAAAGGGAGTTGGAGGTGGTTAAATAAGCCTGTCCCAGGCCATCCAGTGAAAAGACCACTGAGAAAAGTAAGCCTTGACTTTTGCAGCCCCCGGTGAGGCAGTTAGGGAAATGGCTCATATGTAGGAAGAAGAGGAGACTTAGGTCTGGTATACAGGGCTGAAGGCCATGGCAGTCCTTCTGAAGTTCCTATGCTATGTAAGATCTTAAAAACATCAGCTAATAGAATTTTTTCTTAAAAAAAAAAAAAAAAAAGGCAGATGTGGATATGCACCCACATCTGGAAAGAAAAGGCACAAGGCTCTGCCAGGCACAGAATTAAGCTGGTATTTGTGTTTGTATCATGGCAATTGGCTTTGCCTTCTCGTTTTGCATAATCTCCTCTATGGAGAGGAGAGTAATTTCCCTTCAGTTCATAGACCGTGCCTGGGGAGGACAGAGAGGAAGTCTCTGCATTTTGTGAAAGAGAAAATCACCAGCAACCCTTTTGTTCCCTTAGGCGGGATTTGGATGGATTACTTATACTTAAAAGGGAAGGCGGCTTTTAACCTTTAAAAAAAAAAAAAAAAAGTGAGAGAGAGAAAGAAAAGGAAAGGGTGGGGGGAGAAAGAAAGAAAACTCGCTGCATTAACACAGTGCATTGGCATGTTACTAAATCTGAGGAATTTTGAAGGATAAATTCTCAGACTTTATCCAAAACATGAAACAAATTCTTCAAGCATAAACTGCCAAGCTCATCGACTTGTTCAGATCCCCATAATGTCTGTCTCACCGAACTGCTCGCTTAGCTCTGTGATTGGCTGTTTAACACTTCCAGGCTGGTGGAGGTAGTGGGCAGGGATGTGCAGAGGGGACTGTTCAACAAGCCTGGTGTGTTGGCCTCTCTCAGAAGATCAGACTTCTGGAATCGATTTGGGTCCAGAATTGCATTACCGAAGGAATGTGGAGTATGTGCAAGCCCTGACGGCTTGTGAACCACACTTCCTGAGGCTGGCCACAAGCCAGCATCGAGACCATCAGCATCTTAAAAAATGAATTCTTTATGAGACAAAGAACAAGCCACCCAATTTCTGAAATCACTGAAGTGGAAAGCTTGTCTGTAAGTAACCTAAAACTGGTCAACACTTAGACTCCTTTGTATTTTGAGTATATGGGAGAGATCAAATGTCACTTCCAAAATGCCTTTTCCTTTCCACAGGCAGGCATTGTGAGGCCCTGGGTAGCCTGGGACTATTATCTGGCTGAAACTAAATTGCTCTGGTTAGACATCTGTTATTCCGTCAAAAATATTGCCAAATGACTGCACCAAAATCAGGCAAATAGGACCGAGTGTGTTAAGGAAGGGTAAACGGTCCTGTCTGGACAAGATGAGGTGACTACCCAGGAAGGATTCCCGAAACTCCACAAAACATGACTGCTGGAAGGGGTACCTTACAAACTTCTAGAGGAACAGTAAGCTGTGCAGCCATGATGAGAAGCAAAGGAGAATGTTCCAGCCACAGATGAGATAGGACGCTGCTCAGAAGCCAAAGCCAGTAATGTTAGCTGTGGGTGTACATGGTACCACTACAGAGATGCCATCTCAAGAGGATGATGAGATGAACATGGGGTCAGGGTAGGACAGAAGGAAAGCCATGTGGGGCTTACGGCTCTGTGAGGGTTGATGCTCTGTGAAGTAATGAGTCATTTCCACCTCTTAGTATCCAGGCTGCATTATATCTTTTGCTCAAGTTTGGGTCCTTTCCTTCAAAGTCAAAGTTACAAAACCTTAGAACAAACACATGCTTTTGGCTCACAAAGGTCACTTCTGACTCTCAAATTCTACAACTTCATAGAGTTCACAAGGCTAAATAGCTTGCCTTTCTTTGCAAAGAGAGAACTAAGTCTTCAGAAATAAGAGACACATGGAGACTTGTGGGGTTTATTCTGTCCTAAATAACTCAAACACAGATTGTCCAGCACTCTGCTGACAAGCCTAAGACCTTCATCCTTCCTCCCTCACACCACGGGGCCTTATATCAGGGTTTCTTGAACACTTCCCACTCAATAGCCTCCTCCACTGGACGAAACATTCACATGACCCTGGGTATGTAAGTATGCAAAATAGGTTTACAGATCAAATATATTTACTGATAACAAATCATAAAGAAATTGTTTTAAAACAATTCTTTGCTGTCCACATAAATGTAGCATTATGAAAGATGGGAGAAAACCGATGATATAAATGTGCCTCTTTATTTTATATAAACAATTAAATCATGCTTGAATAGCTGATACTGTAGAATGTTCAGCATCTTCAATGTTTTTCAGAGTTGATCTATATTTTGACTTTATGATTATCAATGCTGAAAATCTGCTTTACATAAACATAGAGAATAAAGCAGAAATAAATTTAGGAATCTTTTGGAAACTGCTGGCAAATATCCGAATCCCAAGCCAAAATTCATTTGACAACTCTTTTATGAGACTCAAGGTAGCAACTCAAAGACCAAACATTCAAACATCATGATCCAAAGATACATAAATTTGATACATACATGGTGAGAAATGATGCTCAGGAAATATTAAAAATCTTTATTTGCAATAATTAATTCATCATGTTTCCATAAGATCAGAAAATGTTGCATGAGCAGCAAAAACTCTGCAATTTATAGCATGCAATAGTCTGAAATGTGGGCGAGGCATTACAGGCAGTCTTTGTTGGTGCTCTATGGCATATCATCCTGTGCAAGTATGACGACGTTGTGTGCAACGTGAATATGTTGTGTGTTTAGGACCACATCTGCAGTGAAGTCATGTGATACAGTACAGGCAAACTCTGCAAGAAACACCCCAGATTCATCATCAGATTGGTTTTAAATTAATTTTGGTGGTTGCATGCTTGGAAGCCTTTCATCATGGCTAAAATGCTCACAACCCCACCTTCAGCCACACCCATGTTTTAAGAAGCTAAAGCCCTGATTTGGTGGTTTGAAGATCCTATATCTAAACACGGAGGCATCAAGGAGTAGCACTATTTGAAAGGAATGGGAGGTGTGGCCTTATTGGAAGAGGTGTGTCACTGGAGGTGGGCCTAGTTGCTCTCTCTTCCTGCTGCCTGTGCCTGCTGCACATCTGAAGCTCTCAGCTCCATTTCCAGCACCATGTCTACCTGTCATGCTTCTACCATGATGATAATGGATGAAAACCTCTGAACTGTAATCTCAATTGCGTGCGTGCGTGCGTGCATGTGTGCTTGCGTGCGTATGCATGTGTGTATATGAATGGCCATGGCCATAGTGTCTTTTCACAACAATAGAGCACTAAGACAGAAGACCATAAGATTTACCTTCAATGTAAATTTTCATGCCTATTTCCCACTGAATCATCATGGAGAAGCCAAAGAAAAGTCTACCTGATCAGTGCATGCCTTATTGTCCTTACTGTGAGAATCACATACCTACTTAGCCCCTCTGTCATTATAGCAATGCTAAAAAGTGACATTCTTAAGCTATAACAATGAAGATTTAAGTGAGTCCCATGTTTCCAGGTGAAGCCCTAATGTTTGATTCAGATCCAGAGATCTGAATCAAATTTTTTTCATGGGAACCTGCAGCCTGCCTGAGATACTTACTCCCAAACTGAATAAACCTTTTTAAAATAAGTTCTGGGTTTTGTTTGTTTATTTTTTTTATTTGAGTTCTGAAACAATACAATGAACTAAAAGACAGTTTTAAAAACAATACTGACAAATCCAGATAAAAGCTGTCCTTTCTAGACAGTATCTAAACAATAAAATTAAATTTCTTTGAACATAAATTCCCTGAGCTGTAGACAGTATCTAGTACAATGGAGTATGAATGAATGAATGAATGAATGAAAAACTTGGTTTAAGTGAAAGAAAGGTTTATATGATCGGAAGAGAAATCAGACTATGAAAGACTGTTTCAAAGTTCTTGTTCATTGGCTAGGGATGAGCTGATCAATAAGAAAGGACCAGAAATGGTACCACATGAATCTGGTAAATTCACACAGTCTATCTTAAGATGGCATTAACAAGAATGTTGAAGAAAGAAATCAGCCTATTGGGTCAGAAGATCAGGGTCACCAGAATTGTTATCATAGACTACCACAAACTGATTCAACTAATTTTCCGCTGAGCAATGCATTCCATGGCTTTTGAAAGTCCCCCACACTTCACAGCATGCTTCCCCAGCAGGAAGGGCCCCTTAAACATAATTTGATCCAGTCCATGTGTTTAGAAGAAAAAAGCAAAGATGCAAAGCAGTGGTGTAGCATGCACGAGGTCACACAGTTCTGTAGCCACCCACTCAATGTTCCTTCCAGGGCACCACAGTACCATGTCAAGAGTTCATGAAAGGGATGGAGAGCCAAGGTAGTGAAAATTGGGATGCTAGAGACAGAAGAGCTACTTAAGAAAGGATGGGCTGGCTCTAAGTATTCAGAGTAAATCAAGAAAACACTGGAGAATGCAAAATGTTGGTGTAAAGGAGCTACAAGATCCCCGCAGAGCAAGGAGAACACAAGACTTGTTTGATGAACGTATAAAGAAGGAACGTGGTTCTAAATCCATTTGGGACACTTCCTTTTAAAAGGACCTGTCCCAGATACAGCAATGTCACAGGAATGCAGGCTTCTTTTGCTGTTGGCTGGGAGAAAGAGAAAGTGGCTTGAGCCATGCTTTATAGCAAGCATTTCTGAGTGAGATTCCATCATCCCCAGTGACGCCAGAACCCTCAGACAGAACCCTCAAACCACCAAGGACCACGGGGGAAAGACTGTCTGCTCTGATCCAAGCAGAACCAAAGGGCTGAGATGTTCTAGGAGTTGCTTTTAAAGAAAGTATTTCAGCGCCCTGCTGAGGAGAGAAAACCCAAGAAGAAGGGAGAAATGGGTTGTGTTACAATTCATCAGCACATGTCATTATGACAGAAAGCAGGAGAGCAAGAAAGGCAGGAACAAGGCGGGCTGGATACTTTCCATAGCATGAAAAACTGTGAGCCTGGAGTAGAATGCAAAGGGAACTTTTAACATGGACAGCCAGGATTTGGACGCTGGACTGTTGGAATAGCTGCAGACACAGAGAGGAGTGAAACATGCAGCCTCCCAAGGGCTGGCATAAGAATCTAGCCTGGACAAGAAGACATGCAGCCAAAGGCTTAATGGCCTTAAAGTTCAGGTTGCACCTGGAGACACAGTGCTAACTTTGCCCAAATGAGGGAAATGGGGCTTCTGCCTAATGAACTCAAACTGACAGATGGACCCTCTTCCTTCCTACAGGGTGTTCAGGCTGACGAAGATCAAAATAAACCACAGTCACTCTGAACCACTCCTCACTGGTCCTTTCTCCTTCGTTCTGCTGGTCATTGGCCTCATAATGCTTCAGCCCTTTTTGAGTGTTCTGTAGAAGCAAGCCGATGATGATTAGACAACCAGTTTGTTTTTGTTTTAAAAAAAAGAAAGAAAAGAAAAAGCGTGTGATGACTTCTTAAGGATTCTAATTATGAGACAATACACATGTGGGACCTTAGGACAAGTGTGTAAAGCACGAAGCCACCCTCAATCACTGAACTCTGCATGCACACACAGCAACAGCTAACATGTTGAAAGAGACAATGTGTGTCACACTGGCATGACATTTGTGTACATGATCTGACTATACGCTCAATTTCACCATTATACGGAAGGGGACACTTAGAGATTAGAAGATTTAAATTCTTCCTTGGGCTTACATAGAGAGTCATGCCAATCCAGTTGATCAGCGTCAGGGTTGAGCCACTCTATGGTTTGTTATGTCTCCCTCAGCCTTTTAAGCCAATAAATGCTACACTTTAAAAAATATATAATCTATATTATATTTATATTATATATCGATGAAGTGGAAATTCAGCGAGTACCTTGGATGAAGGAACAGTCTGGAAAACCAGGCTCTCATCTGAACTGGGGCACTTAATGCTGGGGATGGATAGTGTTTAAAATCTCTCACCCTACTTGTCTGCTTCCACATAAAGCCATAATGCTTCATGTCAGAGATCCATTCCATCCCCACAGATTGATTCAGACCGAGCCAATGTCATTAATTAGGAGAACACATTTTCCTGACCATCACACTCTGTTGAAAAGACAAGTCTTTAGTCTTCATGCGGAGGGACCGGTAAGATGGCACTTCTGTGTCTAAGTCTCAGGGTCCCACACCTGCTACCTTTGCCTCTATGAGATCACTTTCCATCATTCAGGACCTCAATGTCTCTTCTCCCGATTCTTTGATAATGTTACCCAGAATCGCTTGATAACCAGAGCACAATTAAAGAAGCTGACTGCACGGCAAAGTTGATCAGTTCTGTATGCCCACATGTAAAAATTCTCTTTAAGGCGCAAGACATTGTTGAGTGCTTTCAAGTGTGACTTTGTGGTCTCCCTGATAAATGATACAGTTCTATTGATGTTGGCTGAGCCTTTGGAGATTATTAAGAAGAAAATGGGGTACTTTATACAGCTGGTCACAAGAGAGATAGAGAGAGGATGTCTCCTTGGTGAGTAACATTGATGCTCTGTGTTTATAAAAATGTTCCTTTCTATTTTACCTGTCTTCAGCAAGTATAAGCTTCTAACCCTTAGGAACAGGACAAACAGAGATGTTAGTCTGCCAGAATTACTTTCATTCTCTCTGGTACTATCAGGTAGTTTCCTGGTAGATTAAAAAAGTAATCAATTTCAAATTACTTCATTATAAAATACCTTCCTGGTAGTTTTCACTAACCACCAACTTGACAGAATATAGAATTACCTAGCTTTTGGATACGACTGTGTGGGATGGCCTTGATTGCATTCATAGAAGTGGGGAGTTTTGCCCACTGAGGGTAGCACCATTCCCTGGGCTGGAATACTGAACTGAATAGGAGAAAGTGAACTGAGCTCTGATGCATGGCCCTCAACTTTGCCATTGTGGATGTGATGTGACCAGCTGCTTCAAGCTCTTTTTGCCTTAAAGTCTCCACCATAATGGACTGTACCTTATGAGACAAAACAAATTCCTCCTTCCATAAGTCACATTTGTCAGGGTGCAACAGGAAAAGAAACAATGTGGCTTTGTATTGTGCATCATAGTTCACAGGTGAGGTGGGCTGACCTTGTTATTGGCTTAAGACTGATCAGAGCATCCTGTTTGATGTAAACAGTAGCACTGTCTTCCTACAGAAACCGAAAGCTTTCTGAACCAGATCAAATAATTACACAGAAGGCCAAAAATATCAAAACTTGCTCTAAATCTTCAAGATACCAGCTAATGTCCCCAAGAGTACTGAGTAGGGAAAAAACAAGGAAATTAGAGATGTTAGAAATACCACCTAAAATGACATCTGAGACTTAATATTCAACTGCTGACACCTAAGAGAGGTTTATTCACTTTAATAAATGGCTCATGTTAATACTTTATATTTTATAATGTTTTCTACTTTGTGATGTAAAGCTGAAAATGTTATGTGCTCAAGGTCACGTGTGCTGTAAATGGTGAAAACCCATACAATTCTATTTCAGAACCGGTGAGTTCTGCCTCACAACCAACACCCTGACCCCCAACAGAGCTGGACAGACTCCAGCCAGAAACCAGCTCCCACCAGCCATGTATGTAACAGAAACCCCAGCCATCAGAAGAAGGCAGGTACTCCATTGGTCATGGCATCTCCATGACTGCCATCGATCAGCACACAGACACTCCTTAACCTTCATGCAGCCTTGTCAGCCTCAGCAGCTTCTGGGGCCCAGCTCACTTCTGGAATCTTTGTACTCATAGTCAACTAGGTTCTGAAATAAATGTGCTGCTGAAGTCTCCTTTCCCTTTTACAACAGCTGATCTGTTGGCTCCTAAGACAGCTCTCAGCAATGAGGAATACAAAGCATTTGAACAAAGAGAAAGGAAGTAGCCCGACATGTCAGTCATCCACAAGAGATTAGTCATTAGTAGCAAAGAATTAGTGTTCTATGCATCCTTACCGCATTCGTCCTGCGTGCGTTCCCCTGTTCACATGTTTCTAGCCATGCTAGCACATGGGTTTGATCTCTTGCCCTAAAGTAGAGAGGCCTAGAGAGGCTGGCTTTGCCCCTCTTGACAAGGACACTTCAGCCTACATTTGAACATGATCGGTAGAAAGGTTTTCTATCTTCATGTAAGTGAGAAATATTAGAACTAAATCCTTAGTGATGACCTTTCCCAATCCTCTGGCCTTGCAGATCTGGGGCCTGAGACAGGGAGTTGATACAACTTGCTAAAGAGCAGGTCTCATAAAGTTTGAAAAGGTCAAAGAAAAGGTGTATGTTCCTGGTGACCTATACAATGACTGTTTCCCAAGTACTCCGTCACATGTTTGTGAGTAGTGATTTCTGCTTCGCTAGAGAACCTCAGATTCTGAGATGGTGACTCTGGTCACTGTGCAGCACTCTGATATAGCAGGGAAGCACCCATGTGTAAATGAGTCTCTGAAAACAAAGGAGAAAATAGCCTGTGCTCAGACACCTACGCTTGTTTATTCTCCGATGGGGTTAGTGGCATTCCTTTAAAGTACACATAGACCAGATACTCCAGACTCTCTGGATAATCTGAAACCCCCAATTATGTGTAAATTAAAAACAAAAAACAAAGCAACAACAACTGTTTTACTCACCAATGCCAATGGTGGAGGGTGCAAAATCAATCCAAAATCACAGTCAACAAAAATCAAAACTGGCTTTGTTTGCTAGCTAAGACTTGAGACTAAATACAAACAAAAGAACCAACCAATCAATACACCAGAGAATTATTAGAGAATTGTTTAGTACCCCCAAGGGTTATGTCTCAAAGGACTGGCTAAACTCAAATGTGTGCTCCATTCAGCCTTGTCAATATGGGGAAAAGAAATAAGTAAAAGAATTCGTTTGAGGGAGAAGTTGTTGCTGGTGTTTCTAGAGAGATCTATTTCTGGCCTCATCTTAAGAAACATCCTTGTTCAGTACCTGAGAATTGTTTTGCCTGGTTTGAGGATGTCAGCACAGTGGGGTAGCTGATCTCATTCCAGAACAAACATGTTGAGTCTAAGAGCTACCATCTCCCTGGTACTGACACAGAAGGACCAGATAGACATACAGAGAAAGCAAATATGATGCTTCCTCCTAAGAACCAGAGAAAGATACAGCCCAATCCCATAAGATAGCATTCAGGAACTAAAGAAGCTGCTCTGGGGAGAGGTCTTTATTAGCCAGGCATGTTCTAGAGACTATCTACAAACTTGCAGATTGTTCACAAGAAGCAAGAAGAAGAATAGTGGCTGTCTAAAGGCAAGACTGCAAGGCTGCTGATCATGGGAGAAAGCTTCCCAACCTTCTACCCTCCTAAAGCCCCAATATCAGAAACAATCCAGAGGTTATCTGAGAGCCAAGCCACACTCCACCCATCTTCACTCCAAATGCTAAAGGATAACACTGGTGGAGAGAAAAGAGGTATTCGCAGGATAACATGGGGTAGACATTTTCATATGAAAGCCTTGAATCTCAGGTCATGTTGGGCCAAGTAAGCAACTAAGTCAGCTAAGCAGACCTTTTAGAATCAAGCCAGGCTATCAGAGAGAGCCATCATCAGGGAAAACTCACATGACAAGTGAGTTTGGGGGCTGGAGAGATGGATCAGCGGTTAAGAGCACTGGTTACTCTTCCAGAGGACCCAGGTTCAGTTCCTAGCACCCACATGGCAGCTCACAACTGCCTGTAACTCATGCTCTAGGCAATCCAACTCTCTTACACATGCAGGCAAAATACATAAGACAAAAATAAATAAATTATTTTTAAAAAAAAGAAAAGTGAGTTTGACACAGCTCAGGGGGTAGTGATAGGGAAAATGCTGATCTGTTCAAATTAGTGTATCCCCAAAACATAGGTCACGAATGACTGAGATTCATAAGTCACAAACACACAGAGAGAGAGAGAGAGAGAGAGAGAGAGAGAGACACGCACGCACACGCACGCACGCATGCATGCACACACACTTGCACATACAGACACATACAGAGAGAGAGAGAGAGAGAGAGAGAGAGAGAGAGAGAGAGAGAAAGGAGAGAGATTTTTAAAATTTCCATGGCTTCTCTCTAACCTATCTAATTTATAAATCAAAACTGCTCAAAAATAAAAACTAGGTCTATAAAACTCCTGCCTTGATATGATCATAACCTTAGCCCTGACTAATCTCCTGAAACCTCTCTTGCTTCCAATCATGTGGGTCTGTACCTTTAACTCATCTTTCCACTTACAATCCTATTAAGTCATTAGAACCAACACTTGGTACAAACGTCCCTGGGTATGACCTCTTGATTCCCTCTTCAAATATGATTCATAGAGTCCCTCCAGTACCAGAGCCTTCAATCATCCTGGGTCAACATCTGACTGATTGGTCTTGACACCTGGGCTCATAGGAATCTGCACCTCCCAGGCTGACAAAGGTCCTATTAATTTTGATCTAGACCTTGTCTGAGGTCAGCATCAGAACATAAAGAGGGCTGTTTTACCAGGGAGAGAGTTGTTACTTTTGTCCTTAGATCTTAAGTTACTGAGCCTGATGTTCTGTCCAGCCAGTGCCCAGATATTCCTGGACCTAAGGAATCATGGGCCAGGAGTTAATCAGATGGTGTGAACCTCATTAGCCATTATTACAGAAGACTGATAGCTGACCAGAAATATGTTGTCATAAAAACTCTCTGTTTTATTGTTCATGAATGGTTACTAAAGGTGAAGAAGGTCTGACACTGAAGACTTTCAAAAAGTAATATTAATTTTCATTTTAATTGAATACAAATAGAGAGAAACTTTATTTACTGATCTTATAATAGTAAGTTCAAATTTCTTTCTTTTACTCTGAATCTTCCAACTCAAGTTTTGCCTAGGCTTTACTTCCTAAATAATATAGTTCTAAGCATTGTGCACAATCTCCAGTCTGTTCCTCAAAGTGAATCCAAACCTTCATATCATTTATTAGGAAAGAGAAGTTCAGTTGCCCAGAGCTTTAGAATTTTTTAATAAAACTTTTTAGACTCTATTATGAAATCAATAGCAGCTTCTAAAGACAAACTTGGAAAATCATGCTCTCTTCAGTAGTTACTTCCAAAAGGCTTCAGCTTGTTTCCAAAGGAACAGAAAATACCTTTTCATATGCACAGTCCCCTGCTTTATGTGAAGTCAAATTAAAATGTACATTTTTGGATCCAGGTACAGTGGAAACCAAACAGTTTGGGAATCAACTCAAATTATTTTTTTGATAAGCAAATATTTCCTTTTTTTAGAGCAGTCTGGTATAGGCTGGCCAGAAAGGGCTCTAATAGAGTCCTAGCTGTGCTGAGGGCATTAGTCAGCATGTGTCACAGGGAAATTAAGAGTTTCCATGCATCCATCACATCAGCTAAGTATACTTATGTCACAAGTCCCCTGCTCCACACAATGATGCCCCTACTAGAGTCTGAATGTCAAGTGTCCCGCATAGACTCGCATTTGGACACTTGGTCTCTGACTTTTGGCACTATTTGGGGAAGATGTGGAACTCTGAGGAAGTAAACCCATGTTGAAGATGAGTCACTAAGGGCTAGGCCCACTTCCTGCTCACTGTCTACTCCCCAGCTGCAAATGCCACATCACCACTGGCAGGTTCGCTTCTTGTCACTGTGCTTTCCCTGGTGCCATGGTGGACTGTAGCCCCTAAGACTGTGAGCAGAGACAACCATAAGTTGCTTCTGGTCAGATATTTTGTCACAGGAGTGAGGAAAGTAAGGAATACAGCATCCAGTGGTAATTCCTTAACATGTTACACAATTTGCAGCTCGTTCTCATATGCTACTGCACACATATGTACCACTCTGTTAATGCTTTCTTTTAAATGGTTTTATTCACTTCCTTCTTTGTTGCAGTTATTGATCTTTTGCTAAAGTTTTTATTGGGATGTCATTGACATGGACTGCATATGTGTAAATCTTATAATCTGATGACTTTTGATGTATGTATAGAACCCTGAAATCATAAGCATAACCAAAACAATGATCATGTTGATCACCATCGAAGTGATCTTCCTAAGCTCTGTATTGCTTTCTCAAGCTTCTCCTACCTTGCCAGGAAACCACTGATAGACTAGTTATGATATCAGAACTGTATAGACTTTTATACAGATGGACTTACATAGTGTCATCTACTGTATTTTTCTTTTTTCTTTTATTTGTTCACTTTGTTTGCTAATCTATATACACTGTACATATATACCACGAAAGTTCTTCTTTTTGTAGGCCCCTACTTTCCTGTTTCTGAGTAAGCATTTCTCTAAGTGAAGTTTCTGGGGATATTTCTACAGGTATTTGTATAGATAAATGCATCATTTCTAAAATGTGTATGTCTTAATTAGCTTTAACTGTCAACTTGACACAGCCCAGTCACCTGAGAAGGGACTTTCAATTAAGTGATTGCTTAAACTAGTGCTCTGTGGGCAGGGCTGTGGGAGATACTCATGATTGTTAATTAATGTTTGAGGACCCAGCCCTTGGGAAACCACACCATTCCCTGGGCAAGTGGTCTTAGGCTACTAACAATTATCTAAGCACGAGCCTCCCAGGATCCAGGAAGCAGCATTCATCCATGGTTTCTGCTTCACGGTCCTATTTGAGTTCCCTAAGTGCCCTCAATGATGGATTGTAAGCTGGATGCTGAATCAAACCCTTTCTTCCTCTGAGTTTCACTGGGCATGGTGTTTGTCCCAGGAACAGAAAGGAAACTAGAACTCAGAATTAAACTACAAGCCAGAGTCGGGAACTGTTATCTTTCTTTATAGTTATTGCTCAATTTTTATTTCATTCTGTGTCTTTATTACTTTAACCTTTCTTCAAACAATTTCCTTGACATCTTCAATTTAGTATTTCTAATAAATTAGAAGAAAATAAGAATGCCTAAAATAGGAAATTTAATTATTAATTAATTATTGGTGATGACAATTAAGGGTATTTTATGGGATTATGTATTTCTGAAATCAGGGAAGGCTTTAGGGAAAATGGACTTTTTACACTGAGCTTTGAAATAACATTCATTTGAGTCAGACTTTTAAACTGAATGTTGTTCAGATAACTAGGGGAGCATGAGAGCCTTTCCCACACTGTGAATGGCATGAAGGGCATGAACAGAATAGGATGGGATGGAGTATTTTTAAGTAGAGAATATCACAAGAGCAGAGAGGAGAGGAAGCAAGGAGTGATGGTTTAGAATCACAAAACAGTGAACTGCATCGCTCCGAGAGGGAGGGAGGGCCAGGAGGTCTGTTCCTGAGAGACAGATGAATAGTACTCTCCAGAAACCACCAACGTGGATTTTATTGGGTTTAGATTTTCTGAAGCAAACTGAGAGAGATTTATCTTTTCTGGGTCTGGTGGTTTTAAGTTTTTGAAACCATAGCCTCAAAGACAGGAAAAGAAAATCGTCAGTTGGATGAGGCCACCCATGCAAAAGCTTGAAGCCTCCAGCCAGGATATTTATTCTTGGTCATGTCTTTGGGCACAAGGCAACTGTTTAGGATAAGAACTTGGGATTGTACAGCAAGTGTAATCGAATACAGACAAGACAGAGAGAGGGAGTTTGCTTTTACAGTCATCAAGCATGCTTGTCGAAAGGTTACCGTGACTAAGAGGTATTATTTTGGTTTGCTTTTGGCAAGTCTGTCAGTGGACTAATGATATGAAAAGTCTTTCTCTTCATAGAATATTTCAAAATTTAGCTTACTATAAAATATGAAGTCTACAGTTAATACACAGGGTGGCATTTGGTGCCAAAGATTAAATATTTACTGGTAAAATATACAGTGACGAAAACAATTTTCAAACAGGCAATAAATCATAGGATCTGAACTCTGTATTAATATTATTTTTACTGGGGAAGAAGAACTTAGCCCAAAGGAAAAAATTAACCCATTGCTGTAGTTGCCCCAGACAGAGCTCATGGAAAATAATACTCAAATACCCCTTGGCTGAAGCAGGCAAATAAGAGAGAAGTTTTTCCTACCCAGCCTTTCCTTTCCTCCCACGTGCAGTAGGCAGTGTCCAGCTCCATGATGGCTAAGAGCACCTACCCTATACCCATTGGCCATGGTTCAAATTTTGACTGTTACCAGCTATATTTCCACTTAGCCTTGCTGTTCTATAGAATAATGTATTAGTAGGACTTTGTCATAGGTTTCTACAAGGACTTGATAAGTTAATATACCTACAGAGCCCTCAGGAACCAGAGAGAAAATAGCTAACCCTCCATAGTAGCCTTCATCTTCCTTTTTAATTTTTCAAACATAACCTGTTTGTAAAGCCCATTTTATTTCTTTAATGAACTTTCTTTGCACTGTGCAACCACTGCCTAACCATACACAGCCTTTTAAGTAAGCATTTTGTCTGACAGCTAATTGTATATTATGAACACTTCCAAATGGGTTTCTGATTTTCCTAATAGATAGGTCAATCTCCTAAGGTACTAAAAAAGCCACCTTACTCACAATCTGTGTGTGAGTGTGTGTGTGTGTGTGTGTGTGTGTGTGTGTGTGCGTGTGTGTGTGTTTAGAAGAACAGCTTGTAGACATCAATTCTTTTTTTCCACCATGTGACTTCAGACTTCAGGGAATTGAACTCAGGTCATCAGGCTTAGGGGCAAATGTTCTTACCTACTGATCCATCTCATCAACTCACACATATTTTTAAAACAGTGAACAATTTATATTCTGCTTAAAATTAAGTATGCCTTTCCAAATTCCAGTATGTATGTAAGGGGTAAGTTACACTCCCAATGCACTGGTCAACATTTTTTGTGTATATCTGCTCTTGATATGCCATTATTATGAGTGGGTGGATGGATGGATCAGTGGATGGATAGATGGGTGGATAGGTAGATGAGGTGGTAGATGGGCTAATGGGTTGGTAGATGCGTAGATGGGTGGATGGGTTGTGGGTGGATGAGGTAGTTGATGGACAGATCAGCTAAGACTGCGGGAGAGGGGGAATTCTTCCAGAACAAAAGAAAGGAGTTAACTTCTGGAAATAATTTACTATACAAACTAGAAATAAATTTCAGAAAATATCTGTTTCACATTATCTGTAAGGCATGGGGGGAAAAATGTGTAAGAAAAATGAGTTGAGAGGAAAACCTGACAGGCAAGATGTCAGTTAGGGATACTGAAATACCGAGTCAGAAGAATTAGTATGGTCAGAATGTGCAGAATAACCAGAGGGGAGGAGGGAACTGAAAAGGGGAAGAAGGCAAGGGAGAGAGACAGAGAGACAGAGAGACAGAGACAGACAGACAGAGACAGACAGAGAGAATGAAAGACTCTGCTCTGTGTTCCTCCATTTCTTTTAAATTTAGTGTTCATGGAGAGCGTAAATGGCTTTCTTCAATCAAAGATGTATGTTCCTAATTAGACTCATTTATTCTGCAATATTAAGAACATGCAACTAGTGGAGGAGGCAACAGAAAGGAGCAGGGACCAGCTGAAGGTCAACACTTTGCCTGGGTTAATGGAGGTGATGCAGATGCTGAGTTTTAGTCTCCTCTATTTTATGTGTTAGTGTGAAGACTAAAAGAAATGTTTAACAGGATGGTGGGAGCATGGATTGTAGGAATTGTCAAAAAACATGTAACTTTTCTCAAGAGCGTCACAAGCTGCTTATGAAAAAGGAAATATTCTGCCCATTAAATTTCCATTTGAAATCTTGTATTCTGCGAAGGGATGTCCATAATGAGGAAGAGCATCATGAGGCTACTTGGGTCTCTAGTGAAACTTAACAAGTTCAACATCACAAAAGCCAGAGTTTTAGTTCCATTCTTTCCAGTTAATTATTTCGGTGAGTCTGTCCAGAAGGAGAGAGAGATGGAGATTCTAGAGATGGTAGAGATAGAGATGGAGATGGAGGGAGGGAGAGGGGAAGGGAGGAGGAAAGGGAGAGAAAAGAGAGAGAAAGAGAGAAGGACAGAGAGAGAGGGAGAGAGAGGGAGGGAGAGAGAGAGAGAGAGAGAGAGAGAGAGAGAGAGAGAGAGAGACTGCCTTATCTTCTAAGACAAAAGTGAGAGGACTGAGCATTTACCAGAACTTTCTAAGGTGTGCCCAAGCACTTCTGATATATATCCTTTCTTCTAAGAATGATACACTTAAGTGATAAATGCTTAAAGCAAAGTTTCACAATTAATTGTGAAGCTTGAAATGAGCACATAAATTATGCAAATAGGCTCATCTGCTTCACCATTCAGCACTGTGTCCCTAGGCCCCCCATCTGATGCTTCCTGCAAATTAGCCTTTCCTAAATGTTCAACCTTCAGAGCTGATTTCAGCGTTGCCTGGTTTCTCTTACACAGACTGCATAGAAATGAACCTATTTGACTATCTCAGTACACATCCCAACTGGATTTTCCCCAGAGAGTACAACTTCATGGCTCCATCATGACAGCTGACATCTTCAGAACCCATGGTTGAAGGTGGTGACTAAGGTAAGGAAAGGTGCTTAACACTCTGTTGAAAAGAGTCACACAAAGAGACTGAATCCTGTGGAGAATCTGATGGGATGCAACTCCCAAGCTGCCTGTGTGACCTGAGTCTCCAAATCTTCCATGAGGTTCCACTTTAAACATATCACAGATGCACACAAAGCCTCGGCAATTGGGGAAGTATATTATTGTAACCAGCAAACCAAATCTGAAAGCCTTAGGCAAGAGTTTTCACAAAGCACACTGGGGGAAATGCCAGCTTAGATGTTGATAGAGGTTTTGATTAGGGCTTTGCCCACATCTTAAGTAAATAAATCTTGAACCCTCGATACCACCCAGAATGGTTTTTCTTGAATGGAATTATTACTCAGTAAAAAGATAAACATGAAAATTTGAAACAGAAGTTTTCTATGCATTTATATTAAACTACAAGAAATTAACTCAGAAAGGAGGGAGGGAGAGGCAACCCTACTGTGGTCCCTACTTCTTCTGAACACTCACACCCATAATTGCCTCCCAGCAGCCTCCTTGTACATCCCCCAGCCTGGGATGAACTTTCTATTGTCATGGTGCCTCCTGATAAATTTCTCATCAGCATTCAAATGTCTACTTTACTAGATTCAACATCTAGCCCATATATCTATCTCTTCTAAAACTCATATCAATTGTAAGGCCATTTTGCCTTAAAGTTATGACTCTGAACTGCCCTTCTTGGCTTCTCATTAATTGGGAAGATAATTCAACCCCTGGGCTTCCTCTGTAAAGTGACCATAATGATAACTGTGTCCTTATAAGAAAAACTAAAGAGACAGTCAAGTCTAGGACTCCATGCTTACTTACTATTCTTTCTTCATACTTACAGACAGGTTATTTGGTTCCTGTTCGTATTTTTGGCATCCCACATGGTACCTAATGCAGTGTAAACGCTTTGAAAAGGGTTTTGTTCACGTAGTAAATGAGTTATATGAAATACTCCGTAGGCAATACTTCAGCCAATTCGTTAAGAAGGACTTTCAGAATGTGATATATCACAGGCTCCTTACTCTAACCAATTCATAAGAAGGCACGCCCAGGCCTACTTCCTTCAGATAAATGCCTTACTAGAGCTTCTTGTACATCTGGGAGGCTGCCAATCACAGGACACCATTGCTGTGAGTGAAAGGAGGAACATGTGACTAGAGGGAGCCAATTAGATTGTTTCTGGTAAGGCTGCATCTTGAAGAATTAATAAAGGGCCAGAATATACCTGGAGCTGCTAGTCAGTGGTAGCAACACTGAATAACTCACCAACCCTGGTATTGAAATCCCAGCAGCTGTCCTAAACCAGTCTGTCCTGAGGCTTGTTGATGGCCTCCTGGGTCTGAGAATGGCACTAGATCTTTCTAGCAAGTATCTTTGTAAACTCAAGAGAAGTTCCTGTTAATCAAAAGCAAATAACAAACTAATTCACGTCTCCGACTTATACATGAGGAAACCCAAACTCTATGTAGAGCTAAGATGATTCACAAAACATCTAAAACACAGATTAATAATAAAAAAATGAGTTGAAAAATAAAAAAAAATATTATGGGTGCTTTGTGCATGGGACAAGAAAATGTACAAAGATCAAAGAAGTTGATAAAAAGTCAACACACACATAGTCATCAAAGGCATTGGGAATATTTTCATGTGAGTAGATGAGTTGAGCAATAAGTACTGTATTGATCACATATATAAGTACACACATGAGCACATTGCCTGATGGGATATTTCATGATGAAATTATTTGAGGAAAGGGATTTTAAGGCTAGGGTAGCCCAGGCTGGCCTAAGATTCCCTACTTGAGTGTTTTAATTACTTTTCTATTGCTGTGATAAAACACCATGACTGAGACAACTTTTAAAAGAAACTGTTTAATTTGGGACTCACAGTTACAGAGGGTTAGATTGTATGACTTGATTTCATGACTGGAAGCATGGGGGCAGACTGGAAGAAGCTGAAACTGTAGCTTAGCTCTTACATCTGACCCATAAGCAGTAGGGGATAACTAGGAATAGTGTGGACTTCTGAAACCTCAAAGCCTACTCCCAGTGACACATCTCCTCTAACAAAGCCACACCTCCCAATTCTTCCCAAACAGTTCTCCCAACTGGAGGCTAGGTATTCAAATATATGAGCCTATGGGGGCCATTTTTATTCAAACCACTACAATGGCCCACGCTTGAATATGAGGCCCTAAGCCATCACACCAACCCATGGCTTGTTTGTTTGTTTTCACTGAAATGAAAGATACCAAAGGCCAAAAGAAGTAAAATGATTTTTAAAGACAGTCTGTTTGGCAGATAACAACTAGAATATAATCCCAGAATTCTTTCCACTGGCATCATGATTTGTTGTAGCTGTGAGTTGCAGCGTGTACAAACGATGTATCTGACACATAGGCCTTTTAAACTGAATTCAGAACAAAAGTTGGTGGTAATTAACAGCTCATCCATTGAGTTATAATGGCTTAAAGGGACTTTCTATTTTGCAAAACAGTTAGATGTTTGGTGGTGGGTGGGGTGTGATATCCAGAAATCACCCGGATCAGTAACAAACAAAGTTTCCATCTCCCCATCAAAGCTGGTTGTTGGGCATCTTCATGTCCACCATGCCTGCAGCTGTTCTAATGATCCCTGTGGACTCAAACCTGCCCACTCCTACAGTCAAGGGCATTAGTCTGCCTGTGTCCCAGCAGCTCCCTCCTTTCACCCACATCCAAGTGCCTATACACAAGCAGGAATTCAAACAGTAAGAAGATCAGTCACTCTGGCATTGTCTAGTGAAGACAGAAGTCCAGACTCAGAATGACCACCATAATCAGAGTTCTCCTAAGCCCCTGGCTCACTCTTCCCAACTCCTTTTTGACCTTGGACCTTCTAAGGGAACTCTCTCAGATTTCCCATTCCAAAGATAGAATTCTCACCTGGCAGAAAAGCCACAGTCCAGGATCTTTGGACATACATTGTTCAGTCCATCAGATGTATAGATGAGCTCATTGTGCACTATGCATGAATTCTGCCTCACTCCTCCTGAATTGTGATGCCAGGCCTGGATGGTTGCCCACCATTTGAAGGTACCCTTTCTGTTCCCTTCTCTCTTCTGTCACATTTCAGTTTTCATCCACTTGGCATTCATTGAGAAGTGTTGGGCTCTTGGTAAACATTGACGGCTATCTCAGAACGATATCAGTGCTCTTACAAAGTCCAGGTTACTTTATTTAACCAACTTCCCAATCTCCCACTCAAGGGATGTTCTTAAACTAACGTTCACAGATTTATCCAGTGCTCATAGGGAAACAAGGTTTACCCCCAATACCACAGGACTTTCTTCAGATTGGTTGAGAATTGTGTTTTTAATGATATGCAAATGTCCTGAGTAAGCCCCTTAACATGTGTTGCCAACACATGGACCTGTGGAGGACACATTCAAACTCCAGCATCCCCCAGCCCATGGCTCTCCTTCTCAACCATCAGGGTAACGATGAGACACTTCTGTAAAAAGACAAAAGCTCATCTTAAAATTAAATAAATGTAGATCCATCAGAGGCCATGGTACTTGTCAATAGGTTGCCTTTTTACAGTACGTAGGTGCCTTTTCAAGATTTCCATCCTTCCTATAACCACTTGAAAGATGGTGACAGTGGTACAACTTAGGAGACACGAATGCTCCCCTCAGAACCATGAGTGTTGTTGTTTTCTTACTCATCATATAGAGTAAATAGACAATGTCACTCATGACTTTGACCACATTTATGCCATACCCTCTCTTTCTCCCCACTCTCCTCCCCCTAGTCCTTTATCCAAAGAGTCCCCATTGTGTGTGTGTGTGTGTGTGTGTGTGTGTGTGTGTGTGTGTGTGTGTTTTCTAGGATCCACACATGAGAGAAAATATGACTTTTGTCTTTCTTTTTTTTCCCACATGGCAGAGGTTTATTGGGGGGCGGGGGGCAATGGAGACAAAGGGAGAAAAGAAAGAAGAGAGAAAGGTGATTTTTGTCTCTTAATCTGGCTTATTTTACTTAATATAATTATTTCCAATTCTATTTTCCTAAAAACAAGATACTATTCGTTCTTCTTTGTGGCTGAATAAAATGTCACTGCATACACATATTACATTTCTTGTCTACGTTCAGCTGATGCCAGACGCCTAGGTTGATTCTGTAACTTGGCTGTTGTGAATACTAACACAATAAACATATGTGCGCTGGATATCTCTGTATTATGTGGATTTATATTCCTTTGGGCATATTCCCATGAGTGTGTTTGTTTCCTGAGATGGGGTCTCCTGTATAGCCAAAGTTGGCTTTGAACATGAGATCCATCTGCTTTAGCTTCCTTCACCCTGGTATACAGGTGCATGTCACCATACCTGGCAACTCATGGAATTATTTTACATAAAAAAGGCAGCATCCTTCTCCCAAACTCCCATCCAAACAAATATTTATTTGGCCCATCATTACCGGCATTGCCCACGTGTCTTTCAATAAATTCCAAATGATTGGAGATGACCTCTTCTATAAGAAACATTGTAATGAGCATCCATTGAGCAGTTTAGAAGATCAGAACCAATAAAACCATCAGGATTGTGTCATCAAAAATAGGAAAGGCAGGCCAGCTCTCTTTCTCTCTCTCAAACAAACAATAAACAAACCAAATGTAATAGAAACATTTTAAATCTTTATTCAGGTGGGGCTCATGGAAGTTGATCACTACTGGCCAGCCTTTGAATGTTACACTTGCCTTTGGTTCCAGCCTGGTTTTGGCTACTTCCTGACCCACACCATGTGGACAGCATTGCATTTTCCTACTGTCACAGACTGCACATGTCGCCACCATGATTGTCTACACCCTTTGAAACCTGAAGACTTTATGTTGCAATTTGTCACAGCAACAAGATGGATAACTGACATACTTTGTAACGTTCAAGTGCAGTGATTTATCCATTGAGGTCACAAGCTGCATGCATTACACCAGTGAGCAGCATTAGTATTCCCTGCCTTCTAGGTGGCAAGCCATTTCTCTTGCCCCAAAAGATAGACCCTCAGAGCAGCTCCACGTGGCCAGCTATGAAGAAGAAATGCTCTTAGTCTTTTTCTTCCTCTTACTGTCAGAGCCTTTCCTTGGATTTATCTTACAAGCCTTCCTTTTTACCCTCTGCCGCTCCCCCAAGCTTCCAAAAGACATTTCTGGTGGGTAGCCTGAGTCCTCTGATCCTAAACCTGACATTGTCAACTCCAGCATAGCCACATTTACCTGATGAGCTTAAGTATCATGGCTTCTCTGGACACATCTTAAATGACAAGAGGAGGCTGTATACCCAAGGCACAGGTCGGGTAGACTGGTAAGTAAGGAACTCTCAGTGGCCAGAGAAGTCCAAAGCAAAGGCCGGGAGCTTCATACTGAGAAGCACTATTTGTGTTATGTTATCCTTTAGAGTTACGATGAGGGGATTCCCATAAGGGAAAATCGTGTTTGCAAAAGAGACATGTCTTCTCTAGTGAGCTTGTGTGTGCAACGTAGGGGCACTTGAGGCAAATAGTTTACTAGCAATTGGAACAGAGTTACCTTTAGCGCTGTCAAATGCTCTCTTGCAAAACGCTTTGACCTTAATGCATTTTTTTTTTCCTGCTGGAGTTCCTAAGTGACATCTTCTAGGTTGAGAGAGAGTATACTCCGCAAATCAGAGGGAGTTAAGTGTGTGTGTGTGTGTGTGTGTGTGTGTGTTCACGAGTGCACATCTGTATCTGAATGTGAGGCTGGCTGTAACTGTTTGTGTCTGTGTGAATGTCTACATGTGTTTGTATATCTGTCTCTTTTTCTGTGTCTCTCTCTGTGTGTCTATGTACCTGTGTGTGTGTGTGTGTGTGTGTATCTTTGTGTCTGTATGTATCTGTGTGTGTAACTGTATGTCTGTATGTGTCCGTGTTTGTGTATGTGTATGTCTGTGTCTGTGTTTGTTTACCTGTGTCTGTTTGCCTGTGTGTGTCTGTGTGTGATTTATAAGAGAGGTAATCCTGTCCTGGTCCTTAAACGTTCTGGGATCTCTGGGTTTAGTTCTATCCAGTAACTGAGAAGGAAGCCTTGGCCAAGCAAGCATAGAAGCCTCGCCTCTGTGCTGACAAGTCTTCTCACAGACAGCCTCGAGGGCCTGCAAACCCAAGTTCACGTCTCCCAGGATCCTGTTTCAGTACCAGCACCACCACCCCCAGCTGTCTGCAGCTGTGTGCCTTCCAGCTCCTTACAGCTGGCTTTTCAAATAGAAATGGTCTCTCTCTAAGACGCTTTACCAGAAGGGATTGTCTCCATCGAACAGTATGTTGAAACACTATTCTAAAAGCAAGGATTAAAGGAAACGAATTGTCAGATTAAATTTAAAAGGGTTCTTGGCCCACTCCATCCCACATGTTAGATGCTCACTTCGTGACTGGGAGATTTTCCCCCATACTCCATCCTCTGTCCTCTGTCTTCATGGGTAGTTAGAATACTGCTAGAGGCATTTTCCCTGGGGAGTTCTGGTCATTTTTATCTGGTGAACTCATTTATGCCTGATGGCATAACCATCTGTAGGCTGAGAAATTTACCCAGGGGCACAAATGTACCTGTAGTCATAAGTCTGCATACATAAAGCACGCCTCAGGGTACTTCTCACTATCAGCCACATGTGTTCTAAATGCATAGTTCCAGATTGTGTAAGAGAAAAAAAAGAGTTTAAAGGATTTTTCCTCGTGAGAACAGCATGGAAATTAACTCTCAGGTTTGTATTAGGTAGGCTGGCTAGGGTTCAATATCAAAACCGCGTTAGAAGTCGAGGTGCAAACTATGCTCTTCATTGGAGCTTTCTACTAGGCCAGAGATTGTTGCTCTCATCCACAATTTATGCTCAGTTCTTCCTGTCCTTCCGTTTCTCCTTCCTTTCTCTCCTTGTTATTCCCCCCTTTGAACTCCAACCCTTATTTCCTAGTCTCCCTCTTGTACTGTTTTGTTGAGACAGGGTTTCGTATAGACCAGGTTGGCCAAACTTACTATGTGCTATGTGTTTTAGGATGATACCGAACTCCTGAACTTCTGATCATCCTTCTTCCACTTCTGGGATTACGCTCTCTGTCTCTGTCTCTCTCTGTCTCTCTCTGTCTCTCTCTCTCTCTCTGTGTGTGTGTGTGTGTGTGTGTGTGTGTGTGTGTGTGTGTGTATGTGTGTGTGTGTGCCACACATGCATGCCTGCATGCATACGGGTATATAAATTACACATCCTGGTTTGATTGTGTGCTCCTCCTTTTTTGAGGTAGGGTCTCTCAGTGAACCTGCTTAGCACTGCCTTGGCTAGGGTAGGAAGCCAACAATCCCAAGGGGTCCTCCTATCCCTACCTCGTCAGAGCTGGGCCTAGGTAGCTTTCCCACGTGGGTGCTGAGGACCTGAACTCAGGTGCTTGCCCTGAACTAGCAGGCACTGTATCTGTTCGGCCATCTCTCCGGCCATGACTGACTATAATATGATAGCACAACTTTCTCTTTGTTGGACAATGAAAGAATAAAGTCCACTTCTCTAACTCTTTCTAAAAACACCTTTGAAACGGTCTCCCCTCAGGCTCACCTCTATAAAAGGGAAACCCAGGCCTAACAAACTAGAAAGACAAAAGTCCTTCTCTGGCAAAGTCATGGGGAGTCTCATCAAGGCTATTTTGGTATCTGGAATTATTTGCCTGCCTCCAAGGAGGGTGAAGTCCTGAGCCATTCCTGAGGACTTGGGTAGCTTTTTCCCTGACTATCCAACATACCCATTTTGTGGAGAAACAGAACATATCAAACGAAAAGGAGGGAGCAGCTGGGGTAGGAAAGGAAATGAACTCTGAGGGAAAACAGCAAAACCATTCTGAGTTCCTAAAGTCAGAGCCAGGTTCCAGAACCATGGTGGGTGAGGTTCCCTTGCCTTGCTGACCCTGTGTCTCCCCAAGCATCTCCAGCCCTTTCCTGCACAGTTCTAAGTTCCGCACCCCCTGGAAGAGCTCCAGACTTAGCAGATTCCACTTACATTCCTTCTCTGCCCTGCTTGGGGAAGGAAGGGTCAGGTGGGCCCAGGGGAATGGGAGAGAGGGCTCTCTGACACACAGCCCTGATCTGACCACAGCTAGTTTGCACTGATTTATTTGAGTTCACCTGGAGCTGCAGATTGAAAGGCCTGAATTCAATACTGCCTCCCCCGACAGACACCAAGCCAACTGACCTTGGCTTCCCAATCACTCTAACCCCTTGGCAATATTGGGTTGTACTCTCTTCTTAGACTGTGAACCTTCAATTTCTCCTTCCCATGTCACTCAAATGCCTTATTGCCTGGGTTCAGATCCCTTCCTCCCTGCCTCTTTACTTCCCATCCATCATTTTTGCTCACTTGCCTGCCTTCCTGTCTTTCTTTCTTTTTTTTTTTTCAGTACTGGGAATTGGACCCCGGGCTCCACACACATTAGGCAAGCATTCTACCATTGAGGTACAGGGCAAGCCTTTGTCTTTCTTTTCTTTGACTTTCTCAGGAGGTTGTGGGAAATCCAATTGGGTGTCCCCGGGTCTTGTTCAGGGACATGCCATCACCAAGATGGAGCTAACAAGAGATGGCATGATGTAGAGAAGAGTCATGGTTCAGCCAATTCTACCCAGAGAACAGAATTCTCTCCCCAGTTCCTCTTTACTCTATTTATTGAAGGATCTTCAGAAAGTTAAAAGAGAATCCCCATTTCAATGAATTCCATTTCGTTACCCCAGCCTTTAGCATCAAACTCAGACTTAAAATATGACCCTTCAATACCAAAGGGTGCTTACTGGACTGTCATCTCCTGGTGCCTTCATGAATGTCCTTCTGGAGACCTTCTTTTCCTAGCTATGTACACCACAGCCAAGTTGTTTAGCTGACTGTCAGTTAGCGTTGGTGTTGAATTTTTTTCTAGTTTGAGTGCTTTGCTTAGCTTTGTCACTTTTTTTTTAACCTGTTGAATTTACCTCCTTGAGAGCTCAGTAGGCTTGTCAAGAGTCCCAGTTATAGTGATGATTGTCACCGTAGAAGACACTTAGAGAGCACCTTAACTCTCTAAATCTCATGGACTGAGTGTCTCTCAAGACACTGCCTCAATTATTACAAGTGCAGTCATAAGAGCAACTTTTATACATTTAAATATTTTTCACAAATCCAACTCATTGAGAAATCATAGAATCATTTGTTCATTGTCTTAGTTCCTTCTGTTTGTTTTATTTGGCTGTCTTGACTGACAGAGTCCTTACTGATCTTGTGGATTTCCAGAGGTTTTCAACAAAGAAGGATTTCATGGAGTTTATCTGCAACTAGCTTGTCACATCTGTCCTTCCTATGCACTCTTAGTCATGATATGATTGCAGTTGCTGAATACTCTCTGTGTATCAGGCACTTAACTAGCAGGCTTAGCCCCCACCATCCCCCTGACAATCCCACAAGGTGGGTGCTGGATGAGTTAAGTTTACAGTAGAGTGTCTGTGTTTGCTAGGACCTTGAAAGAAAAGCAACAGTGTTTTTTTTTCCACCCTTCTGTCTACCATATAGTATACATCCCCTGCTCTGCACACAGTAGACACTCGATTAACAGTGAGGAATGTTCTCTCAAGTCTAGAGAACCACAAGACATTCTCAATTTAGACAGTGATGATGATTCTGCATGAAGCCAATGGTGAAGTAAGTCTATAGCATTCCATTGCAGATCTTGGTTCTATGGCTGGATCCACATTATTATGAAAGAGAGCCCCTAATAATCACCATCCTCTGTCTGGGGCCCAGATCATGTACCTCTGAGTATGGGAAAGGAGGTGTGTGCATGAGTCTGGTACCTATGCAGAAGCCACAAAGATCAACAAATGCTGGGAGTTCATTTTTGTCTATGCCACAGCCCAGTGGTTCCATTAGAGGTTATGACTCTATTAGTTTGCTTTCTATCACTGTGATAAAACACCCACCAAAAGCTACTTGGAGAAGAAAGGGTTTGTGTCATTTCACAATGCCCTGGCCACAAGCCATCTCAAAGGGAAGTCAGGGAATAAACTCAAAGCTGGAACTGAAGCAGAGACTACGGAGGAATGCTGCTTACTGGTTTGTTCCCCAAGTCTTGCTTATCTTGATTTCTTATATAACCCAGGACCCAGGGCTCACACCACCCACAAAAACGATCTGTTCTCTTCCACACCAATCATGAATCAAGAAAATGCCCCACAGACAGACATGCCTACAGGCCAATCTGATGGAGGTAATTCCTCAATTCAGACTCCCTCTTCCAGGTGATTCTAGTTGTGTCAAAAACTAACCAGCACAATAACCAAAACAAACAAACTAGACTAAAAAGAGAGTAAAAAAGCTCCACAGGGTCAGCCAGATACTCTGAGGTGGAGTGGTGCTGTTGTTGTAGACTCTATATGACACACATTTGCTGGTATCTGTTGAAGTATATCTGAAGGACATCTCAGATTTCTGTGTATTTCTATCTGTGCCTCAGAAGTAGGTCTGCACCTAACTTTAAGTAGATGAGGGCTCTTCCTGCAATCCACTGTGGTTAATTGCTTTGGTTTTACAGAGCTTTCTAGTCCCAAGCTGACTAAGTCTGCTTTCATCCACTGACAGACTACTGACTACAAGATCTGATGTTGTGACCAGAAGAACAGTAGGCAAGTGAATGGCATCTCTGAGAACACTCAGAGATTATACCAAAGAAGGCTCAACTGGAGAAATGGTTTGTGTACATAGTGCCTGTTTCTGTGTTTTATAGAGTATTGCTTACTTTTCTTATTATTGTGTCAAAATACCTGACACAAAGTAACTTGAGGGCAAAATGGTTTGTTCTGTCTCAAAGTCAGAAGGCATGCAGTCCACCATGTCAGGAAAAGCATAGTAACAAAAACATGAGACAGTTGGATACACTATGCCCACAGTTAGGAAGCAAAGAGAAATGCACTCAGGTTCACAGCTTACTTTTTTCTTCTTCTGCAGTCCAGGAACCCAGCTCATGAAGCAATGCTATCTACATCTAGCGTGGCCCTTCCCTCTTTCATTAGACTATTCTGGAACACCATCACAAACAAATCCAGAGCTGTGATTTCTTGGTGTTTCTAAATCCAGTCAAGTTGGTAGTGAAGACAAAACATGACATGCTACAAGAGCCAGAAGAGATAGCACAGGAGACAAGTCCTAACCCATCAGGAGCTTCAAACACAGAGGTGAGCACAGCAAAGTGACATGATGCAGCACCCAAGACAAAAAGCAAATGTAATTTAAAATGAGTAAATTGTAAACTCAAGTGTGAGCCATCTCTATCTGCCTAAGGTGAAACTCTACTGAGAACCAACACAAAGAGCCAGAGAGGTTGAATGGACAAAAGAGATGACTTCACACTTTGGCAGGACTTCCTGGAAATTTTCTAAATAAAGAACCCATGTAAATTCCCCAAAGAAAAGAAAATAAGATATTGTCTGCAAAGACCTAAGAGTATCATTTCACTGTTCACCCTCAAAGCACTAAGGCAATAAGGTTGCCGTGTTAAAATGCTGTATTGCTGCCATCTCTGACTCATACTCTAGAGCCCATTCCTACACATCCACATGGACTCTCTTTGCCATGCTTTCTTTGAGCTATTTTTCTTTCTGGGCCTCTGTGCTCCAAAGAAGCAACGTTTTAGGAGGTAAAGTGTTCTAGACATACCCAATGACTTTGCTCCCTTTGATTCCCAATTAGGACTCCAGGGCCTGAGCCCAACCCTCTCACTGATCAGCTTCCTGTTTTACCTAATCAATGGACAGAGGAAGATGGCCAAAGTAATTCTCAAAATGGAAAACCCAAGGAAAAGATGCAATGGCTTTGAAGAGAAGAGCATGTGAATAGGGAATGAAACTGAATCAGGAGCTCTAATGCAAACCTAACAAGTGTAGACTAAAAGATGAGGTTAGAAGGCTGGCCAAAGAGAGGCCAAGTGCTCTAAGATAGGGGAGGAGGGCAAAAACAATATACTACATCAATAACTGTGATTGATTTTACTTCACTGAAGCACAATGAATACTTTTTATTGCTTTCTTTATGTTTTTAAAGTCTTTGTTTTTATTTATGTATATGTGTGTCTACCTGTATGTGTACGCACACATGCATGCAGGTGCCATCAGACACCAGAAGAGGGCACCAGAACCCCCTGGAGCTAGAGATACAGATGATTGTGAGCCACTCAGCATGGATACTGGGAACCAAACTCTAATCCTTTGGAATAGAAGCAATTGCTCTTTAACTGCTAAGCTCTCTCTCTCTAGCCTGAAAGGCTTTTTTTAAAAGATCAAGGTTGAAACATAGAAACTGTGATTATGAGTTCAGACTTTGTAGGAAAAAGAACGGATATAGATGCCTGGCTCTACTTCTTACTAGTGAGGTGACCTCAAACCCATTGCTATGTTGTGGGCCCTGCCTGTGAAATGACAATGACCACATCTACAGCACAGAAGCATGTTGATGTGTCAGTGTCCATTAATGCTACTCCTACTATGTGCTAGATATTGATGATTAATTACTATGCCCAAGGTTACACCGTTTGACATGGCAAAGTGTTGATCAAAATTCATTATGGCTTGGCACTCTGGACTCTTAGCATGCTCCTCTCAATGTGAGGACCATTAACCACTCAGTCCCTGTCTCTGACAAATGACTATAGATTAGTGTAAAGGTCAACAATCTTTTGTTTTATTTTATTTTACTTTTTTTTTCCTCACATAGGGTAAAAGAGAGAAAAAAGTCTTAACACTGATTAGGAGGTTAAAAAACATTTTAGAAACCAGAAAAAGAAAATCTTTTCTCTGGAGATGCATACACCTGTCACAAACTTTCTTGGATTAGCACATCACCTGTCATGGTCACCATTTTTTGTTCTCTAAAATTGACTGGACCTTTAATCTAAACGTTGGTGTCATAGCATACCCTCACTCTTCTTGTATTGTAAACAAGTCCACTGAAGATCCGGGTTAGAGTATTTTCTCTCTTAAGCTTTATGAATTACTAACAAGAACAATACATGAAATAAAGTCTCTTGGTATCTGGATAATGCACTCTTAAACCTACAACTAAAATACTAGATTCTCTCCTTGTCGAGATGTTCCCTCTGCCGTCTGCTTAAGTGCAGCCCCACTGGCCAAACAAGTGATTTATTTATTGATTTGGAAAATATGGTTAGCAAGATGATTCATCATGTGGATGACAGCTACTGGTTTCTCTCTATGTGCTTCTAATGGCCTTAGGGTGGGGGATAGCTTAAATCAAAACCTTCCTAATTACCTACCACAATCCTCTTGGTTGTAGTGGTCCTGAGGTTTGAGGAATTGTTTGCTAATGCCGTGATCCCAAAGCTCATACGGAACTTGGATTGTTAAAATGCTCCAGAGGGGACCTGAACCATGGCAATCGAAGACCTCCCTCCACTGTGCCAAAATTTTCTTCGCCTTTAAGGGCTCTTTTTAAAGCCAGAGAGTTCTCTCTGATCCTTCTTAATAAAGTGCCCAGGCAGCCATAGTAACAACGCTGCCCTTCCTTATTTGAGATCTGTGCAGTCTCATTAAATTTGATGTGTCACAGAGGGCTTGGGTATGAGAAAGGCAGGCTGTGGGAGCTGGACTGGAGGTTGCCAGCTTTACTAAGGAAACGTAATTCATTACGCCTTTTCAAAATGGACGCCCCTCTGGCTTCCTGCTCCATTGATTCCCCCCTCCCCTTTGCAAGTAACGAGTGAAGGGCCTGCTCAGCCTGCAGATTTAACCCTTATTAACAGCTGTTTAAATCAGAGATGCAGTTTGATGGAGAGATGGGAGCCCCTCAAAGGAAACTAAGATTAAAGCATGCATAAGACTGGAGCTGGGCCGTTGAGACAGCATCCCCGCCACCCCCCATTAAGGAGGGGCTAGTGTTGCTATTAAGTAGTTTATCTAAATAATATGCTCCTGCTTTGCCATGATTAAATATTCATGGCCAACTCTCCCACCTCCATCACCCCCACTCCTCTGCAATAGTCATAGAAGAAGGAAAATTTGCTGGACTGTGCAAAGCAAAGAATGCTAAGACAATAATCAATCGCTTTGCCTGCTTCCTCTTGCTTGGGATTGATCTGAAACCTAGCTGACTCCAAGCACAGTTGAGACCTGGGAGTGAACTACTGGGTTCCCTTGAAGCAAGCCACCTGTACTGGAAGCAGAGTCTGCAAGACAGAAGATGAGGTTCACCCTCCAAGTGCTACATGGATTCTGTGGGATTATTTCATTCATTAGGCCCACAAACTAACCTGGAAGCCAAAGGTAGGTGCAAGACCAGGGTCAAGGAGGATCCACATATGAGACAGGTATATCAAACTCACGGTCCGACATCATCGTACATCCCAGGATAGCTATGAATCCTGCCCAACAGAAACTAATAAACTGAAAAATATCTGAAAAAATTTCTAGTGACATTTATCTATTTATTTATTTACTCGGGTCTCTACTGTGAGCCTTGTATGTGGCAATGTTGTGGTGTTGGCAATTTCAAAGGTCAGCAAACCACCTGACAAAAACAATTTAAGGGAGGAATGGTCTACTTGAGTTCATGCCTTGAGCCTACGGTCCACTATGGCAAGGAAGGAGCATAAAACAGCTGCCCACATTACATCTGTGCTCTGGAAGCCGAGAGCCATGGGTGATTGCTGGTGCTCAGCTCACTCTCTCTTCCGCATTTAGCCAAGCAGTTATACACACCACCTTGTTGATACTAGTCTAAAAGAAAACCCTTCCTAGGCTTCCTCAGAGGTTTGTCTCCAAAGAGGTTTTAGATCCTACCAAGTTGGTACGGAGTACAAACCATCACACTGTGTAACCAGTGCTAATACTTAATTCCTTAGGTCTCTGGCTTTGTAAGCTATAGAAGTAGAGATGGTAGTCCTCCTAATTCTACCTCAAAAGAAGAACATAGGACATCAAGATGGGTTTATCACTAGAGAAAACACCTAGCTTCTCTTGCTGGGAAAGCACAGCAGGCTAGAGATGGTGTGGGTAGAAATGATGCATCTACTTCAAACTCTAAAGTGAGTCTACGTCGATAAAATGTTGATTCCTCCAACTTCTTCTAGAAAGCTCCATCTTCCATCTAAACAGACAGTGATCACCAGATTCAAGGTGACAGACAGCCTTTGAACACTATCCACTGGAACAGAGGTCGAAGAAGGTCATTCCTTCAGGCCCATAACTCTATTCTCCTGTCTTGCAATGGGTAACTCAAGGATTTAAAACAGAAACAAAATAAGATGGTCCTGGGTTTAAAGCAAGCAGTGTGCTAGCTGCTTCTCTATATGTTTAAGGAAAGGGTGCTCACTAACTGGCTTCTTATTTTGTCTTCAACTTAAAAGTGTAAGAAAGTCTTTTCCTTCTAGAGTCTACAGTCTATTGTAGTCCTCAAACCTCAATATGCATCTTACAGGGTTTGGTAGAGACTTTTATGGTTATTTTAATTATTTTTTAATGATGTGTAGCCATGTGTGTCTGTGTGTAATTTTGTGCATGTGATGCCCTCGGAAGCCAGAAGAGGCCATCCATCATGAGGTGGCAGATGTAAGCCACCTTACATGGGTGCTGAGAACTGAACCCTGATCCTCTGGAAGAGCAATAAGTACCCCTAACCTCTGAGCCATCTTTCCAGGGCCTCACAAGCAGCTTTTGCCCCAGAACAGTAAGTCAACTCTCTGTGGTTCCAAAGTAGGAAATAAAATGGAAGAGAGCGTGATTCCATCCGTCCCTACCCCCTTAGTTCATTTTGATGGTTACCATCTGAGTTTTTCCAAGAGGCTCAAAGTATATTCACTATATTATCTGCCCTCCTCATCTTATGATAAAATACCTGACAAAGGGGATTTAAAGAAGGAAGGGCCATTTTAGCTTAAGGTTGAGAGGATTCAGTTCATTGGAGGAAAGAGGCAGGGTCCTGAAGTAGCTGTTGTTTCACATCTATAGAAACAAACCAGAGAGAGAGGCATTCTAGTGCTCAGCTGGTTTCCTCTCCCTGTCTCCTTAATATTCAGCCAGGGACCCCAACCCATGGGACAGTGTTGTCTATATTTAGGTTGGTTTTACTTCCTCAAGTAAAGCCCTCTGGAGAAGCCCTTGAACACATGCCCAGAGGTGTCTTCCAAGTGAGCTTAAGCCCAGTCAAGTTGATAACAAAGTTTAGCTACCATATACAAGGTGTGCTACAAATGGTGTTTTCCTAACAGTTTTGAAAAATTTACAACGTCACAAGTGTTACTCCTGACTTGCCTTCACCAAGAAGTGACCAATGTTATGAATATAGACCTTCTACTTTTTCATATGGGGCTGCACAAAAGAGAGGAACCAGGAAAATAAACTGTTAAGTTTTCCATATACCTCACATCTGGGGGCTGATGGGGAGAGGAGTTTACAGCAGGAGCTGCCAGAATGCTCTGGTTCAAAACAACTGTTCAGGCAGAGGGGAGACTCGGCAAAAATCTCATCATGATCCCACACTTAAACATGTGTACGAATGGAGAAATACAACCTTGATTTTTCTGAGCAGCCTAAAACATTCAAGTCTTACTTTGCAAACATGTACAGCCTGAAAAAGGACACACAGCATGAAAAAGGACACACCGCATGAAAAAGGTCACGCAGAATGAAAAAGGACCCCACACAGCATGAAAAGGGAGCTGGTTA
The DNA here is from genome assembly GCA_019843965.1 of Rhynchomys soricoides. Taxonomy (NCBI): domain Eukaryota; kingdom Metazoa; phylum Chordata; class Mammalia; order Rodentia; family Muridae; genus Rhynchomys; species Rhynchomys soricoides. Next base: position 2,673,572 of record JADRCH010000132.1, on the reverse strand, counting down.
AGTAGAGGCAACTTTCCTGCCAAACAAGGAACCCACTCCTCCAATAGCCAGAAGTTGTGCTGATAAACACATCTGCTCATCTACACCCCATGGGCCACACACTGGAATAGTTCTGTGACCTCCCAAAACAATCTGTAGAGTGATACAAATCAAAGTAGAGCACAGGGAAAAACAAACTCGTTCCTGAGGCCTCTGTATCACCTCAGGAAGGTGCTGGGAACTTCGCATATGTTGCTCATCCAATCGTAGACACAATCCTATAGGGTTAATTATCTTTTTTCCTCTTCCTCCTTTATTCTTTTCTTTTTTCATTTATAGACGAGTTGAAGACCCTCTCCAAATCCAACTGGACTGAATGGGACTGAGATTACAATGCATATAACTTCGAAGCCACTCTCCTTCCACTCCGTAAGACAGTCTCCAAAAGAATGCTGGAAGCTTAGAAGCCATAAAGCCATACACCACCAGATTGCACATACAGTGAAGCAAAGAACCTTGATTCTTAGTTCTGTGACATTTCTGATCAAAGAAGAGGGACAAATGTGTCCATTTCAAATGACTTTGACCTTTTTAAACAATGTATATTTTCTCTCTTTTTAAAAGATTTGTTTTTTTCTATTCGTGTGTGGTGCATGTGCATGTGCGCGCGCACGCGCACACGTGTGTGTATGTGTGTGTGGGTGCACTCGAGCTCAAGCCTGCGAGCCCACAGAAGCCAGAAGGGGAAGGCCAGAGCCCCTGAAGCTATGATTCAAGGTGATTTTGAATGCTAGGAACTGACTTCAGTCCTTGGCTAGAGCAGCAAGTGCTCTTAACTGCTAAGCCATCTCTCCAGTTCCCCTATTGATGTTTAAGTCTCACATTCTCCTTTTATAGCTCTTAATGCAATGCCATATGCTCAGACACATACTATGCAGCAATGCTGAAATAAAGGCTATCAACTGTGCAGACCAATCACTTCAACATATTACATACATACACACACACACACACACACACACACACACACACGGCAGGGGGGGACACATGCACTATCTACACAACAAAGTCCTCTGGCTAAAATGAAGCCCTTCTAGATACAGTCAGCCCATCCTCATGTCCTTATATCACCCTTTGGTATAACCCCATCTACCAATCACCATTATGATTGTAAAACACTAAGAAGCCATTACCAAAGAAAACCAGACGTGGACAGACATCTTTATAACACAGCAGCTGGGTTCTTCAACTTCCTCCAGTGAAAGCAGAATGTCTAGATCAGAGTCTACTTTCCTGGAGATCAGCACAACCTGGATCCCACAAACCTTTCCCTCAGTCTTCATACTTAACGCTCCAGCCTAGGCACAGCCCTACCTACCTGGCTTCTTTCTCCCTCCATCCCCATTCAGTCAATCCCACTTGCACCCATCTGTCTCTCATGCCATCAACTAACCTCTTCTTCAGTGTGCTGCGGAATTCTGCCCCATTTAATGAATACGCTCCCATGGAGCCACAAGTCCTTACCCAAGCATTTTTTCCACCCACCACCTAAACAGAGCTTTCCTTTAATTATACAATGAATCTCAAACTGCTTCCCACACATCCACCTCAAAGAAGCTGCTTTTTCTTCTCCAGTCCCAATTCATGGACAATTACACTTGCTTTCAACCACCCTTGCAAGGCATTTGTTCTGTAGCTGTGGTGCGATAGGCCTTCATCTTCACAGCTCTTATTCACTCCTTGATGAGTCTTTTGTCCCTTGATACACTGAAGACCTGATCCTATTCCATCAGCACATTAAGCTTGTGTTGATTGATAGTTGAGGATCTTAGCCTCTCAGTGTCTCAGTCAACTCAACATCAATGACATTTGTTTCCCCTCTTCTTCTAATCACAAAGCCAATGGGTTTCAAAACTTGGTCCTTGGGACCAATGGCATCAAGAATCATCTGGAAACATGTTAGAAATCCTGGTTTTCAAGTTCTTCTCTAGACCCATTCAGAGTCCCAATGGGGAGGAGGTACTAATTTCTGATTTAACAGGCTCTCAGGTGATCCTGAGGATTCAGGTGATATGAGAATTGATAATTCCAAGGATGAACTCTCTTTGTTTGCTATTTTGATTCATTCATATCTGTTCCTCTGAGATTAACCATGCATGGCCTGTCAGTGTAGAACTTCCTCAGCCTCTTTTAGCTTCTTTTTCTATTGTTGTGATAAAACACTCCGACAAAAGCAACTTAAGATATGAAAGGTTCATTCTGCCTCACAGTCCTAGGTTATCATCAGTTATGCTGGGGAGTCACAGCAGCAGCAAGAGCCTGGGACACCTGGTCACAGGAAAGCTGTCAAAAAGTGGAGAGGGGTGGATACATGCAGCTAGTCAACTCCTTTTCTCTACTTTTGCAATCCATGATCCCACATTGGGGATGGTGCCACCCACAATGGGCAAAACTTCCTTCTTCACTGAGTGTAATCAGGATATAAACCCATCTCATGTCCAAAGACTTATAATCCAGGCAATTCTAGATTCTGTCAAATTGGGTGTTAATAGTAACCATCACAAGGCCTCAGCATTATCACATATGGACCCAGATCAACCATTTCCACTATACCTGTAAGCCTGAAACTGAAACATAATATCAAATATTATGACAGAATCTAAGAATATTTGATAGAATCTAAGCTATTTACTCATCTTTTTTTTTTTTCCGAAACAGGGTTTCTCTGTATAGCGCTGGCTGTCCTGGAACTCACTCTGTAGACCAGGCTGGCCTCAAACTCAGAAATCTGCCTGCCTCTGCCTCCCAAGTGCTGGGATTAAAGGCGTGTGCCACCACTGCTCGACAGCTATTTACTCTTCTGTGTTCTTATGCTGTAGCTGTGGCTAGGGGTTTCCCTGGCTCCAGTATAAACCCTTAGTTCATACCCCTATTCTCTGTTTTACTCATATTTGCCAGTATTCCCAATATGCATCTGCTTTCTTCAAGACTTTCTATTTCCACTTAATCTCCCACATTTGAAAAAAATGTGCTTGATTATAAAAAGAAAATTTCCATCCACCAATCTCCTCTCTTTGTGGTTGCTCTTCCCAAGACTGAAATAGGGGTAAGCTTCCTTTTCTTGTAGCCTTGGAATTCCCTTATGTTCCCACCATGCTCCAGAAATATGCCAGTGAAATGTGCAGAGTCTCTGAGAAGTTCAAGAACATGATTGGCAAAAGGTGATTGATGATAGCCAGGCAGTGGTGGCGCGCGCCTTTAATCCCAACCCTTGAGAGGCAGAGGCAGGTGGATTTCTGAGTTTGAGGCCAGCCTGGTCTACAGAGTGAGTTCCAGGACAGCCAGGGCTACACAGAGAAACCCTGTCTCGAAAAAAACCAAAAAAAAAAAAAAAAAAAAAAAAAGTGATTGATGAGAATGTCACAGGTCAGAATAGTTTGCCATTTACAGAAAACTGATGTCAGGAGAGAAGTACGGAAGGAAGACTGTGGGAGGTTAAGACAAGAGTAGGGAAGAGGGAGGTGTGTGTGCAGCCAAAGTTCAGAGGACGGATGTGCCAGAGAGCTGGGGGCCCTGGAGATAGACGATAAACCCTCTTCAACCATGTTGGTTCTGTGTGAAGGGAGATCACCCATTAAAACAGGACACAATAAAAATACCAGATGGTGGGAGACTGACAGGAAACAGCTAGAATGGGCAGAAAAGCAGAACAGAGAGTAGACCAAAACTGTAGTGATCTGTCAATGAAGTTAGGAAGAAGTGGAACTATGTTACCTCCCATAACCAGCAAGATTGAAATCCATAGGAAGATGACCACTATGGCAAAGACTTGGTGCCTTGGGGGTGGGGGTGGGGCTGTGGGCTCACATCAGCTGCTCCCAAAAGCATGTATTAGATGGTTCTATAGGATGTTGCTTGGCCTATAACTTCCAGATTTCTCTATCAGGAAAAAAGGGACTTTCCCCTAGCTCCAGTTCAATGAAATAGAGACTCTGATTTGCTCAATCTATTTTGTGCCTGGCCCTGAAGTTGTGAAAAGAGGAAGAAGACAGATATTATTGATAGTCCCCGTTAGAAACAAACAGATGGTCATAGCAGATCCTCTGTTCCCTGTCAAGAGCAGTGATGCTTTGACCAACAGGCTAAGGAGAAATGGCACTTGGGGACAGAAATTACCATCAGCAAATGGAAGGAGCCAGCACTGGAAAGGAACAGAGACTTCTCTCTGACATTGGAATGGGTGTATGTTTTGTATATGTACACGTGTGTACATGTGTGTTTTAATGTAAATATACGTATGTATAAGCATATACGTGCCTGTGGTTACATGCATGTATGTGTACACAAATGCACTCATAGTTACCAATTCTCTGCTAAAAGATGCAAAAGTATATCATAGCCTTGGTACTCTGGAAGCAAGTGCTGAGACAGTTTGGTATGCAAGATGTTCGTGGGGGATCAGCCCATGTGAGAGGAAGAAAGAAGCCCACTTACCAGTTGAAGAAAGAAACTGCAGTGCAGGCTGCCTTCACCACCCACCAGAGAACTACAGAGTGTTACTGGCCTGCATCATTTTACATCAGATAGAAATGCTTGGACCAAAGTGCCCAGGCCTTGAGATGCCTGTTGTACTCTCTCCCTGACTGTGGCTGCCCAGGTAAGATCTGGTGTTAGCAAACAAGCCATAGAGTGGACACAGACCCAGACACTGTTGACAGGTTGGTTTTGGTCTGCCTTCCCTGTCATTAGGAGGCAAATCTCCTTTAAAGAAAGGTCCAGAAGATATATTCCATGTCTACTACGGCAGAAGAGATCAAAGTGCTACATTACATATTATAACCCAGGACATGCTGCAATGTGGTTCCTTCAGTATGGCAGTGTTGTTTTGGGATGGGCCAAGCATGGCAGCAGAGCACAGCACAGCACAGGATATCTGGGGTCAGTTTAGCTTCCAATGGACACATGAAAAAGAATTCCCAACGTGGATGAGTAGGTGTAAGACATTTAGAGTATGAGCAGATACCCATCCACCCACTCTTCCCACCAACCCCTGAGCAGCAAAAGTAGAGCCTACTTTTCTCTCCCTGACTCTTCTCTGACCTCTGGCTAGTTTGATCTATGGAGTAGGAAGGTAGCACCGTACTATTTATAGGCATAGCTTTTACAAGCATTTGGTCTCAGGGAGATATCTCCCTTAGTAAAGTTCTTGCTTTGCAAGCATGAAGACTTGAGTTCAATCCCCATGTGTGGTAGCACACACTTATCATCCCAACAATTCGGACTTAACAATGGGCCTCCAGCTAACAGCAGATCTCAGGGCTCAATGGCCAGCTAGCTTAGCCTAACTGGCAAGCATCAAGTCTGAGAATGTCTCAGAGATGGTCAGTGAAATTTCGGAAGATGACACCCACGATTGTCTTTCAGCCACTACATTCATGTACACTCATATATAAACATGCACACACAGATACACACACATGCACAAAGATTAAGATAAAGAGAAAACTTGCTCTTTAGGAACACTTCGGGGAGGGGTCCAAAAAAATAAGCCCAGCTACCCCACAGAAGAGATCATACAGAGAAGCCCTGAGAGTACATAAAGATGAAGAACACATCTGGGCCCAGTCTTGCAGCCATCTCTGTCACAGAGCACCACACATGTGAACAAAGACTAGGTACCAGCTGAATAGCAGTGGATTACAATCAACTGAACACCGCTGGAGCCTCATGTAACTGTGCCAATGGGTGAATGGCAGTGTTTAAAGCCCCCAGTTTTGCAGTGCTTGGTATGTCGCAATGGATAACTGAAACTGTGGGCCAAGGTGGAATAGCAAGGACATGGCAAGTCTTTGAGCCATCAATAGAAGATTAAAAAGGTCATAATGCAAGGACAAACCAAGGGCTGGCCAAGGATGGCCAGAGACTAACAAGTAAAGAGATGGTGGTCAGAATGGAAAGGACTTGGGGCAGGTCTGAGGTGACTCATGCTGAGATGGACACCGTCGGCTTCTAGGCTCCTAGTGAAACAGAAAATGGAGATGTCAGCTGACACAAGCAGCCTGGATAAAATAAGACTGTAGTTTTGAGAATGAGAAACACTTTGGATAAATGGTAGAACCTTGGCATTAGGGAAAATGGGGCCACCAGCAAGGACCATCAGTCAGGTGGATAGGATGCATGGTGGCCAAGTCATCAGCACTGTGATACCTGCTCACATAGGGCTTTTTTCATGCCTACCCCTTACAGTATGCTTCTACCATTATGAAACAGTAAGCCTTTTATTGTTAATGACAATGGAAATAACCCAGCCCTGAAGATGATGGAGAAGAGTAGATTGGCTATTCATTTTAACTATTCTTAAATTAATTTGATTTTATTGTCTCTTTCTATTCTTGTCTACTCTTACGTAGAGAATTTGAGTTGTTTTGAATTATGCCTGGTATGTGCTAGATGATAAATACTTGGTGAATGAATGAATGAATCAAGAATGAATGAATGAATACTTCCCTTGCAACCACTCCCTGTGATCCTGACTTATCTCTCATCAAGACCTCAGCACCACCTCTTCTCCGTGATTTACTCCTGGCAAGGGTTAACCCATGATTATATCCACATGGTGCCTCCTTGGCCTCCTGTGAGTTGGCATGCTGTCCATTACAAATCAATCTGATTCTGCTTTTTCTACTCTCCCTGGCTGCATCTCCAGTGCTCAATTCCTATCTGCTGAATGAATGAACTTGGCTATTAAACACTCCTACAAAGCAGAGTCTTTGCTATGCTGTCTCTTCTGTCCAAGAGACAAAATAGTTGTATCCACTGTGCACTTGGTGCTGTGTTCCAGAAGTGTGAAGTGTAACCCTTCTACTTAAAGTCAAGCTATGAAATTGCTTTTTGATTTTCTTTTGTCTTCTATTCATATATTTGTGTGATTATCTGTTCTCTCTCTCTGTCTCTCTCTGTCTCCCTCTCTCTCTCTCTCTCTTACACACACACACACACACACACACACACACACACACATACACACACACCCCCTGAGGATAGGTTAGGATGAGATGTGATCACATCTTCCTGCCTGCAGGAGCTGGAGAGAAAGCTCAGTAGGGTGTATTCTCTCTCCCAAGAATTCAAATATCAAAAAACCAGCTTCCCCTGCTGGACAGAAGACATTGTGCCTCTTCTTCCTCTCCACTGCTTGATTTTGGCAGTGCCTTGGAAGTAGGATGAACTATTGCCTCAGTCCTTCTAGTACTGGAAGAGGGGAGAGAAGCACCGAAGCTGGAATTTACTTTTCTGCAGGACAGAAGAGATGCGTCCAGCTCTGTCTTTCCCTGTCTACTGCAGACAATTCGCAATCAAATGCTCTCACTTAGAAGGCCGTTCACTCTCTCATACAGGCTCTTGTTTTAGATAATTGCCTTGAGAGCATCCCTAGACTGAAGCACAATACTCTGATAGCCTCCCTGCCATAGAACCTTACCTTTATGAGAGTATTCTCTATACTGGCAACTAATCTCATTGCCCAACTCTCTGTATCTCTAATTACTTGGAGCAACATTCCAAGTTGGCCTAACATTATGATATTTAGATATAGGCCCTATGTGACTGGGCTATTAATAGACTTTAATGTAGCACCTTTGGAATGAAAATTAACTATCGTCTATGGAGCTCATAGTCAAAGCCACAATAGTAATGATGCTTTATATGACTTACCAGTCCATGCCTTCCCATCACCACGCTATCTGGCTATGCATAAGAAATAAGTCGGATATTTGCCTTTCCCAAACTATAGCTGATTAAGACTCCAAGAAGACCACTGATGTCTTACAATCACACAGCAGAAGATGCACACACAAAACTAAAGCCTGGGCTCCTAACATGTTCTTTTCTTGCCTCAAATAGCCTAGAAAATTAGAGATGATGCTGTGGATTCCAGATTTTCCCTTTGAATTAAGATTGCTGATCACCGAGTAAGTCAGCAGATACAGACAGGAAAAGTAAAGGCCTGTAGAGACAGTTCTGATACAGGCAAACAGAGGACTCTGTGCCACAGGAAACCTAAGAAAGGCCTCTAGCCCCACCCTGTACTAAATAGAAGAAAAACCAAGTGCCAGGTAAGGCTCTGGGGCAGCCTGATCTGGTCAAGCTGTGGCTCCGAAACCCAGACAACTATTCACCATTTCCCCTTCTCCTTGAACTTTTTGTTTTGCAGTGAGAAGAGTAAACATTCTGATTGACAGTTCCCTGAAATCACTCACATAGGTGCATTCGTTTGCTCACCATTTTCCCTCCTCATCTTTTAAATTCACAGCTTTCCTTAGCATGTGAGAGTCTAGTGGCAGGATTAAACGTTATTGAAAAGCTGCTTCAAAATCCAGCGTTAACGTAAGGGCTGGGGATACAGTTCAGTTTGTGAAGAGCTTGTGTTGTAAGCACAGAGACCTGAGTTTCATCACCAGAACCTTCACAAATGAAACCAGGCATAGTGACATGCACTTGGGAGGCAGCAACAGGCGGGATCCCTGGGGAATAATTGGCTAACTAATGTGGCCTGGTTGACAATAACAGACCCTGTCTAGGAGAAGAAAGAAAAGAGGGAGGCAGGAGGGAGGGAGGTATCCTGGAGGGAGGGTAGAAGGGAACTGAAAAGGTGGATGGGTCTGGAGGAGTGACAACTGATGCTTTCTTACACGCAAGTGCACCTGCACGCACACATGCATTGGCACACACACACACACACACACACACACACACACACACACATACACACGCACATACATATGCACACAACAATAGCAATTTATTGTCATACGGTATCTAGGACTAGAAGGCAGCTGTTGGCCATGGACTACTCTCAGCACCCAGAGGCTGCCCACAGTTCCTTGCCCTGGGCCCCAGTGGGAGTTCCCACATGTGTGTGCATATCTCCTAGACAGCTGCATTGTGTCCTTCTGACTCCTTCTACAAACAGCAAGAAAATATTCCTTCAAAGAGTTCTCAAGGATAAGTTAGTCCCATCAGGAGAGTCTCCTGTTTTAAGACCAACTGAGCCACATCTTTTATGGAACAAAATCACTGGAACAAAATCACACAGATTCCCTGGAATCTGCAGGATGTGCATACAACAGGCATGGGACGTTCTGGGGCCATCTTTGAATTCTGTCTACCACACTCTGCAACAGCACATGCCATTTACATGGGACAAAGTCTAAACAAAAATGGTCTTTTTTCCTCCCAACATGTGACTCTACCTTCTCTCTTAAAATACCTCACCCCAGAATTCTAGAATTCCAGTAGAGATTTTCTTCCTCAATATCCCTACTAGGGTCTTATTAGAATGCCAAACTTAATGCTTCTAAGTGTTGATTATGACACGTTCCCAACCCACTCATCTCTAAGTCTTCCCCATCAACAAGGGTGATTCCTCCAGTCAACTTTTATTTCAGATGAAGTACCTTGGAGTCAGCTGCAATTCTTCTTTCCCATACGCACCCCAGAGCTTACTCATCTAAAAATGGCTTTTCCTTGAAAATATGTGCAAAGGATTATCCATGTACGTCACTGGTAGGATGCTTGTATAGCATGAGCAGGCCCTGAGTTTGATTCTCAGTCCCATAGAGCAAGAAATGCGTCCCATCTGACAGCTTTTTGCTTCTGCTGCTAGTAAGTCACCATTGGCCTTTGTCAACGGAGATTCAACTACCCTCCTTTATTTCCACCTTTCTATGGCTGTTCCCAGTTGTCAACTTGACTATATCTGGCATGAACTACAATCCAGAAATGGAGGGCACACCTGCAATCCAGATCTTGAGGCTGGAAGACAAAAGCTTTGGCTCCAGATTTTGATGTGGGAGGACATAGGCTTTTAATCTGGATCTTGAGGAATAGTGGCCATGAAAAGCTTGGGCCCAGGCAAAGTGGTACATGTTTTTAATCCCATGAGACAGAGGCAAAATCTCTGAGTTCAAGGCCAGCCTGGAACAGAGCAAGTTCCAAGGAAAGAATAGCTTAGGTACAGGCCTTTAATCTGGGCCACACCTTCTGCTGGAGGTCTACATAAGGACAATGGAAGAAGGAAGGTGTTTCTTCTACTTCTTCTTCTTCTTCTTCTTCTTCTTCTTCTTCTTCTTCTTCTTCTTCTTCTTCTTCTTCTTCTTCTTCTTCTTCTT
>JADRCH010000132.1:2610032-2656907 GCA_019843965.1 Rhynchomys soricoides | reverse complement strand
AGGGGTGTGGGGAGGTAGGGGTGTGGGGAGGTGGGGAGGTGGGGAGGTAGGGGTGTGGGAAGGTGGGGAGATGGGGAGGAAGGGATATGGGAAGGTGGGGAGATGGGGAGGTGGGGAGATGGGGAGGTAGGGGTGGGGAGGTGGGGAGGTGGGGAGGTGAGGAGGTGGGAAAGTGGGAAAGAGGCAAGGGGAAAGACTGAAGATGAGGTGTACTGAGGTTTCAGAACCAAGACAGAGGGGAGCCCCAGGAGCTAGGGGAAAAGAGGGCAGGGAGGAGGGCCAGCAAAACAAGTCATGTCTGACAGTGCTAGAATGAAATCTAACACTTTGCAGGCTAATTTTAAACATGAAAACATTAGAGGCTGGGGGGATAGCCCAGTCCATAAAGTGCTTGCCTTGTAAATACAAGCTTCGGAATTAGATTCCCAGAGCCCACATTAAATAAAGCTGGGTGTGGTGATGTGCACGTACAGTCCCGGTAAAGGAAAGTTGGAAACAGAATATATACACATATATACACTCACACATTCCTGAACACACTTAGACACACAGACAAACATGTGCACTCACAAATACACACAACACAAACACATTAACATATTTTTAAACAAAGAGAAAGAAAAGAAGGAAGAAAAAGGGAGAGAAGAAGAAAAGAGAAAATAAGGAAGGAGAGAGGGAGGGAGAGAGGGAGGGACAGAAGGAAGGAAAGAGAGAGGGAAGGAGGAAGGGAAGGAGAGAAGGAACAACATCAAAATGGGATCAGCTCCTGAGAAATGGAAACAGGGAGGTGACGGAGATCAATCAATCTGTGCAGTCTCCTACAGACTTTGCCAGACCCACAGTGAATAATGAGGACAATGACCCTCAAGGAATAGGCCCTTGGGGTCAGGAAAGAAGACAGAGCATGCATTGGGAAAGGGGCAAACACAAGCAAAATGTACAGGCAATTCCATCTGAGTTCTGTTGTAAAAAGATGTTGGCCACTCCATCACACCTGCTGGCTGGCAAGGAGGATCAATCAAGCAAGGTTCATCCTTGCTATGGGAGACAGAGGGTTCTTCACAAACATGGCAGGAGGTAAAAGATCTGGTGCAGAAAGTTTCATCATGTCTCCTCAGAATGTCTAGTGGCTGCTTTAAGTTTCACAGTTCAACTGAGAATTTCAACCAGAGAAGCACTGGTTGTTGTTGTTTTTTTTTTTATTAATTATCTTAAACTAACAATGATTTGTTCTTTATCTCTAAATGTTCCTGTAAGTCACTTTACAAGTAAAAATACTGGAACCCAAAATTTTGTCAAATTGTCAAAGCTTATATGAAAACCAAGACCTAAATTAGTTCTGGCTGATTCCAAAGGCCTCAGGTGTTCCACAAGATTGGAGCTTGGACTACCTCAGCAGGTCCACCAGCTAACAAGAAAGGGAGATCAGACCAAATGTGCCTGGTTTTAGGTTCATTCCCACCATCAAAAAACAGATAGGTAAGTGGGTCGGTAGGTGAGTGGGTAGGTGGGTGGGTGAGTGAGTGGGTGGATGAATGGATGGTAGGTAGGTAGGTAGGTGGGTGGGTGGGTGGATGAATGGATAGATGGGTAGATGATAGAGTCATCTTTAGCTTTAACTGTCATCTTATCTGGATGAAGAAACTTTAACTGAGGAATTATATCCTTCATATTGACCTTTGGGTATGTCCATGGAGCATTTCTTAGTTGCTAATTAACATAAGAGGGCACAGTCCACTGTAGATGGTGTCATCCCTAGGCTGATGGAACATGTTAGAAAGTCACTAAGCAGTTTTCCTCAATGGTCTCTGCTTCAGTCCCTGCCCCCAGGCTCCTGTCTTGAGCTCCTGCTATGACATCACTCAATTATGAATTATAACCTGTAAGTTGCATCAACCCTTTACTTCCCATGCTGATTTTGGTCATATTGTTTATTCATAGCAACAGAAAGCAAACAAAAGTAGAGATAGAGATTGAGTGATTAATATAACAAGGTGGAATTGGCCCATACAAATGTGGGCCAATGTTAGCTTCATAGGTAGACCAGTAGGTCAGAAACTGAAGCAGATTTCTTCTTTGAGTTACCTCAGTTTTTCTTCTTGAGATGGTACTGCTGTTAGTGTTTGTGAGACAAAGTTCTCATTAGGCAGCCCAGGCTGGTCTCAAGCTCATGATGCTTCTATATCAAACCCTGCCCCTAGTAACATACTTCTTCAAGCAAGGCCACACTCCCTAAACCTCCCCAAACTACACCACCAACTGGGACCAAATATTTAAAAGTCCAAGACTACGATACACATTTCTCATTTAAACTACCATCACACCCACCAACATGATCAATAATGATATATTGAAAATCAGAATATATTGCAAATATAGCTGATGACCATATTTATACACTACGAGCAAGAACAATACCTGGATTGGTGCTTAACTACCAGGGTACAAAAGGCTAGCCACAATGGGTTGTACAGCTAAATACCACAGTGTTCGATTGATTACTGCCTTAGTTCCACAGAAGCCCAAATAAGGTACTTTATTTTAAAGATATCTGTCTTCCAGAATTATTATTTCTTAATTGGGTTTTCAGCAATACACCAGCAAGAGGCCAGAGGAGGAGCTCTTCCCAGACTGCTGTAGTGTTGAGAGTGGTTTAAAAGATTTGTTGTCATTGATTTTTATTGTAGAGAAACAGGAAGCTGGCAAAGTGAAAGGTGGTAATTTCTCAAGACAAAATAACAAGTAAGTAAATACAAATATCCCTCGCCTCTTGAAAGCAGACCGTTGCTCAAAGGTTATGAAAACATCGACTCTAATCCTGCTTCCTCCCTCAGTTCTGGCTCTTGGTTCCTCTTTCTAGGAAGCTGGTCTGATTTCAAGGGCCCCCAACCTCATTGACCTTCTTTAATCCCTACATGGAGAACTAGAGGTCCCTTGTTCACCAGATGGAAGGGATTTGGGCAGTTGAACCATCATTCCCTATACCTGAGGGGTCTACGCAGGCCTCTTTGATCATTGCCTGACTGGGAGCATGAGCACAGTTCTTTGTTGTACAGTGGAGACTTGTGTGCTAGGTGTTAAGACTCCCTCCAAGGAATGCCAAGGAGGGAAGAAGGGAGTGGGAGGGTGGGTGGGTGGGTGGGGAAGGGCATAGAGGCAGGGGGAAGGGAAATGGGATAGGGGCGTTCCAAAGGGGAAATCTGGAAAGTGGGAAACATTTGGAATGTAAATAAAGTATATATATATATATATATATATATATATATATATATATATATATATCCTTCCAGGGCACTACAGCAAAGAAGATTGAAGCAGCTAAGTACTTGTTGGGATACTCCTTTCTCATCTGAAAACCCCCGACAGAGAGGACAACATGCAGAGATGAAAACCTAAGTCCCTGTTTGAGGGTGGGGACATGTTTTCTTTTCCAGAAAGTGACGAGTAAAGAGGGATTTTGACTTTCTAGGCCCTCAGTTGGGGTTTCAGCAGAGAGTAATGAGCAGTGTAGATTTCTCGCAGAGGACTCATTTATCTGGGTGCCAGTGGGTAAGCCCAGCTTCCCAAGCTTGAAAATTTAGATTTATTGGGTGCCAGAAATTGCACTGGACCCCATTTAATAGGCCTGTGTACCATGAAGGTGAGGATGGAAAGATAAGAGTGAAGAAGGCAGAGTGTGTGGTAGAGGAACATAGTGTGTGGACACACAGAGAAACCTGATTAGCACATTAAATTCTGGCCACAGCAGGCCAGGAACACATGGGTCTGGAGGGAGTGCTGGTTTATGAGGAGCAGAGATCAGATAAATCTGTGGGAAGAGACAGAGGTAGAGAAGAGGAAGCAGGCTCCCTGAACTCAAAGGGGTGGCAGAGGGAGGGAGAGAGAAAGAGGGAGGAGGGAGGGAGGGAGGGAAGGAGAGAAAGAACTCAGAACAGAATTCTGCAGTCTCCATGAAGAGAAATAAACCTGCTATTGAAAAGGTGGATCAATAAAAAAGCCATTTGCTAGTTTAAAAAAAGAAAAAGAAAAAGAAAAGCATGTATCTTGCTCAGCCTCTTGCTCTGAAACAGAAGAAAGGCTTTAAGATTTGTGGGATGTGAATTTACACAGAGAGGCTCCGGAATATATTAATAATCAGGCCACTTCTGATGTGAAGAGAAAGGCCAGGCTGAGAAGCATGTTTATTGTGGGGAGGAAGAGAAGATGGGGCTGATATCTAAGCTCCAGGCTCCATGTTGATTCCTCTGGTGAACACCCAGAGTTTGGACTGCCTTCCCGTGGTGTGTCAAGGTTTTCATATTTTATCCATTGTCTTCCTGGGGTTGGTAGAAACAGTATAAATATGAGTTTGCTGGCTTTGAGATATTTAAGTGAACAACATCCATGGAAGGCAATCCAGCTGATATGTGCCTTTATTTGTGTAGGATATCACTCGATAGTTACTGAGTTTTTCCTTTGTACAGGGAACTATATTAGATTTGTATGTATAAGAGCTACTTCACTCATTCACCTACTCATTCAAAAAAAATCTGGAGGTGGAAAGATGAGTAAGGGCCCATCCCATCATTGCCTGTAAGTGTTCTTATCCCTCTGGGGTGTGAGGAGTCAGTAAATTCCCATGATGAGATGAGAAGGTGCAGAGCAAGGAGAGATGGCTTTGTTCTTTATGTGACAATTCACTCTCTTGGGAGCTCACTCCCTGTGAGGAGCCAGCATTAGTCAGTGTCTATCAACCCCTACCTTATGAAGTCCCCACCACCTTTCTCTTCTGCCAAGGCAATTTAAGGGATGTGTTCAGGCCAACGAAATCCCGGTAGCATTTAAAGATACAAGTGCATGTGTCTACCTTGTAAATCATGCAAACACATATCATAGATTGATCATTGTATAATCTATTCTTCTCCTATAAGAACACAGAGCATCATAATCCCTTGCTGTTTACCCCGCTTTCGTTTAGTACTGCTTCTCAGTGATGTGGCTACATTTATATCTTTTGAACATGAACAAGATGGTAGCCACTGTGTACAAGGCAGATGTTTAATAAAATTTGAAACTCACAGCTGTCGAGTTACACAAATCATCCTGTGCTTGCAAGAACAGGACAGACATGACTATGGAATTGTTGAGAGAAGAGAGCACATGACCGGTTTAAAGACTATAGAGAGCCGTGTGTGTGAGTGTGAATGCATGCACACAGGCATGTGAGTAAGTGTGTGCATACATCTATATTCACATATATGCTGGCATAAGTATATGTATGGTATGTTTATTTTGATTTTTAAAGGAAGGAAACAAGTTTTGCAAACAAGCATCTTTTTAACATTCAAGGTCACCTGTTCTTTCTTCTTTTCTCTCTCCCTGATCACCTTCTTATTCCACCCAAACCCTGAGAGAGCTTGGCGTCTTCATGCACTTCATCGATACAGGTTCATTTATTCTGTCTCCTCATGGATGTTCAACTGCTACCCCTGGCTTCCACACACATCTTTCCCATGCCGTATTTTAACTAAAGCAGTCCACATAGCCTAGAGTTGAAGATAAAAAACCTAAGGGCTGCAGAGCTTCAGGAATGAGCAACATGCTGCTGAGAATGGAGGTGGGAGACTGAGACACAGGAGGGAGACATTTCTCCCTTTCCTGGTGTGTGTGGGGAACGGGGATAGGTAAAGAAAGGAGGATGTTTGCCATTGGGCAAAGCCCTCTAGAGAGTTACTGCTTCAAGTCCGCCTGTCTCTTTGCTGGCTTCTGTGGTCTTTGCAATTGCCTCAGAGTATATGTCAGATGGCAAAAGCCCCCTCAGTTAGTAGTTTCTAACCATCTCATCTGCTGCATGAGAGGTGCCTTAGGTGTGTGGGAGGGGGACAGCATCTTCTTCCCAAAATCTGCTGCGGTAGAGAATATAGTGAAAACACTTACTAGAATATTCAGTGCATGAACCTGACTGCTCTTTCGAGGGAGGCATCGAATGGTAGGGAGCAAGCTTGACCTCAGAGCCTTGGACTTACAAGAGGTAAACTTAATTATTCTAAGCCAGCTCCCTCTTTGGTGGGATGGAGACTTACCCATCCATCCCTCTGTTTGGTTATGTGCTAAAGGAAACATGCCGATCCATTTTCTAGGAACTAAAATCACATTCCCTCCCTCCCTCCCGGGATCACAAAGCAGAAGCACAGATCTGATGCTACAAATAAGCTTTGGATTGTGTGTGTGTGACTGGAGGTAAGAGAGGACTTTTGCGTGTATGCACTTATTACCTGTGCCTTGTAGATACTGTGTGCTCTGCTAGACCTGCAAGGGTTATTTTTGCAGACAACGCCCGCCCCCTCCCACCCCCCGCCCAGTTTCCGTCTGTGTAGCTCCCAGCAGATGTATTAAGTATAGTCTTGGAGCCTTTCCAGGCTCTCTCTTTAAGACACAGAATGTTGAATATTTCCTGCACACAGCAGGCAGCTCTGGCCTGGCACAGGGCCAGGAAATCTGCTGGGTGCCGTCCTGTCCTGTCCCTACCCCTTCTCCAGTGTCTGGGCCCCAGCCCCAACTTGTCCAGGTTCCCTGGGGCTTCCTTGGGAAGCAGGATAAAGCTAGAGCAGAGACTGCCACTGCAGCACCATGGCTTATAGCCACAATTACCTGCTCCCCTGCTTCGCCCAGAGCGCTATGGAATATGGGTAGGCACACTGCTGGCTGTGCCTTTGCTTGCTGAAGCAGCCAAATCCCTTGGGAGGCAGAGGGGCATCTTAGCTGTCCTGAGGTAAGGCCCTGCCTTGGTTGAGAAATGTCCACAGGAAAATGAAAAGGCAGAGGTGAACTAAGTGCTGAGTTTATCTCAGGGGCTATCCCCACCTGCAGAGAGTGGAAGATAGGAGCTCATCTGTCTGGTTCCCAGTGTGAGCTATTTCACTGTAAGGTCTCCAGGCTAATGCCTCCTTTCTCCAGCAGTCGAACAAACGGAATCCATATTCCTCTGCAAACAGTGCCAGCAAGGAAGGGACGGTAGTAGTCTCTGGGATGGCTCCCGTTTGGACCCCTGTCCTGTCCTCTCCCTCTTTTCAATCAGTTGGGGAACTCATCTGCATAGGTCTAACATGAGCGCCTCACTCTGGACACGTTTCCATCGAAGCAGCAACCAGGACTACCTTTACACGTCCTCTGTTCCTTCTGTCTGCCCCTTTGCTCCTCAGCCACTCCCCATGTTTGTTTATATCCTCTAGCAGGTAACATGGTCACTTGCTACATCCCTCCATCAAATGCACATCCTCATCCCTAGCTGCATTACTTCAATTGGTAGAGCACAGTCTGCTGTAGAAGAGAGAGGAAACTAGACTCCAAGGTGCCAGGACCGGTTCAACCATCCAGAAAACACACAGACACTGTCATGTATCTACAGAGCTTCCTGGAGCCTGATCCCAGGCTGGCACTGAATCCTCTCCCTAGTGAGCAGGCCTACTATAGCAATAAAGCTCTGTTATCGGAGTAGCATGCAAGACTGGCAGAGGCTCTGAAAGAACAGGAGAATCAAGGCCTCTCCAGTGAGCAAATGGTCAAGCAGAAGGACTTAAGAGACAGAATTGACTTGCCCTGTGGAAATAGATTCAGTCCCAAGTCCAAGTTCAAGTTCTGCCCTTAACAGACTTGGGTGGAGCTGCAACATCTTCTGACCTCAGGCCTTTCACTTATAAACCAGGACAACTGAAATAAATAATCACTAGTACCTCCCAACTCTCAGATCCTTTGATTCTGTAACTCCTTCAATAACCTTGGTTTGGGGTCCCACCTTGAGATAAAACTGTATCAAAATGGGCTGTAGATAGAGAAAAATGTCACGGAGAATATTCAAAAGACCAGTCCCTGAATTCACAGAGTCGGCCTATTTCTCAGGTCCATACATTATGTGCAGGGACAAGATCTCTGGGTTCCTCTAAGGGTGCAGTGGCCATGCTGTCTGGATAGATGGGCTGTTGCTATTCAGTGTGCCGCCATACTTACTGGAATCTGCTCAGACAGTTTCAGCTGCTGGAGCTAATGAGAGAGGGCTTTTATCAAATGCTGGAGGTCAGCGGATGGGCTTTATGGGAAAGGGAACAAATGGAGGATGCTCCATCACAATCATGAAAAGGCTTTTACAGTAAACCCTGCTTGCTATCCATCAGGAAAGACCAATACGTTGTACTGGAAGATGGCTAATAGGAAGTCTTATAGATGGTGCTTGGGTTATCCATTTTCAAAGACTGAAGGAAACATGGAAATATACCAAAAAGTGGCTATATTTCTACAGATAAATTCTCTTTGAGGATTTCCAGTCCATTCATACAGGCTTTGCCTAGGGAGTGAAGCTCGGATGATTCTGTTATTTGTTGCAGAAACAAAGGGCTCCTGTTTGTCAGTCCTGTCGAAAAACAAACAATGACGATAACAGTATCACTGACCTGACTCAGCTCCCCTCTCAGTCTCTTTCTATCTGCCCTGCTTCTGCCACGTGCTTACCCAGAAATTAGCTATGGTCCATTTCTGGAAAAGGCCTTGGAGCCTTCCTTCTACGTGTGTCTACACACACTCTCATGGTTCTCAATCCCACCTGCAAAGTGCAGCTGACATCTCCTCCATGGTCATAGAACCCCCCCCCCCCGCTACAAAGACCCAACATTCCCATTTCTGCATTCCTGGTGTTCCTTACCTTAATGCCCCTCGGGCATCACTGATGCGCTCTGTGGACCACACAGACCGCTCTAGTCCTTGCATGTCCCCTAGGAAGAAAGGTGACAAACACCATCCCTGAGGATGTTAATGTTCTCATTTAGCCTAACTTTCTTGATAGGAATAGAAATACTTTCCTACTTGCTAATATATGTATGTCTTGAAAGCCTAGATCATGGTCTATCCTCATTCATAAAACTCTGTAAAAATCTAAGAGAAGGATCCAATTTCAGCAATTTGTATTTCTCTTACCTAGCACAGGACTTGGCCTATAATGGTGAACAGTCAGTATTTACTAAATCAAAATGAATATAATAAAAAGACACCTTGGCAGATAGCACATTAGCAGAATGCTGGAGTTGAAAATGTTAACCAAACCTAAACCCTGAAACCATCTCCCATCCCCCACTACCGTGTGTGCATGTGTGTGTGTGTACATGTGTATGTGCATGTGTGTGTGTGTGCATGTGTGCGTGTGTGTGTGTGCGCGTGTGTATGTGCATGTGTGTGTGCATGTGTGCGTGTGTGTGTGTACATGTGTATGTGCATGTGTGTGTGTGCATGTGTATGTGTGCATGTGTATGTATGTATGCATATAAGTGAGTGTGTGCATGCATATGTGAGTGTGTGCATATGTATGTGTGTATGTGCATATGTATGTGTGTATGTGCATATGTATGTGTGTATGTGCGAGTACATGTACATGTATAGAGGGCAGAAGTTTCTTCTTCTATTGTTTTCTATGTTGTTTATTCCTTTGATTACTTTTTGAGGCAAAATCTCTTCATTGAACCTGAAACTTGCCATGTCAGCCATACTGACTGGCCAGCAAGCCTCAGGTATCTTTCTCTGTCCCCTAGCTCTGGAATTGCAGACACACATAGCAATGCCCAGCTTTTATATAGCTGTTAGAAACCCAAACTTAAGTCATCATGCCCACTGAATCATCTTCTCCAGCCCCAGAACCTTCACTTTTAGCTGAGAAGTTCAGACTGTTTACTCTAAGCAAGAAGAGCCACTGTCATAACTATCCTGCAGTGTTTCTGGAGTTGGTGTATGGAGCTCACTATGTTGGATCGTTACATCTGGACTATTGAGCACCACCTAGGCAGGGAGCTGAAGATTTAGGGGTGTAGAGGGAGAAGGAGACGTTTCCTAAGCTCATGGGAGTTTATGCTGTAGAAGAGGAAACAGTAGAAAGAGAAAGCTGAGAAACGGAGCTTTACTATTATAAAGGAATCAAGAGAACGTGATGAGGGAGTCAGAACTTCAGAGAGCCGCACAGGGAATTCATGTTTGGAAGAGATGAAGGCTGGGCTGAGGATCCCTGAAGGAGTTAAATAAGCAACCCAGAAAAGAAGCTCTTCCAACACGAGTGTCCTGCTGGAGGGGAATAATGGCAAGCAAGATGATAGAGCAGGGGAGGAGTGAGCGGAGCTGGCAGAACCAGTGAGAAAAGAGGAGGTCGGTGCCCCAGATGTAGAAACGTCAGACTGCAGTTACTGTAAGAGGGATCCTTTGGGAGACAGGAAGCTCAGCTGTGTTAGGATCTGTTCTATATGTGGAGAGCATCACACTGGCTGCCATGTTGGAAACAGTGTAGGAGGTGGATGACGGAATGCATGCAGGCATGCAGCATGGAAGACACTTAAGAGACTCCTGGGCGATCCAGAAAGCTTCTGTCAAGACTGTCAAGTGGTAAAGCAGATCTGTAAATGGATCATGGAAAATCCACGTGCTTTGCAGAAGAATTGGATATAGAGTCTGGGAGAAGAGACTTCAAGGTTCTCAGCTTTGGCAACGAAGATAAAAGAAGCCATTGGCTGAGATGGAATAGAATTCTGGAATGAGTTTGAGGAGAGGAAGATCTGGAGCTATGTTTTGGAAACATTAAGTTTGGGATCCTTTTACTCCCACAGAGACAGTTGTTGCAAAGGCCATCAGACCTAGGAGACTGACATTCAGGAAAGATGCTCAGACTAGACAATAGAGTTGCCTAAAAGACATATGTAAAAGCAAGAGACCAGTTTTTAGGTGAAAAGAGACAGGGTGGGGGGCTGTGGGAGAGATAAGATGAGTTTTGGAGGATGGAGCCTTGGAGTGACAGGAGAAGATGAGGCAGGGCTGGTGACAGTCACCGAGAAGAAATGGCCTTGGGATGGGGGAGGGTGAACCTTGTATCCACAATGTCCTGAGAGCCAAAGGCAGAGAGCATTTTAAAGAAGACAGATGATCATCTAAGCTAAATGGAGACAGATGGAGACAGACATGCAAATTGACCATGCCTTCAACAACGGGCGGGTCACAGTAACCTTGACAAGACCAATTTCCTGCCAACTGAAGGGGATAAGATTCAGACTATGGCGGATTCAAGGAAAAATGAGACCGGGGGAATTGGAACAACTAATATTAATGACCCTTTCAAGGTGTTTCACTGTGAAGGAATGCAGCGTAGGCAGCAAGAGCTTGACAAGGTGGCTTTATTTTTATGCTTTAGTTGGAGAATTATATATATGGAATGAACTCCTGCCTACTGGGAGCACAGTTTTACTTACAGGGTTAAAAGGAGCTCCAAAGACCAGCTGTCCATGCTAAGCTGATGTGCCCCTGGTCTAGAACCTGTGGGAAAGTGCTATGCCACCTATTCATTCCCATCCCAGAAGATCTTGCTTCCTTGGAAGGCCCCAGATAAGTGTCTTGTCACCTACCAGCATGACTGAACATCACCAACATTTTCTCTGTCTTCTTGCCTGGGACTGCAGGCACGATGTTACCAACAAACACCATGACAACTTCCAGACATTAGAAGAACCCAGAAGACCACTTAATAGGTAAAGTGCTTGGTGGATAAGACTTATGTCCAATACCAGCACCCACATACAAAGCAGGGCATGGTGATATGTGCTTGTGATCCTATCGTTGGGAAGCTGGAGATGGGAGAATCCCTGGAAATTTCTGGCCGACCTGCCGAGCCTAACTGGCAAGCCCCAGGTCTCAGCGAGAGACCCCTGATTCAAAAGACCAAGTGGATGAATCCCAAAGAAAACCATCTGCAAGTGTCCTCTGACCTCCACATGTGCGTGCCTATACACAGGTATATATGAACAGAGATGTGTGTACACACATACATATTCATACAACATGTACACACACTTGTACTCACAAAGAAAATCTATAGGATGCCTGAGATATGAAGATAGAACCCAAAGGTAAGGGAGAATTATGTATGATGTGAACAGGTCTTCAGCCAAGAGTGGAGATAAAGGAAAAGGACCTAGGAAGGCACAGAGAGATGCAAGCGCGTGCTTCTCTCCCTCCGTCTCATAATCTTCGGGCTCTCTGGCAATCTGGAAGCTCTTGAATTGGCCCTTTAAAATCAGCAGTGGCACCAGATGACACTGTCATAATATATTCGTTGTCAACACATATTCCCCCGTTTGAGGCTGAGCCTGATTCCCAGCTATGACACACTTTGTCTACTTTGCCATCGGGTCTCTTTAACTGGGGCATGATGGTGAGCAGGAGACGGCCCTCAGATTGAAGTGAAACTTGGCTGTTCTAGCTCAGCTTCACCCTGATGCTTTTTCTTGTGCCTCCCCTGAGAGCTGAAAAGGAAGGTAAATTGACAGTGTTACAACTCCAAGTAAACTAGAGGCTCTTAGCCCAGCGTCCACATTCTAAGGAGGTGCCTTTCAACCTGGCATCAGCCACCCCACCCCCACCCCCACTGGGACATTTAGCAAAAATGTCAAAATGGAGTTTTTTTGTTTGTTCACTACCATTACAAAGGGAAGATGCTATCGATATCTACTACCCGGAGAGGTCAGGCTTGGTTCGAACCCTCTCAAAACACAAAACCAACTACCCATTAACAATGAATTTTCCCAGCTAATGTGCCATCACCGGGGATCTGCGTGGCAAGAAGGAGCCCAGCACCTTCAGAGAAGATTCAAGGAAAGCTATGAGAAGCTGCAGTTTATATTTCATTTTGGAAGATGCTTCCCTGTTTGTAGAGAAAGCGTCTTAGACTCAGTAGCTAGACCTGAGTAGCAGCAAGTTCAAGGCCGTTCTGAGAACTAAGCTCCAAAGAGAACCACTCTCCCACTTGCTTCTTCATGGGTATGTGTGTACAGGTTCAGGGCCTCTGAAGGTACCAAGCTTCTTGCTTTTTTTTTTTCAACCTAATTTAAGGCTCTCCCTCCATTTGCATATTTAGAGGTGGAGCTCAGCCCCTCCTAAGCTAACAAGGGCATTGCATTCTACTGATAGAGAGGCAGGGACCTCAGGCTAGACGACTGGAAAGAGTTGAGTGGACCCTGGCAGTCAGTGGCAGACACCCAGACGGATGTGCCTCCCTCCTTCACTCCTGGCTTGAGCAAGCAGAACCAGGGTACCTCTAGTTTAGATTTGAAACTGACACCCAACCCTAACTTGTATCACCCACACTCATCCCAGGCCCTCTGCCCCTAATGGGCAATCCTTCCCGCTGGATATAGTCAACTCTCTGCAGAACTGAGAGATTCCAGCACCCTGACAGTACTTGACAATTTACGAAGAGACTGCTCGATACCCATTCTTCTCTTCGCCTGGAGAGAGGTGGAAGGTTAGATCTTAGATTTAGATAGAAAAACAGAGTCATTGCCTGTGCTACTGTGACTCACATTCCATCTGCATCTGAATGTGCATAAGTCACCTGAGGAAAGACAATGAAGAGCCATCTAGCATTAAAACAAGGACAGATTAAAGACACCCCTCACCCCTGAAGAGCCTCTGGGAAATTCCTTCCAAGTATTTTATGTCTTCAAGTGACCAAGTTGCATGCTGTCACTTAAATATAGATGGCCAGGTTTTGTTTATGCATGCATAGCCTGCTGCTGATACACAGTGGTACTCCATCCATCCATACCAGCAAAGCCATTAGAACCTAGAGCTCGAGACTATATAAATGTAAATTACCAACCAAAGGGAACATAAACTCTAAGAGAAAACAAGGCTGTGGTCTTTCCTCCCCCAGCTCCCACAGCCCAGTGTAGACTCATGAGGCATCCTTCCGTTTGGACAACCTCCCCCATGCAGGTTTAGCTTGGCTTCTGTGCTCCGCCTTTCAACTGGCTGGGACTGGGGACCTGCATGCCCTCTGTGTATGTTTGTGGTTACAGAGTCTCTGAGATAACTACCCTCCTGACATGTCACCCAATACTGCTCCCTCTGTTTGGTGTGCTTGTCCACATGAGCTCAAGCACATCAATTCAGCTGACATGTCAACTTTGTCTGGGGCAAAGGGTAGGTTCTGATTAGAAATGAGATGCTACTGAAAGTTGCATTAACTCTTTAACGTTAGTGGTGTGCTTCATCAGGAATCTGCAGTGGCCATGCTCTAAGTGCATGGAAAAAGCTTAAGTAAGTATCTGCGAGCCTGTCTTTCCCAACAAGGTGAGGAGGCAGGGGCAGGGGCAGCTCCCTGTGAAGGCAAAGAATAAGCTCAAGAAAAATGTCCGATAACTGCTGGGAGCTGCACACAGGAAGAAGCCAGTGAAGAACAATCTAGCTAAATGAAATTGTTTTCTTCCTTCTCAACCCCAGTGTATTAATTGGGTACAAATCGGTCCACTTAATGCCAATTGACATTAAGCAATTTACCATTTGATGGCAATTGAAAAACCATGCTTGATGCTCCAAACCCTCCTGATTGTTCCAAACAAGCTTCCCACCCAAAAGTGGAAATAGATTTAATTTGATCTCCTCAGTCTGTTCGCCATTATGTGTGAACTGTGATGTTGGTAGCAAGCAGTTCAAATGGCTACCTGAGCAATGAAGTGTTCAGAATGGAGGTGTTCCAGCTACTAGTGGGGATGCAAAGGAAGAGGGAGCCATATTATCCTTGTGATGATCACAGGCCTGGGAGAACATGAGGATCCACTGCCACAGCCACTATCTCCTTGCTTTTATTTGGATTGTTTGGATGATTTCTTAAATCAGAGGAAAGTTCCAGAAAGCAACCGAGTTCTGTTCTGTCACTTCATCAAGGAAACCAAGGTCTAGGAAAGTTAAATGACCTGCCCCAATAGTTAAAAAGCAGCCACCTGTCCTCTCTTCCTCATGTCTGTATCTTCAATATTTTCATATTTCCCCCCCCCCAACCCCAAGAAGCCCACCTTGGGCTCTGGGAATGGAGAGGGCATGGACAGATGGTGCCATCTTGTACCAAAAGACTCAAGTTCAACAGCTACGCCTGGGTCATTTAACTTCTCAGGGCTTCGATTCCTTTATCTACGAAAGGGAACTCAGAGCCTTAGATCCACGCTTCTCAGTTTCTACAAGGACAGAACAAAGCCATCACGACCAAGACACTTTTAAAACTACAAAGAAGCATGAAACAGAAGACGACATTGTCTGTCTGAAGCCTGCTCCACACAGATGATGAACTTGATGGGTCAAAGGATGAAGGAAAGCTAGTCAAGGCAGAGGCAACTGGCTATTGGCATGCTGGCCCTCCCCACTCACACCTGAAATCAAAGAAAGGTTAGGGACTAGAAGGTTGGAAACAAGCACGGATGTTTGGCATGGCTACAGTCAAACTTTTACCTTTTGGAACATCTAATACCTAACAAATTTAGCTCTACTTGGGTGTTTTTCTTTTTAATTGTATTTTCAGCATGTGATTTAAAAAACTGCTCTGGGTTCTAAAGCTCTCTTCTGCAGTGAAATATTTAGCCACTTAGCTGAGCAAAGGTGCAAACATAGACTGTTAAGATTTGGGGATCTGTCCCTAAACTGTATGTTGAAATGCAAAGACCATTACTCTATACTCTATTAGCAGGATCTTGTGGAAATGTTTACAGAGTATATGCCCTTGCCACTTACATGCACAGGCATCAGTAGGACAAGATATACTCAGGTCGAGGCCACATAGAAGGCACAAAGGCTGCTTCCTGGTAGCTAGGTCACTTGAAGACAACCACTTCATCTCTTTAAGCTCCTGGAAGATAAACAGGGATATAAACTGGCAATGAAAATCTTGACCCTAAGACTAGATGGGATCACTTTATCTAGTCTCGCATCTCATCTCCTATCCTGATCAGAGAGGCTGTAGTAAGACCCTTGGAGAGTCTCCCATGCAATATTGAAGTCTTGTTCTTTCATAGCTGGGCTAAGTAGACTTGGTCCCCGGCCCTATCCAAGGATTTGTTTCAGGCCTCCCTGCTCTTTTTGCATGATCACATAATGACCCAGCATCTCCCTCTGCCTATTGGAATCTTATGTCCTTACCAAACACCTTGATCCTGAAATGGCTCTGCAAAGAACCTTGACC
The DNA here is from genome assembly GCA_019843965.1 of Rhynchomys soricoides. Lineage (NCBI taxonomy): Eukaryota > Metazoa > Chordata > Mammalia > Rodentia > Muridae > Rhynchomys > Rhynchomys soricoides. Next base: position 2,640,901 of record JADRCH010000132.1, on the reverse strand, counting down.
TGCTAATCCCCATCTGAGTCAGATACTCAGTGAACTTTACCTGCTATAGGGGCTCTTCCTGACCTCACTGGAAAATAGAGAACCATCTCTCTTGTGGTCATATTCTCTCTCTCTCTCTCTCTCTCTCTCTCTCTCTCTCTCTTGTTGCTCTGTCACTAACTGAAAGACATAACACACACTAATTCACATGTTTGTTATCTGGAGCAAAGGTGCATGCTACAAAAGGTAAGAATGTCTCTTGCCCACTGTCACAGGTCCTACAACCTAGCACACGGTAGGACTCAGCTATATTTGTTGAATAGAAAGAAAATATGTTAAAAGCATCCAGTTTGGTAAACACAAAGAACTGCACTAACGTTAATATAAATACATTTAAGAATACAAATTGTACTTCGGAGAAGAACCATCACAGGCATTGGATACCCAGACTGCAAGACTCATCCAGTGAGTCCTATCAACAAATTAATTGACGCTGACTCCTTTGACACTTCTGTTTGTACGCTAACAAGTGGCATGTGGATTTGACTGTCCATTTATCAACCCTCAATACATCCAAAGGTATTTTAAAACAGGCAAAAAGCAACTTTAAAATAAGAACATACAATCATAGTGTATTTCTAGGCACCTGTAACCACCATTTGGATAAAGGAAGAGTTCATAACAAAGAAAACAGCCATTGGGAAAATGAACTCATTATCAGCTCAGTAACAAAGAGTGTCGTCATAGGCAAGAGTGATGCAAGCTGGTCGGTGCAAAGCTCCAACTCAGGAAGGCTCCAAGTCAGAACTCCTAGTCCAATCTCTGCCTCTAATGTAATAGACGACTTAGGCCACGCCACTGTGCCACTATACCTCTGTGATCCTGAACATTTCCTTCTGTGAACTGAGGGAACGCTTTCCACCATCTCTCTTAGCTCTAGAGGATCTTTTCTCTATATTCATGATGGGTGTACAGTGTGATGTACTGATGTCCAAGAATACAAGAGAGGCTGGACCTCTGACTTTATATAGGATGAGGATAAAATCCTTGACCCACAGGGTGCTTGTGAGAAGTAGACACTTTTTTAGTTCTTCGTGGCTGAGTTCAAAGCCACACGTGAGTTGATTTTTTACAACAGACTGATAACAGCGAGCATAGAGAGGCTTGAGGTCAGTAGCTTCATCACAGAAGAGTCTTCCTGAAGAAGGGTTTCATCCTGGAGCACCAAGACAACCTGCAGGGAACTTCACTGAGGAGGGTCTCAGCCAGCAATTGCTTACAGCTTCTATAACCTTGGGGTCTTTGTGAGTTTTGACATTCTTAAACTTCCTGGTCTTATAAATTTCATTACTTCCAGGGTCTCTCTCCAAAAGGGAGTGTTTCCATTTAAGGAAATAGCTACACAAAAGAGTAAAGGTCTTGAACAACCTTGTATAAATCCATGGCTGACTGCTAAACCATGCAGACGCGGAACCAGCAGCGAGGTGGGTTAAAACGACCACCGTGGACAGATATACATCAGTCACCAAACATCTTAGGTCTAAGTTTCTATACACCCTTACCAGAATTAGGTATTATTCATCTTTTTATGACAGTCATTTGGTGGGTATTTATCATTATTGTATTATAATTTTAAATTTTTTATTGGCTTAATGATACTGGGCATCTTTGGATGTTCTCATGAGTCATCTCATTCTCTGTTTTGGCAAACTATCTTTCAAATCCTTTACCTTTTGAAAAATACACATATTCATAAAAATACATATATTAATTAAATTTTACAATAATTAAAAACCTTTTGGAATGTTTCTTAAAAAGTAAGCATAATATTTTCATCTTTTCCCGTGCGGGGAGTTTTTATTTTGTGCAGTTTTGTTGCTCTTTTCAAGTTTCTTATGAATTAGTAGTGTGATCAAATGATAAAATCAGATTTCGTGCATTGGATATTTGATATCAAATTTCATCTTTTGCATATACACTAAATGACCTCTTTTTGTACACAATTTAAAAGATCAATAACCCAATTTGTGGCCTCCTGACGGATAAGAAATGTTTGAAGTCATCATGCACATTCTAAAGCTGTCAATAGATTGACTGGACTCTGCCTTCACTCTTTGAAACCTACCTAAACTGAAAACAACTGATGGTAACCTGTCTGTGTCTGTGTGCTAGTACCCCTTATCAAAATGCTTATTAGAGCCAAATTTATATAAAGACTTTTTCTGTGAAAAAACTTAATTTTTAGAAGAATTGTTTACCAAACACAATTCTAACCTCTTCAAATGTGTGAGCTTTGTGCAATGAAAACAGCTGAATAACACTGAGTGATGCCGGTTGGCTGTTAAGGTTGCCTGTCATGCATGTGCCAGGCTGGGCTTTCCCGCTTTCCCACGATGGCTTCTGTGTACTGAGGCTTTGTAATGCATAAATAAATGGCTGTCCAGCTTATTAAAATGCCTGGCCATGGCTTCTGCAGTCTAGGCCTTGTGTGTAAATAATGGCACTTACTGTGAGCATATCTATCTGTTGATAAATACACTTTTCCCACCTCTTTCTTCAACACAAAAGGTAAGCTTGAATGTATTCAAGTTTGAACTCAAAACACAGAAAAGGGCAAAGCAGTGAACAGTTTATGTAGCATTGCAGATGCCAGAAGCATAGTGCATACTTACGCATATTCTGTACCATTATTTCTGTCATTTAATTAAAATATTTTCTTGGTGTTAAAACCACATGATGATATAAACCTGCAGGCGTGTTGCTAAAATTTGAAGCTAGTCTGGTCTATAGAGTGAGCTCCAAGTCAGCCAGGCCTGCATAATAAAGCCCTGTCTCAAAAGAGGTAAACAGTAGAATTATACAAACTAGTAATTCTACTCTCTCTATTGGCTCCAAGTACATCATAAAAATGTGTCCATCTAAAAATGTTTGCAAAAAAAAAGGATCACTGCAAAATTCTCATAGTAATGAAATCCGGAAACAACACAAATGCTCTTCAAGTAGTAAGTGAGTACACAGTACATGGAGCAGCCAGCTATACAGCAGCATAGAGTTCAACAGTCAGAGGACTTAACCACTGGCATGCTGTGCTAACTGATAGATGACACAGTGAAGGATGACATATTGTGTGCCAGTCATATTACATCTCAATAAAACACAAAATAAACACTAAAAAATGAAACAAACAAAAACAAAGCAACAATAACAAAATTGGGGTTTAATGGGCCAAACAGGTGGTAGAAATGGACTGAACTCGGATAAGTTAGATTGATGAAAATATTCTTCTAATCCGGGATTCTGACAATGGCTGTTCAATCATATAAATTTACTGAGAACTAACAACCTGGACCATTTACTCTGAGTAAATTTTGGTATGCCAATTACTTATCAGCGAAGCTATGCAACAAGACACAGAAAATGCACATCGGAAAGGGTGAACTGGCAAAGACAATGAATGAGTAATTCACAAACAAACCCTGACCTGTCAATAGTAAACTTTTAAAAGACAACTCATTAGAGGAAGAAGTGTAAATTAAAACCAAGATGAAGCATCTATTCTGCAGCATCCAGGAGAAAGCTTACAATTTGGTCACACCAAATGTTGGCAAGGACATGGAGGAACAGCCTTGTTCACACTCAGAGGAGGTATGTAACTACTTGCAGCCATTCTAGAAAGCATGGAGACACATCCTACAACACTGAAGATGTGCATCCCTATACACATAAACATGCAGGTGTACACACACTGTAGAATCATCCTACATGGAAGATCATACAGGAGCATCCGTTTAACTGTAGCTGGTTTAGAGTCCAATGCTTGCATTAAATCTTGTCTGAACCAGTTCTGAGTGGCTGCAACCAAAGTGGGCATAACCAAACCTGTCCACCAGAGGCGCTGAGGAAACGAAAAGAGAAGCGTGTCCATGGAAGAAAGAGATAAGACGTCCAGTGCTTGCTACCCCTTCAAAAAAAGATTATTTCCAATTCGTGTTCTAAGTGGGAATCCACAGCATACCTAATAGAAGGGATCCCTTGCCTGTAATCAAGGGAGTCAACAGGAAAAGCAACTGAGTCTTCATTTCCTTTAATCCTGTGGTTTCTGAAATGCCACCCTCTCCTACTTCATTCCAAAGAATTTAAAGCCAGGAGCAAAGAGTGTTCCATGGAAAGAATGAATAATGAACCCTGGTCAGTACCAGCTTAGGAGGCCAGGGATCACACATTTGCTCCCCTCTGGATCCCAGTAGGAGTTACAGAGAGTGAGCCTCAACTTAATACATCTGGATTATATTCAAACGGGAGTACAGTAGCCTAAAAGGGTAAGTGTGCTTTTATATGTCCTTCATGACACACTAATTCCTGGTCCTTAAAAACTTAAAAGATCATCTTCGTCTGTTTAGCTACAAAAGAAGCCCAATGTATGTTTGTGGGGTCAAAAAATAAACATTTTGATCCCTTCGTATTTAATTTCGTAGGGATGTTCATGGCAAAGGTTAAAATGTAGTTGAACTTAAGGGTTTCAGCAGAACATGTTCCAATTACAGACATGTTTAAGGTTGGAAATCAGATTGGTCTGATGAGCCCTAATTAAAAAGAAATGTCTAAATAGGCACGCCAGACCAAGGTCAAATTTGGGGACCACATGGAGTCAGTTAAGCTTTGAACAGAGGGGAATGTTCTGGATTGAAGGAAAAGATTCCCAAGCTGTGATCACAGCTAGGATGCTAACTTGCTGTGTGGCTTGAAGAAACCCATCCATATCTGTTCCTGTCACTGTGAAGTTGGTGAAATGTCTTCTCTGGGCTTGAGATTCAGAAACTTGCTTCCTCTTCCTCAAAGACATGTTACCGATAGGGTCATGATTATAGTTCAGTGGGTCCAGTGCCTGTTAGCATGTGTGAAGCCTTGAGTTCAAGCCTCAGTACTGCAAATACTAGGCATGGAGGTACCCATGTGCAATGCCCGCACTTAGGAGTCAGAGGCAGGAGGATCAAGAGTTCAAGATCATTCTTGACTGTGTGGTGAGTTCAAGAACAGCCTGGGTTGTATGAGATCCTGTAAAAAAAATAATTTACAAACATAGTATAGAAATTATGCTCTAGTAAATCCATGAGCATACCCTGAGGACACACAATGCCACACGTAGAGACAGAAGAGACAACAGGAGAAAAAGGAACAAGAGTCAGAGAATGAAATGAGAAACTATGAGAGGGTCACATAAAAAGAGCATCTAATCAGGGTGGCTCCGGGTATATGCAACGGAAGTGAAGACCACCTCCATAGGCTCCTGGAGGTCTGAGGAAGGACACCCAGGGTACAGTGGGAAGTTGGCATGGCCATTGGTCACTTTCCCCCTTGCTGTGACAAATTCCCTTCCCAGAAGAACCTTCAGGGAGATAGGGCTTATTCTGACTTACAGTTTTCAGGATGTGGTTTGTTGTGGTAGGAAAGCCTGGTAGTGGGCTGCTCCATAAAAGCAAAGGTGTAAAGCAGGTGGGGTCATATTTCAGCTACAATCAGAAAGCTGAGAATGAAGAAGTGAAGCTGACTGCAGAACCCTAAGAGTGAGCCACGTCCTCCATCCTGACGCTACCACCCAAAGGGTCTACAGCCTTCCAAAACACTGGGGACTAAGTGCTCACACACATGGGGGACATTTATCACACATACACACACACACACACACACACACACACACACACACACACACGCACCTCTCCGTTTTCTTCTCTAAAAAACATGGAGGTGTAGTCATGATGGCTTCCTGGCAAATTGCCTTGATTAATCTGACTTTAAAGGCAAACAGCATATAACATATATATAAACCAGGGAGGGATTGGGACAGGAGCAGATGTGGGCCTTTCTGTTCTCCACAGGGTAGGCCCCTCCCTGATGAACTTCTCAGACTTTTCTGGTGTCGCCAAAGCGCTGCTGGGAATTTCTCTGCATAACCCTGCTCCTAAATCAACTCCCAGGAGACTGGGGGTGGAGGAGGGTGCCAGTTTAAAGTAGGTCTGATATGATCCAGGACCTGATAGGGTTTCAGCTGCTGGCTTTCTGGCAAATTGCAGAGAAATTAAAGAGATTCTTGCAGAGGTGAAACGGCTCAAGTCCTAGGGAGGGGATGCTGCTGCTCGGAGAGAAATACAAAGACCAGATTCATCTGGTTCAAGAATTATAAATAGAACAGTCAGATTAGATTCGGCCGAGGAATGGGGGCACCATGAAGGAGCCAAGTCCGCTCTGAAGAAAGAGGCAAGGCTCCAAGGGCTCCAGAAGTCTGAAACCAGCATAATAGGCTTTCCAAAGGGAAGAAAAGAAGGTGGGGACGAAGAAAACTTTAAGTGGCCCTTTAGTTTTAACTCATAACTTCATTCAAGAAAACAGGCAAAATCATGGGTCCCTGAGAGAGAGGTTAAAAGGAAATTACTACCCCATAAGGACTTATTCACTGTAGCCAGAATGAAAAGGTTTTTCTGCTCCGTGGAAAACACAAGCCACTTCCAAACTTTAAGTTAAAAACTTGGCCAAGGGAGTCTGGCCTCCCTGTATGTCTGTCTTGGAGATGTTTATCCAGTGGGTGGAGATATTGAGATGGGCCTGGTTTTCAGGTTGATTTTTTTTTCCGTTGTTCCACATAAGGTTTCCATCAGATGCAGTCTGCATATTGGTACGAGCCAGGAGGCTGTCAGAGGAGAGGGCTTGATTTAACTTCAGCAGGCTGTAGCTAAAGCAGGTTTCAGTTTGGTAAGAACAAAGCCATGGTGCAGAAACCAAGCTCTAGGCAGTGCTGGGAGCCAGGGGGAAGGACAGCGGCTCCTGCCTCCCAAGACCTGCTGCCCAGGCCCCTTCCAGCCTCAATGCCATATGGGCTCAGGACAGTCTCTCTGACTGTCTGGGCTGCAGATCCCCCATCTGTTGTAATGAGTCTTGCTTCCACCTACACCTTGGGGTTGTTTGAAGGAAGTAATATAAAATACAAGCTCTGTTGAGATGCCATTAGGACACTAAGTAAAGTATGTTCCCTCCCAGGGCCCCTGAGCGTGTTCTGCAAACACAGAGATGGTGGAGACAGTTTGGTCAGAGTACATTTCCTGATCTCCACAGGACATCCTTAAATGCTTCCAGTCTCCCTTCTTCTAAAATGAACATCATGAACACACTTTACATGACAGTTGGAGGACTGAATCTGTGTTAGGTTGAAGGGTTTAGAATCCTCACTGTCAAATTCAATAGGTATAGCTGATAGCCTGGAGACTTTCTGTCTTCAGGAAAGAAAATTTCCTTCTCTTCTCCTCTTCTTCCTTATTCTCTCTCTCTCTCTCTCTCTCTCTCTCTCTCTCTCTCTCTCTCTCTCTCTCTGTGTGTGTATCTCTGTCTCTCTCTCTGTGTCTTTGTCTCTGTCAGCTGTCTCTCTCTCTGTCAGCTGTCTCTCTCTCTGTCTCTCTGTCTCTCTCTGTGTATGTATGTGTCTCTGTGTCCGTCTGTCTCTGTCTCTCTCTCGTACAAGTATGTATATATGTATACAGATGTACTTGCTCATATTCAACTAGAGCTTGATATCAGTTGTGTCTCCTTCTGTTCTTATTTAGTTAGTTATTTATTTACTTAGGGTTTCTCACTAAATCTAAAATTAGCCATTTCTGTTAAGCCAGCTGGCCAAGATGTCCTCAGAATCCACTTGCCCCAACTCACCCCTCAGTGCTAGGTTATAAAATACATACCACAGTGCCCAGCTCACATGGCTGCCAGGGATCTGAACTCAGGTCCTCATGCCTGCAGAGCCAGCGCTTTACCCACTGAGCCATCTCCTCAGTACCCCTCCCCATTTTTAGCACAGTGTCTCTTTGCAGCTCAGACTGGCCTCAAAGTCACTAAGTAGCTTAGGTTTAGACTTGAACTTGCAATTTTGCTGCATCAGACTCCTGAAGCAGGAGTTACAAGCGTGTGCCATGATACACATTTGGGACAGTTTTTTCTCACTGTCTCTCAGGATTTGTCCCTGAAAAGTGGGTCTGAAGCTGGTAGCCTTGAAGGGGCAAGGATGGCTGCAAATTGAGGACATTACAAACCTCACAGAACGTGCTTCTAACCATCCCATCTGTCATGGCTACCCATCTTACTGTCCTTGGATTAGATTAAACACGTGCCTCTTTATTGACTCATATTCCTCTGATGTTATTAAAGATCCATTTTGTTTTCTTCAAATGCTGTGCATGGATATACTTCTGCCTCCAAAGTAACAGAATAGGCATCACCTTCCCTGTTCTTCCCACTGGGTGCAGCTAAAGACTCTGGATGCTGAGCAGACACAGCGGAAGTGAACAAGACCCTCCAGCTGGAAAGAAGCACAGCACAACACAGACTTAAGTCCACTGACTTCTCTCAGGTTCCTTTTGTACTTCTTATATCCCAGATTGGGAGTTGGAGAAACCAGCAACCTAGAAATGCCAAAGAGCCTGGAATAAAAATAGATTCAACAGAAGCTGGTTCTCAAATATCCAAAGGGCTAGAAGAGGGGTAGCCTGGCAAAGCTTTCAATTTTTCTGTGGTAACCACTTTGTGCCACCAAATAAACAGATGACAACGACACTGTGGCACTATTTATCTATGCTGGTGAAACAGTGAAGGCTAGGGACAAACTAGAATTCTCTCTTGGACATGTGTGCACATGCTCTCTTATGTCCACTGCCTCAGGTGTGCTAGGCAGATGCTGTCTCACTGAACTACAGCCCCAGTTCCATAGATTTCTGTTCATGCCAAACTGTAATGAGACACCTCTGTACCTTCACCAGGTGATCCCAGAAAAGCCTAGTCTGAAGCTTGAACATTTCTCCATACCTGCCATCCTGCCAAGGGAAGCTGTGGGAAACACACAGAACCATCCTTGAAAGAAATTATAGGATGCTAGACCTCTACCTCTTGTTTTGTCCCTCCAGGCCATTAGGTGAGCAGTTTGTTCTGCCACATACCACCTGGCATTACCATCCAGATGCCTAAAACAAATAGGCTCACACAATCTAGACTACAGCTTCTGCAACTATGAACTGAATTAAGCCTCTACTCCTTATTCATTAATTCTATCCGGTATTTTGTTATGGGAACTAGCACATGCTACAATGTAGATAAACCATATGCTAAGTGAACTGAACTGCTAACCAATAAGCTAAGTCCTGTGAAATCTTGCACATATGAAATACTTCCAGTAAGCCACTGGGATGGAGAATAGAACTGCTGTTTGAAGATGTAGGAGAGACCTGGAGAATGAACAGTTGTCATCTGAAGAACAAGGCAAGGGTTTAATGCCCGAGAGTCAGGAAGAAGGAAGGTGATGACAGACATAACACAACTAAGCTGTGCACTTGAACATGATTCGTGTGGTAATGTTTACGTTATGCAGAATTTACCACAATAAACATTTATTGTTAAAAATTAAGAAAGTAATTAAAAAGAAAGACTTAGTGGGTAAGTTCAAGCACAGAAGAGAAAAGAACCAATCACTGAAATAGAAAATAGGAACAATGGGAATTATTCACTCGGAACCGAGGAGAAAACAGATCAAAAGAAACATAAGCAGAGCTTTTAGGACTTGCGAGCTAATAAAAAAAATTATGCAATATTTATGTCATCAGAGCTCCAGGGAGAGAGGAGAGCTTGGGTGGGGTTTAATTTGTCCTCAAATAAATGGCTGAAATGTCCCAGCTTTGAGAACAATAACACAGATTCAAGAAGCTGAAAGAAATCCAATAAGATCCAGTTAAAGAAAGTCATACTTGGGCACATACAGTCAAGCATACCCCACTGAAGACAGAACAAACCCTTGGATGGTAACAGGAGGACAACACACAGGTCTGGGGAGACAACTGAAATGGCAGCAAGTTTTGTTCAGAAGCCGGAGCGCTGGAGGGAGTGGTACAGCTTCCGAGGGCTAAAAGCACAGGACAGTCGAATCTAGATGAGATGCCCAGTGAGAACACCCTTCAAGGAACAAGAGGAATCGATGTGTTAACACAAGGAAAAACTAAGCATAGTCCATGCTGGTAGATCCACCTCAAAATAATAGCTTTAAAAAAATAGAAAGTAAAGTTTATGAAAGGGGAGGGTGGAAGTCACTTGGGCCACCAGAAAAAAAAACAAAAACAAAACAACAGCAACAAGCAGGGCAACAAACAAAAGCATGCTTGCCAATAAGAAAAGGGACTCTACCTTGTTCCCTAAATTATTCTTGATCATTAAGCAAGAACTGTGATCCTGTGTAGGCAGCTCCAATTGTCCTGAGTGTATAAGACAATTTACAGATAGGGAAGGCTAAAGGGAGGTAAGAGTTTTATACTTTGTGTGAGGTTGTGCTGTGATTACATCAGTAGTAGACCAGGATAGATTAGTCATAAAGATGCCATGGCCACAACAACCACAAGTAAAATGACAGATGAAAAAAAGATGTGACCGAAGGATGGAGAGGTGCTCAGCTGGTAAGAATACCCGATGCCCTTGCAGAGGACCGGAGTGTAGTTCCCAGCAGCCCTGAGGTGGCTCCCAATAGCCTGTAGCTCCAGTGAGAACATCTCACACCCTCTTCAGGCTTTCTCAAGCACCTGCACACAGATGCATGGGCACAAGTACATATACATAAATTAAAATAGAAAAGTATTTAAAATGTAATTTAATAACAATAGGACTTGGTAACAATGTTCAAATAGCCCAATGTGACTCAGAACACAGAGAACATGGAAAAGCAGGATCAAAAACTTCCAACAGAATATCTTCTCAAAGTAGATGCTATCAGTCCCTAACGGGTCAAAACGATTTCAAAGCCCAGTCCTCTCACTATACCCGCTTGAAGCCAGAACTTGACAGTGAATTCCAAGTATATGACAACCCAATTCCATTCTTCTCTAAGAAACTTGCCTCCCAAAACAAGCACCCTGGAAGAACAAGCGAGTGCAGCAGATTTCCAGGACACGGGGCAACAACAAATCGTTTTTATTCTTAGTATTTATACATGTAAATACATCTGAATATTGTTATACACATGGACACTAGCATTGTGAGCCCACCAGCACTTACAGTGACTCTAAGAAACTAATGATGCACACATAGATCTTGTATGTTCACTACTGCAAGACAAGGATGAGAGAAACAAGGAAATCTAAATAAATATTGTGAAGACTGTCTTCACAATATGGGGGACCCAACAGGGTAAGGATCACACTTATCCCCAAATATATTTGCAAATTTGATGCAGCACCCATCAAAATCCTTAAGCGATCTTTTGTAGCTGTAGATAGAACTATTCTAAAATGTGTTCTGTATGGGAATGCATATATTTTGACAGATATAATTGCATAATATTATTAAAAAACATTTTCCTAATGCGAGGGTAAAGTGGGAAAAATCACCATACCTGATTTCAAGGAATTTTGTGCAGCTTCTGTGATGAGGACCCAATGGTACTGACAGCAGAATGCACACACCGATCAATGGACTAGAACAGGTAATCCAGGAAAAGATCCATACACATAAGCCCAATTGATTTCTTTAAGACTTGTTTTGATTTGATGTGGATGAGTATTGGGCCTGCATGTATGTATAAGCATCACATGTGTACCTGGTGCCAAGATAGTTCTGAGCCTTCAAGTGGGTCCTGGGAATAGAACTCAGGACCTCTGCAAGGGCAGCAAGTGCTCTCGAAGGCTGAGCTATTTCTCCAGCCCTTACCTACGTACTTTTGACAAAGGCCACACAACAATGTAATGGATGAAAGCAGATTTTTTTTTTCAACAAATTGGAAATAAAAAGACAAGATAGAAGATGAAGGAGGAGAGTGGAGGAAAAACAGGAGCAGGGAAAGGAAAGAGTTAAACATGAGGAAGAGATGAAGAAGGGCGAGATAAAAAGGAGGAGGTCCGCCTATTCTACCCTTTTCACCACGATTGTGTGAATTAAGTCAAAATGGATCACCAACTTAGAGATTAAAAGTAAAACTAGAAGGTTGGGGCGTGGCTGAGTGGTAGTAGACTGCTCATTTGCTGTGTGTAGGACAGAGGTTTAGTTCCCAGAACTAGGAGTGGGGAGTGGAGGGGAGGGGGAGGGGAGGAGAGAGAAGAGAAGGGGAGAGGAAGAGAGGGAGAGGAGGACATTTTTTTAGTGGAGAACAATTCCAGCACCTAAACCTAGGGCTGAGATCCTAGACTTGACATAAAAATCACAATCTATAAAAAAAGTGGCAATAAACTGGACACTGTCAAAATTATAAACTTCTACCTTGTAAGGAGATGAAGGAGCCTGTTCTGAGAGTAAGACACCAAATACAGGAGCAGGAAAGAGTATTCAGAAGTTAGACTTTCTGCGGGGTTCGGACCTGCACAGATTAGGAGCTCTCCAACCTCAACAGGGAAACACACACAGCCCAATTAGAGAGTGTACAAGCCGTGAGAAGAAACATTTCATCAAAGCGAACCTGCAGATGGCCAATAAGCACATGAAAAGATGCCAGTCATGAGGGAAATGCAGACAGAGACGATAATCAGGTAGCACTGCGCACCTCGCCAAATGCTGCTGTGATGGGGAAAGGCTACCCCTCATACCTTGACAGCAGGAATGCAAAATAGTACAAACACTACAGAGAAAGTTTGGTGGCTGATTAACAGTATAAGGTAGCAGGATTATATAACCCAGAAAATGAACTTCTAAACATCTCTTCAAGAGAGAAGAAAGCATACTATTCTCAGAAAGACATGCGCTCGCGCGCGAGCGCTCACACACACACACACACACACACATTTGCAGCAGCATTCCACACAACAGCGGGAATGAAAGTGATCCCAGGGATAAATAATGTGTGGTATGTTCATACTATGGGATAGAATCCGGCAAAAACAAGGAGTGACTGTTGGCATGAAGAACAGCGTGGAAAGATGGCAGAAACTTACACACTGCATGTTACAATGTATATAACATTCGTGAAATGATAACCACCAGAGATGAAGAACAGATTCATAGACCCCAGGATCAAGGAGGAAGTCTAGGTGGACGTGGTGACCGTGGCCAAAAAGAGACACACAGAGTCTCCAATGGTGAGCTGATTGCATAGGTGTCAGTCGTCCAGTGGTGACATTGTACTGTAGGATTTTTTAAAGGTGCTTGTGTTGGGGACAGCTAATAGTACGTGTGAGGACTCAATATCAGTTCTTACACATCTCACCTCAAACTTTAAGAAAAAACAAAACTTTGAACGTCCTAAACTACCATTTAATAATTTTAGGAAATCTGTAAAATACACACGCACAAATAGTGTACTGAAGGAGAAGAAAACACAATTGTCTCTCTGCTATGGGGAAGTAACCACTCTGAAGACTCAGGGGTATTTAATCAATTTGGAAAAAAAAAATCTTTCTGACAATGAATAACTTCAGGAGCAGTAATTTCTACTCAATGGCAGTGGTCCTTTCATCCCATAATACCACAAACATGTCAATTCAGGTGCACCTTCTTCGGGAATGACCACCCCTGTCTCACCAGTGAACTGCCAATCCCCCTATTCCAACACTGGGCTAATTTCCCATGGGGTGGCTCACCTAACTCTTGAAAGAACAAGCTGCCACCTATCGTGACAATCAGCAAAACCAAGACAGTGGTGCTCTACATCCCGAGTGGTTTGTATCCCAACCAAATATCCAGCATCTGGAACAGACCACAATAGAATGGGTAGAGCCCTGGCAGCTGGTCCTGTGGTGCCTGGGGTGGCCAATGAGTTGAAACAGAATAGTAACAGTGCAGATACGCACACGGTGTGGCCTGCTGAGTCAGGTGACTAGCCATCTGTTCCACAGTGAACATCCCAGTATGGGTGGTACAGATGTCATTGCTTTCTTCTCTGCCACCTTCTACTGCAACTGCTCCATCTGTAAGATGAACGTTGTTGATCTGTCTTTGGGTCATAGGGGTGTTAAAAACATACCTGCAGAACCTCACCCCATAAGTCAACAAAAAGTTACTCTGTGAGACACAGTTTCAAGTTTGCTATTCAGCCTGATCCTGGAATGTTTGATTAAAAAGTGACTAGTGGTTAGCAGCCTGAGGATTCAGAGTTGAGTTCAGAAAAGAGTACACGGAAAATGAAGACTCTTGTACAGAACATCCAGTAAAGTGACTCTGTTCTGCCAGGCTGTTCTAATGAAAACATGGGGCCCTATTGGCAGACTTTCGTCACCTATGCATCTCTATGACTCAGCGATTCTACTGGGTGAAGAGGAATGAAAGCAGGAAAAAACCTGTCACATACGTATTAATAGCAACCTTATTCATAAAATCTAGAAATAACTTATGTCAAAAACCAGGTAAGTGGATGGGCAGAGTAAGGAATAGTCACATAACTGAGTACTATGTATCCAGACTACAAAAGGAACAAATACCTAAAACATGCGCCCTGCAAGGATGAGTCCTAAAACACCGGGGAAAACAAGAAAATAAATGCACAAGAGCGCCAACTCTGTGAAGTCAAGAGCAGACAAAACTATCCTGTTAGGAGAGCCATTAAAACAGAGGCTGCAACTGCCAGGCAGGAGAAATGGGGTCATCATTGGTGGGGAAGTAAATATAGTCACCTGTCGCTTAAGAAGGGGAATGAGCTGAAGATGGTTCACAAGGTGATTCCACCATGGTGCAAATATCACAGCATGTATGCACAAACTTCCATGGCACAGAGCACTCACGAGAGAGACCGGTACTCATGAGACCTCTGGCAAAGGTATGATTTAAAAGGGCTCGCTACTTGAACCCTTGGTCTTAGTCTCTGATGCTATTTTGGAAACTTGTGGAACCCTTGGGAGGTAGGGCCTAGCTAGAAGGAGTGGGTGGCTGGAAAGTAGGTCCATCCCTATTGCTCACCCCAGTCTATCACTCCACACATGATAAAAATTGTCCAGATCTTTTGTAGTCTTCTCTGACCAGAGACACGTATGTGGCCCCTCGTGTGCAGAGACTTAGTTAGCCCTTTGGTGTGGTGTTGTGACTGGAAGGTAGCTTAGAGACAGTTTGAAGGGTAATGAAGCAATATCTTGTTTGGGGAAGTGCTTTCACATGCACGTACAATTACCAGACCCATCAAATTGAACACTTAGGGGCTGTGTGTATGATTGGATGTAAGTTGACTCCTAACAAACGTTTTATTTTTTAATTTGTGAGGCCCTCCCACATTCAGGGACAGGGAAAGTTTATCCCTAGCTAATACATTTTTAATTCATAGTAGAAATTCTGTTTTGATAGCATCCTTCCAATACGTTTGTTGGAGACACCAATTAAATTCGCTGCTCATTTTGTCCAGCAAGGAATAGGAAAAGCAAGGAAGAGAAAGGGTGTCTGACACTCTCCCCATTGCCCAGCTCAATTCTCTACCCACTGAGAACTCACGAGGTCCCCTTCTTCTTTATCCTGGACTTGAAGTTCTCCAGGATAGAACTGAACCATGTGCGTTCATGGATATCAGCTCCTAAAGCAAGTGTGGTAAGGCAGACAGAACGATCTGACTTGTGAGGTATCTGTTCTTATAAGTACCACACTTGTTTAGAAGGGCTCTCTGGAGGAGCTGGGAAGGAGGGCAGTTCTACTGGGACAATGAGAAGTTTGTACTTTGGAGAACGCAGAGACTTCTGACCACAACAAGAGACACAGAAGCAAAAAAGCATAGAACACACTGGGCAAATAAAAAGTATTAACCACAGCAGGCTGGGGAGATGGCTGTTGGGATCTAGCAATGCCCTCCCAGGCTGAGGACAGACCTGAGCGACTCCATCTTAAAGGTAGCTTTTGACTTCATTTTTGAGGGAGATGGAAATAGAGAAGAAGCCACCAAGGAGAAGTGGAACTATGGGAGTAACAAGGCAGCTCCTGAAGACTAAACTCTGGTGTCAGATAGTGCTGACTGGAATTTAACATTGTTGTAGTCTGTTTCCTGTTATTATAGCAGAGTTACCTGAGGCTGGGTGACTTATAAAGCATAGAGACTTGCTTTGACATTTGGTTCTAGGAACAGGGAAGATTTAAGAGGATGCTAATAGCATCTAGTGAGGGTATCCCAACACTGCAGAAGTAAAAGAGAAAGCTGTTGGCTTCAGAAGAAACAATGCTTCACCTAGAGCATGCTATTCTCCAGTTGTTAAGACCGTCAGTTCTTTAGGTTTTGAATAATACCAGTGAGAAACTGAACCAGGGACATCAGCCAGCAGAAGGAGGGTTGCTCATTCCTACAAAGTTAAACATATGTACGTGTACTTTCAGTCAAAGGAGCAATAGCTGTATCCCATACAAATAAGTCGAACGCAAGTACAGTGGTTTGAATGAAAATGACCCTTCCCTCCTTAGGGTCATATATTTAAATGCTTGGTCCCTAGTTCGTGGAACTGTTTTAGGAGGTGTGGCCTTGTTGGAGGAGGTGTGTCACTGTGGGTGGGCTTTGAGGTTTCAATATCTAAGACCAGCTCAGTCTGTCTCTGTCTCTTTTTTTCATTCTCTTCTTCTCTCTCTCTCTCTCTTTCTCTCTCTCCCCCCTCTCTCTCTCTGTCTCTATCTCTATCTCTTTCTCATTCTCTCATTCTCTCTCATTATCTTTGTCTCTAGCTCTCTCACTCTCCTGCTCTCTCACTCTCCTGCTATCTCTGTATCTTCATCTCTGCCTCCTTGTGGATCAGATGTAAATACCTAGCTCCCAGGTACTGCTCCAGCCCCATGTCTACCTGTCTGGAAATGTTCCCCACCATAGTCATCTTTGACCTGCCTGCCCTCTGAAGCTATAAACAATCCCCTTCCAAGTTAAAAGTTTTCTTTTATAAATTGCCTTGGTTTCTCTTCACAGCAATAAAAAAATGTAACTAAGACACCAAGTGGGCTGTTCTAGGGCTTTCTCTTCATTGCCCACTTCCCATCAATACCATTTGTGCTGGCTAGTTTTATGTCAACTTGACACATTTTGGAAAAGGGAATGTCAGTTGATAAAACACCCCAACCAGTTTTGAACTGTGGGCAAGCCTGTGGTACATTTTCTTGATTGGTGATTAATACAGGAGGGCTCAACTTACTGTGGATGGTGCCACCCCTGGAGTGGTGGTTCTGGATGATATAAGAAAACAGGGTGAACTAGCCACGAGGAACAAGTCACTAAGCAGCTCTCTTCTATGGCCTCTGCTTCTGTTCCTGCCTTGAGTTAGAGGCTCCTCTGCTTTGGAGTCTCTAGATGATAAACTACAAGCTATCCATTGACATAAACCCTCTACTTCTCGGCCAGGGTGTTTTATCACAGCAATAGAAACCTTAACTAAGTCACCATTGCAGATCCCCAATGACAAAGGAGAGACAAGAAGTTGGAAAGGTTCAGACTGTAGACTTAAAGAAGGAGTGTATCTCTGTGTAAATCAATGATTCTTGTAGAAACTTTAAACGCTCCGGTTCTCTATGTAGGTGGCTTTGAAGCCCAAGACCCAAAGGAGAAAGTTGGGTTGGGGGTGGCTGATTCAACATTTGGCAATCCACTAGAGTATGTAACGCTTGGCATTTCCTCGCTTCATTATTTAAAGGGCAATTCGTTACGTGCAATGGAAACAAATAAAAACTCTATTTCTGACATTTCTAAATCTGAACCCTGAACTCTCCATAAACCTCCCAGTTTCAAAATAATTATTTAAGCAAAGCCCTGGTGTGTTCCTTCTGAACCATTGAGGAGTGCTCCTAATGGTGGATGATGCAATCGCCTCCAGTGTGGAGACTTGGGTATTGGACTTTTCCTGAAGCATATTAAATGGTCCCTTATGCTGCGGCCATTAAAGACAATCCTGTCCTCACAGGCCTCAATCAAATTTGCACAGCAATTAGTCCTACCCAGAGTTTGATACATTTCTTAATTATAAAACAACTTTGTACTCCATTGGCTCTTTCAGATGGGTTATGAGAATGTTAATTACCTCCTCCTGAGACATCAAAGAGTTTTGGTAGTGGTGTGTGTGTGTGAATGTGTGTGTGTGTGTGTGTGTGTGTGTGTGTGTGTGTAGCTTTACTTAAGGGGTGGATCAGACAAGAAACAGAGGAACTAACATTACTGAACACCTACTATGACTTTGGGTCTATGTTGTGCAATTTCCACATGATCAAATAAGCCTGTGGAAAATATATGGATCTTTAGAAAAGTTAGATTACCTGATGGTAGTCACATAGTGATAGATCGGTCTGGTTGGGATTGAGATTTTCTTCTTAGTTACCCTTGAGTTGATGATGACTTTTGCTCATTTTAATTTTGTGTGTATGTGTGTTTGTGTGGTGCACGTGTGTGCTTGCAGTGTGTTGTGGGGGGGGGGGTCAGAGGTGAATGCACTGTCTTCCTCTATCTCTCTCCATTGTATTTTTGGGGACGGGGTTTCTCACTGGACCTGGAGTCCACTGATTCTGCAAGACAGGCAAACAAGCAAGCACCGGGACTCCTCCTGTGCTCATACAGCCAGGGCTGGGATCTCAGGCATGCCAAGAGGCCCCAGTTTTTTAAATGCAGTAGGATTCGAATTCAGATCTTGTTTATGAGGCAAGTGCTTTTTCAACTGAGCTGGCTCAACGGCCCCACCTGTCTTTTTTTTTTTTTTTTTTCAAAATTCTCATTCACTGTGAGAATGTTTTTGAGCAACATCTGTATGTCAGACAATGCTAGGTGCAACTTAAAAAATATTGACTGAGTCCCGTCAGCCAGCAGCTAATTCTTCTAACTGAGCCTCTAAGCAAGGAGAGACTACCTCAGCCAGAAGGGGTGTCTTTTCATCCTGGTCCTAGGCTGAATCAGCCTCTACATACAGTCTAAGCTTTCTGCAGCTACTAGTACTGGCCTCAAGAGCATGCCAAGTGCTTTCTTCCCTGGCCCTGACTCCAGCAGCCCGGCCCCAAACTCTTCGCAACAATCCCTCCTCTCCCACCTATGTGGTGGGTTTTTGGTTTTCTTCATTGCAGTCTTCCTAAATTGCACATTTCATAAGAGCATCAGGAAAAAAGTCAGGAAATGAGGTTTCCAGGAAGAGGGAGGTGGAGAATAGAGGGCCGGGTGGGAAGGGGGGAGAACAGGAGAGCAGTCTTTCATTATCACGACCTGTTCCACACACACCCTCTCCTGGTGCCATCCTAGTGCTGGATGCGAGCCATCTTCTGGGCTAATGAGCTAGGCGCGGGAGATAACTAATCCTAATGCAATTACCGCTCGGTGCAGCACTGATAGGTCCACTGTGCTCCCCGCGTGCCCGGCAGCCTGAGCCAGGCTGGAGCAGCTGGGCCTCAGCCTCCTGTCGGAGACGTTTTGACAGCTGTATACAGTCCCGGGCCCCCTCCCAAGGCCCGCGTCCCGGGAGAGTGATCTTTTCACAGCGAGTCCCCATGAAGCCTGTCGGAGGTGAAATGAAATCTTAGCAGCTTGGGGGTAAAGCTGGGTGGTGCGAGCTCAGATGCTATTTCCAGGGCGGTGATGGGAGCAGCAGAGGCTCGAGCCCCCGCTCCCCCTCCATCCCTGCGGCGCCCCGAGGCCTGGCGGGGTGTGCGGGCTGCGGTGACAAATGGCAGCGCATGCAAGCCCTGGCCCTCTCCTGGTGCAGCCGGTGCGATCGGGGGAGGGGGAGGAGGGACGGGGTGGGGGGAACGGTTTGCAGCACACTTGTTCCTTTGTTTAGCGGGACCACGTGCTCTGTTTGCACAGCAGCATGTGGTACCCCAGGAGGAAATCAAACCAGCGTTGAAAGTTCAAGGAACAGCCAAGCTCTGCTGGGAAGTGGCGGGGCCAGGGCGGGATGGAGAATGGAGCGGGTGGCCTGCTCGGACTCCCTCCCTGAGAGCCAGAAGGAGGGGGACTCCAGTCCAAAGCTGTTTGGGAGAAAGAGGACTGCTGGACTTTTTGGCAACGAACGCACACAAGAGGACTTTCTGTGACCAGTCACCCTCTCTGACATGTGAAGTGGGATGGCAGTCTTCTGTTTGAACTGTTTTTGAGTTGATAAAGATGTCCCGCAACCCTGATTTCATCTGACGCTTATAAAAACCCGCCTCCCTCAGATACCTTTCCTTCTAGAACCAGAACGGGCGAGAGAAAGAAGGGAAACCCTCAACAGTTTCCACAGCTAGGTGGAAGGCTAGGTGGCCCAGCTCCCACCATGCTCAAAGTGACACTCAGGAAAAAGTCGCCATTTTTCTTCCACGGAACTAACTCTCTCTTTCCCTCCCTCCCTCCCTGTTGGTTAAACAAATGCAAAAAATAAATGATGCAAATTGTCTGCCATAAAAAGGGATTTACCCCCTAAATCCAATTTCCTGATTATCTCCATAGCTCAGCATTTCAGCCCATGGCCATATTTTCTTTCCTATCAAGACATATTCATGAGATTTATCAATACACAAATCTTCATATTTCATAGAATGTCACCAGACATCCATTCACTTTAGTCACATCTCTCTCAAATGGACCTGGACCCAGGTTCTTTTACATAGCTGCTTGGTATGTCTGCATTTCTTGTATGCATGGTATTGAATTATCAGATGTTTGCAGGTTTTGCTTGCTAAGACAATGCTAAACCTAAAGAGTTGGATTTGTGTTCCACTCTGGGAAAGGATTATTTAAGAATGAATCCCTCAAATTAACAATTCAAAAACAGTTCCGGGTCAAAAGGAAGGCACCTTTTAAATTTCAATAGACTTGGCTTAACCACTGAACAGCAACAAAAGCTGACACCAATTTGCAATACATTCAAGAAACTTAACTGTTTATGTTTTGCATCTGACATGTATGAGGGTGTAGGAATACCTAACTACTTCTGCATAGACCACCAGAGTGTTTACTGAGCAACCAGGAGAAAATCTGATGAGGTATCTGTCCATCTGTCTGTTTCAATTCTGTTTATTTGTCTGCTTTGAAACGGGTCTTGTGCAGCCCAGGCTGGCCTGGGACTCATTATCCTCCCAGGGCCTTCTAAGCGTTCATGGTCCAGGTATACGCCGCCCACGCCCTAGAAAACCCACCGTCTTCAGTAACGAGGCTCAACATCTACTTTAAGTGTGTTTACTGTTCACTTGTTTTTATTCTGAAATGTACTGCCCCCCCTTCCCCCTCCTCTTTTCTCCATAGGTTTGTTCAGCTAGTCTTACTGATTTGAAGTGATTTCCTCTATAATTTGTGAAGGTTTTTTTTTTTCCCTCAGCTCATCTTCTTTTAATTATGACATGCCTAACATTGTCAAAGTTTCGAGTCTTTGTGTTTATAACTTTGAGGTTTCATGCCGCACTTAGAGAAAACATTCTCAGATTCCTAAAGCATTAAAAGAGCACGCTATCCTTACTGTCCTTTTAACTCTCCTGTGATTGTTTTCATTTATTTTACAGCTCTTTATTTATCAAGTAACAAAAGCTGGATGCCTTTTTAGAAGTTGGAGGGAGAGAGAGAGAGAGAGAGAGAGAGAGATGACTGAATACGTAAGTACAACATTCTGTGAAGAGTTAGTGGAGAATATCTACCCAAGGATAATGGACATAGGAGGTAAGATTTCAACAAAGCTCTGAAGGTTGAAAAGGATCATTCCAGATTACAGAGCCGAATATGCAACATCCCCGAGGAGGAAGCTGGTGCAGAGGAGCTTACAGGAGGCCAGTGGAAGAGAAGGGAGATAGCCAGGGAGTGAGTCAGAAGATAAAGAACCTTGCAGATAAAACTTCAAAGGACCACGTCCGCAGGCACCATGAACTTCCGGGTAGTGAGCAACTGTTTCTAAGTGCAAAGAGAAGCTGCTGGATCTGCCAAGTGGGAGAAAACTACAGTTGGATTATTTACTTATACATATTTGATGCTACAGATTGAGCCTAGGGTCTCAAGCATGCAGACCATGCGCTATACCACCAACTACACCCTCAGGGCCCACTCTCCTTAATATTTTTTTAAATTCTTTGAGTTTCATGTATGTATATAATAAACTTCAGTCATTTCCACTCCTTTCCTCTTTCTCATTCTCCTGTCTCTGCCACTAAAATACTTTTGAAACGAGTCTCCAAAAGTAAATTCTTAATAAATTCACAATCAATTCAAGTATCGAAAACTGCAAGGTTTTCCACAACATCTGCCCCCTGGTCCTGCACACAATGGTCGGCCCTTCCAGAGGTGAAGAAGTTGTCCCATAGGAGATCAGGCTTCCCACAGACCTGACTAGAAGCTCCCTTCTCTTGCTCATATAGCTGACCCATATGGCATTGATGCAACACCAGAAAACCTTTCTCGTATTGAACCAAGACCTGAGTTTGTTCTATCCCCGCTTCTATGTTTTCTGATCCTTCAGGTACTTCCTACGTGATCTTTTCAGCAGCCCACCATCCTTCCCAACTACATCCCCCTCCTCATCCTTGTGATCCTCCTCCTCCTCTTCTTCCTCCTCCTCCTTCTCTTCCTCCTCCCCCCCCCCGCCTCAATGTCAGTGTTGGTATTTGAATTATGAAATGTTCCTCCAAAGACTCATATACTGAAATATTGGCCCTCAATGCAGCAGTGCTCAGAGATGAAGCCTTGAGACATGGTGGGATAATGAGAGCTCTGATTTACATGTGCGTCCTTGAAAGGACCATCAGGAGAAAGCAAGTAGGATTGTACATCCAAGTCAATGCCTTTAAAGAGGGCATTTTGTCTTCGGTCTCTCCCCCACCCCCACAATATTCAACTTTGCTTCAGGCCCATAGCAATAAAGTCAGGCTGTCATAAACAGAAGCCACTGGAACTGTGACCCACAGTAAGACTTCCCTTTATTTGTCTCTGATGTCTTGTCACACTAGGACAGGCGGCTGAAAACTTGCTGCACAGATCAGGTTCAGATAGCCAGCGCCAGCTTATCCCACCCGTGTTCTAGTCCCTACTGTTTCTCTTCCCAAACACAGTGTCCATGTCTACAGGTTCATGAGGTTTGGAAAGAAGTGAATTCATGACCATTTCTTGGACCCTGCCAGTGCTGCTGTTGAGGAGAGTGGTGGAGACTTTGGGCTTTCCTGCCTTGTTGATAGTTCCTAGTAGACTACCTTCTTGGTAATTAAAGACAGTAGTGAAAACATCAGAAGCCTTCCTTATTCCTGTGGAGAAGTCTGTGGTTCCAACAGTGCCTCCTGGTTCCTGCCCATCCATACTGGCAGAAAAGAATCCCTCAGACAATTCCACCACATTCTCTCTTTTTAGAAGCTTTTATTGAATTTTATTTACACACATAGTGGGGTGAGCACCCTCATGTGTGCTCTTATGCACCTTGACCCACCTGTGAAGGTCAGAAGACAATTTGCAGGAGCTAGTTTTATCCTCCCATTAAGAAGGTTACAGGGAGTGAATCCAGGTCAAGGTTGGCAGGAGGCACATTACCCCTGAGCTAGCCCATAAACCCTCCACGGTGTGTCACCATTGGTACAACTGCCACACAGAGAAATCACCCATACCGCTCTTCTAATGGAAGTTTCCACTTGTGTAGGATGCTGGCAATAGATCTTTGACAACATCAGTCATTTAAAAGCTATGAATTAGACACAACAGGTTTCTCATTTGGTATGTATTTTACAATTTAAGCTAAAGAGTTGAGAAATAGAGGTGGTGGGTATACAACCCTGTGAATGGACTAAATATCACTGTTCAGCTTATTGTTACACTTTGCCACCATGGAAACAAAATTAACCATGACTCTATTCATCTAATTTATTATTCTCTGTGCATCTATTTGGCCACCGTTTGTTCTACTTTAGAAGTGAAAGAACACCTAGACCGTATAAACCTATTCATAGTTGATGAGGTCTGAACTGTTAAGCTTAGAACCAGGCTCTGTGTGCACAGCATCCCAAGTGGGATTCCATGACACCAGAGAACTGCTGGACTAAAGCCATGACCTAGTTAATTCCCTACTTGTCACTAGAGACCATGGCACTCCATTCGTCCATGGCACCAAATTCATCCTAGACACATCACTGACAGAAATCATCCTCCCTACATTCCATAAGAAAAGCTTAGCTATGGCCAAGTCTGGATATAAATTCTCATATGAAAGGTTCGCTCAATACCCCCCACCACATCACAATCAACTAATGGGCATTTCCACCACTGACTGGTGGAAATTCCATTAGAAGAAAAATGAAAGCTTCGGGTACTCTTAATCTTTAGAACCCAAGGCCATTATAAAAATGGAAATAGGACACCTAGTTGGATTTTTTTTTAACTCTTCAGATACAGGGATGTCCAGTTCAGAGAGGGCTGAGGTGCACAGGTGGAGGCCATCTGTGATCATTTGAAGCGTTAGAAATTATGGCGTTGAAAATGTGTTGTAATTCTCTCTCTCTGACAATTGGATCTTGAGAAAACTGCTGATCTCTCCCACCTAGACACAGCTACACTATCAGAACACTGCTTCAGCATCCATCAACTTATGTCAAAGATGCTTTTGAGTGAGAAGACCCAAGTTTCTCTCATCTTTCTTTTGGTTTGGATTGCTGATGACTTACTTCATTTGCATAATATTTTGTTGTGGCTTAAGGTTGACATACATTATGGAGATATCAAAAATAGCAGGATAAAGAAACTCCCATAATGCATCCCTCTAGCAGACACTTCCTGAGGTCACACTTCATGCTACATTGATATTTGGGTTACCTGTTACTAAGGGGCAAACCACCTAGTAATACATTGGCTTAAATGATTATTGTGTGTGTTTGTGGTTCTGTGCGTCAAGAATCTAGAAGTGGCCAAATCGGGTCCATTTGACATCTAATAGACTGAAAGATTAAGTCCTTAAAAAGCATCTTTGGTCCCAGGCCTAGAATTCCCCCTCTTTCTCTCTATCATTTTCTCTATCTGTCTCTCTTTGTGTCTCTCAGTCTCTCTCTCTCTATCTCTCTGTTTCTGTCTCTGTCTCTCTCTCCTCTTCCATCTCTTCCTATCCACAGGGTGTCTCATCACCCACACTTTCCACTCTTCACTTGGATTCCTTATAACCTGGTCTTCTCACCATGGTCCTATTTCTTACAAGATGACTGCCTCCTCAATGTTTCCAGAAACCCAAGTAGAAGCCTTAGAAGACCTTAGGCATCACCATTCCCACTGCAACCCATAGATCAAAGTGTGACATTGAGACCATTCCAGGCTCAAGGGGAGGGGAAGAGTCCATCAGATTAAAGCAAATGAGAGACAAGATGGTGACCATCTAGAAGAGAGTCACTACACCCAGTGCTGGAGGTCCTGGACCTGCCTCTGTTCTCACAGAAAGAACAAGTGATATAAATGAAAGTAATGGAAGAGGTGTACCATGAGGCAGAAGTATGCGAAGGAACACCCAACCCAGAAACAAGCAGTCCAAGAAAGAGGAGCCAATGAAGGGTGTCCTGAGTATGGACTATTCTATATAACCCTGGGTGAAGCTTGAGGCTATAGTGGGAAAGGGAGGAAGGAAGGCGGCCCTAAAATGGACAACTAAAATTGGCCAAATGGCCCAGAAAAAGAGGGTAGAGGAGGACTTGTAGCCCAAACCTGAAATCCTTTCAATCTGATTGAACAAGAGACTGAGGTGGTGTGAACCCTACACGAGTGAGTGGAAAAGAAGAGGCTTGAACCTTACTGTGGAATCCTAGGGTATTCTGGATTTTCTAAGGTTTTGATGGTTTGTTTAGGTCTCTTCTGTGTAGTTGCAAGCATGAGTAAGGTAAACTCACATCCCCACGCCTATGTAGAAGTTGGAGGACAACCTTGGGTCTCAGCCATCCTTGTTCGAGGCAGTGTCTCTTACTGTTTGCAACTGTGTACACAAGGCTTGCTGGGCTTGGGCTTCCAAGGATTATCCTGTCTCTGCCTTCAATCTGGCAATAGGAGTGCAGGGATTCCAGATGCCTGCTACACTCAGGTCCTCACACTTGTCTGCCAAGCAATTTTACCCACTGACCCATCTTTCCAGTCCTCAAACTTCTTACTCTTAATAGTTTTCAATAATTCCTTAGTTACAGAGTTTTAATTCAATGTGTATAAACAACATTTTAAAAGTTAGGAAATTATATAAATGCATAGACATATATATTCCAAACTTTAAATATATATAAATAATATATTTATATTGTATTTTAAAATAGAAATTTATTTTATATAAATAAATAATAAATTATATATAATTACATATATATTAAATTATTCAGACATGTTTGTTAAGGTAGGTTATCAAATCACTAGAAATTTAAAAAATATCTCCTTTCATATTTTTCATCAAGAGATAGCATTGTTTTTTTTCTTTTATTATTGCCAAATTGTTAAGTTGTATTGGAAGGCTATAACACATCACACACACACACACACACACACACACACACACACACGCACGCACACATTTAATCGGTTAGTAATCTAACCTGTGGTTGGCTGGTACTTCTCTCTGGCACTGTTTACTCTTAGGTGCTGCCTGTAAACTCTTTGACCACTGGCTTAGTATAGGAAGAAAAGGAGGCAGAGGGTTATAACTGTGTCAGAGACCCAGACTGAGTTCAATTCCAATTAAATAGGTGAAGAGGGTGACTAGGGGCCTTATTTTATTCATGGTGACTCGCTGGCTCCCTCCTTTAACGTATTTAATGATCCTGTGAGCTTAATGCCTACCGCAATTAAAGTCACCCTGTTTAAGCACAGTGAATTACATTACGCTTGTTAGTGGCTGCCTTTGATAAAGCATAATAGCAAGGTTCTCTCTTATATCATAAGTCATTTTCAATATTGCTTTTCTCTATCTGCCCTTTCCCCCTTGACGGATTACCTAGTACTCCAAAACAGTGCTGTAGAAGGGAACTTAGAGCTGGTGTTGATCTTCTAGGGTCTGATATCCGCCCAGCCTGGGGAGATGGACTTTTGATGGGCCAGCCTAACAGTGGAGGTGGGCATGAGGGTGGTTCATCCAATTTAATCAAGCATTAAGTTAGGTAAGATGTACAAGAGGAAAAGATTAGGACCCTCCCTCCTTTCTCCCTTTCAAACTGGATGAGCAATCAACAAACACCAAGCCTGATTAGAGGTATTTTTCCAGCCAGCAAAACCAAGGAGAAACAGATGTAAGGGCCAGGCCCAGGGCATGCCTGGTTGTGTCCACATCACTTTATTAAGTAAATGTTTCCATGCAGAGGCTGCACCACAGCTGCAAACTACCGGCTTCTTCCATTTTCCCATACCAATGTCCGGCCCTTCTTCAGCTTCAAGCTGCTGCCTTACGTTACTGTGACCTGATATTTCTTTGCTTATTTGTTCTGTTAGATGTACCTCTCACAAGCCAGTTCTCTAAACCTGTCATTCTTTGGGAATGCTAACAACAGCAATAGCTCACACTTGCCTACCTCTTTACAGTGTATATCATTGAAACTTAATGTCATATACAACAAGAGTCTCTAGACCTCTGAATGCAGTCATGTAGCAGCCTCAGAATCAACTGTTGCCTGATCAATTTTCAGCAAGAACATCGAGCAAAAGAATCCTGATTAATCGTGTCTGTCACCGCACAAAATCCACCAAACCGTCTTATATTAGTGACATTAGATGGTAACTTCTCCAACCTCATAAAATGTCCTAAAACAAATTATAAATATTAAATGAGTACCACGGGTTAAAATGAAATTGATCCAAGAATACTTTAAAAACAAAAAACAAAAAAACAAACAAAAAGTCAGTCCTGTGGCAAGCTTGCAGGAAGAGACAAGCTTTTGCCCTGGGGAGCTTAAGAAAAGCTCCAGAGAAACAAGAAATGAAAGGCTTACAAAAACGGACTTATTTACAACTTCTATTCCATCCAAGCAGAGAAAGGTAGAAAGAAGCCATGGGCTAAGAAGGAAGAAGCCTAGGCAATCCCTGGGCATGGAGAATGGAAAGTTGTTGGGGAAACAGAGCTATGTTCTCAAGGGCATTAATTCACTCTCATAAGTCAGTAAAGAACAGTCGCAACTGAGTGTTTACTCATCGTCACAGGCATTTTTGGTGCCTGGCTTACTTGTTGAAACACTCCACAAGCCCTCGTCAAAGGCTTGTACATACTGTTTTAAACAACTATAATCCCTCCTCATCGGATGGAGTCTTTGTTTACAAAGCCTTTCTCTGTGGCTTATCTCATTTGCTCTTCATAGCCACCTTAGGAGACAGGCGGGACTGCCACCAGCTCAAGGAAACGTTTGCTTTTTTAATCTAATAAATCATCCCTGGTTACCTCACTAGCAAAGGACTATTGTGTTAAGACCTCCAGAGTCCAGAGCTGTCCTTGACTCAGGGTATATCCAAATCCCTGCTTCCTCTTTGCCTGTGTGATTCTAATCGCTCACATCTCCCACTCTCCTTAGATGGTGGAGTGAGGAGGAATCTGTTTAGATTGCCTTTGAGCTCATCAAAGCAATTGTCTCTTTTCAAAGGGCTTTCACACTTCATTTGTCCTCACAACTTTTCAGGTAATTCAGACAAATTGAAAACTTTACTTTCGTCTAAATGCACTGAAGGCAGAATAGGAGCAGAGGGGGTGGGCACAGCTAATTGACTCAGCCTTCAGACTCACTCTGTGTTAGGGCTTTGAGCAGAAAAGAGCTTCCGACACACTGAGGATGGTATCGTTATCCTCGCCAGGTTGTCAGACTCCTGGCACATAAAATCTCTCTTTATGAATTGCATTTTTTGTCGCAACACTTTTACAACCAAAGCCCTTTCCCACATGGGGGGAAAAAAAAAGCCAGCTCATATGGTTTCAAGTAAGCCTTCCACTTCCAAAATCAAATATGGCTGCCAAATAATACCACAAGAGCTAAATGGATGACATCTGGAAGGGAGAATTGAAAGCCCAGAGTTTCATTACCCCCACCTGTGTCTTTATAGGCAGCATCAAAAAGGAGAGGCAAAGCAGATACAGAGCCCTAAAACCTATGGAGAAACACAAGAAGGAGAGGTAGCTATGAACCTCATAAGTAGTTGTCCGGATTGCCCTGACTTTCGGAGAGTGGTTCAGATGGGAAGAGTCGGAAGGCTGCATGTTAAGCAGACAAGTGCAGCATGTCTTTATAGCCATTTATCTCCCCTACACCACAAATCCTGTTCCTCAAATCATCAGACCGGCTGTGGGATCGAGCTGAGATTTAATGAACAGATAAATCAGTGATGCTTACTGACTACCTCTAGCATTTCCAGAGCTGTAGAAAACATAGCACAATGTAACATATGCAAATCATTTCATATTTCTTACTCTGGGATGCCCCCTCCCCAGCCACATCTAGATACTGATAACACTGGCTTTGCCAGTCTGACAGAATTACTGAGATGCTCCAATGAGGTAACACATACGGAGAGGATTTATAAGCAGTAAATGCTAAAGAAACGCCAAGTATCATGGATCCTCAAGGAAGCTTTTGGCTCTGACCCTCTTG
The DNA here is from genome assembly GCA_019843965.1 of Rhynchomys soricoides. NCBI lineage: Eukaryota > Metazoa > Chordata > Mammalia > Rodentia > Muridae > Rhynchomys > Rhynchomys soricoides. Next base: position 2,611,495 of record JADRCH010000132.1, on the reverse strand, counting down.
TATAAGGAGCTTAAAGCATAAACACATCACATTTAAGTACCAGTATAAGGTTAAATTATGGGAAAGATAACACTACCAGTGATTTGACAAGATAATGTGTAATTACTCTGCAAATGGAGGGTAGGGACATTGAGATTTATGACCTTAAAACAGGTAGCAAGCTTAGTGAGCTAGTGTGATGTGCACACTGGATCTGACTTGGGAAGCCAGCTCAGCCCATTTCTGTTGATATAATGGAACCATACAGCTGGGGGATTGTAGAAAAGACACAAATGATCTGACTCGTGGGTCTGAAAGCTTGCAAGTCCAAGAGCTGGTGTCTGGGGATGGCCTTCTTGCTGTGTCCTAACATGGTAAAGGGCACCATAAGATAGGTCTCTCAATCTTACTTTAGAAACTGTCATACTATTAGGGTGTCTCATGAGCTCAGTTAATCCCCATAGCTCACTTCCAAAGACTATAGCTACGTGACTTCACCAATTGACTTTCCAGTGCAGGAACTTTTGAGAGTCACACTCAGACAACAGTAGGGAGGTGAACAGGATGAATAGAAAGTAGCATAGGCTATCCTTGAAGCTAACCCAAGTCCTGACCTGAGCCAGGAGAAGGCATGAGGAGATAGGATTCAAACACCTGGTAGCCTACTAGCTGAGGTCATCCAAGATCAGAAATTCTTTATAGTCAGAACATGGTGGGATCAGTGGGGAATGGGGAGACCATCATGTCCTAGAGATTGAGGTTGGAATCATTTGAGGCGGTACAACCCTAAACCACCTAGACTCTTTACACTTCAACACGACCCTCTTCTCATTGACATTTGCCATGGTTGTTCAGTTGTAAGGTACCTTGTGGAAAGAGAATATGGCTGTCTAGATGCATTCCATCTCTCAAGTGACGGTAGGGTCTACCAGTTAGAGAGTCAACCCCCAGTAGGGAGCACATAAGAAAACATGAGATTTGTCCCATCTCAAAACCAATCCTTTAGCTACGGCTATGCTACGAAAGTCTTTTTATTTCTGAAGATCTATTCTGCTGGGTCCCAGGGAAGAGGTAAGGCTGAGGAGTTTAGGTGAATTGTTTAAAGCAAGGAAATAAGAGGGTTGTCATAGATAGATGCTGCTCCCCCAAAAGTCTAGTCAAAGAAAACCATAGAATCCCATCCATTCACTCTGTTGGCTCACACCATGGATTGCTAGACAGCTCAGAACAAGGTACACCAGGCTCAGTCTAAACACCAGGCTCAGTCTAAACACCAGGTTCAGTCTAAACACCAGGCTCAGTCTAAACACCAGGCTCAGTCGAAACACCAGGCTCAGTCGAAACACCAGGCTCAGTCGAAACACCAGGCTCAGTCGAAACACCAGGCTCAGACTAAACACCAGGCTCAGTCTAAACACCAGGCTCAGTCTAAACACAAGGCTCAGTCTAAACACCAGGCCCAGTCTAAACACCAGGCTCAGTCT
>JADRCH010000132.1:2521539-2596164 GCA_019843965.1 Rhynchomys soricoides | reverse complement strand
CTCTCTCTCTCTCTCTCTCTCTCTCTCTCTCTCTCTCTCTCTCTCTCAATAAGAGGTTCATAAAGAGGCCATGCATGGGTGTTCTGGAGCACCCAAACCACAGCAACAGAGTTCTAGGTTACTATCACATCTCTTCTGGGGCAAGTACCTGGAGGCAAGCCCTACAGGCAATCAACTCGATCTTGCTGGGTGTCTGATACCTTTGTTTTTCCTCTCTAGTGACTGTAGATGTGTATCAGAGAGTGGTCATAAGAATGCCTCCTATTCAGGAGCCAATTCTAATAAAATGAGCTCAAACAGTTGATTCCTGGCAAGAAGGCCCGAGAGATGGAGCCCAGAACTATAAAAGTCTAGGAGCCAGGGAAGGGATCCTGTGTGGAAATGAGAACTGTAGCAGGAAGACCAAAGTAGGTAGGAAACATCCTCTATGGCTGGAGTTGTCTGCACCTCTGTGCCCTCTGTAGACCAAAAGCCCAGGTTCTTCTGGGTGGTCAAAACCAGTCAACTGGAAAGAGAACAAGGGCAGGAAAAAAGCAGACCATCGAGATAGAATTCCTGGGCTTATTCCAATATCCCTGGGCCCATTCACCCCAGCAGTGCTACAAGCAGGCTATGTGCCTTAAAAAGAGATAAAGATGCTTTCTGCTACTTTGGGAGCTAGTTCTGACCTCTCTACATGTTCTGTGTCTGCTACAGGCTCTTAAACTTCACTAAGTGACAAGCCAGTGAATTCCCACACAGGGCAACAAATTGCCTCTGGAGCATTTTTCCCTTGGCTCCTGCCAAAACTGCCAAGGTTCTAAAGACCCACCGACCCCAGGGAGGAGGTAGAAAAACTGAGTCAAAGGGTGAGTGACAGCTGGGAAAGACTGAGGAACCTGAGAATCTGGAGAGTACACCTCTCCAGCTTCCATCTACACCTGGGTCCCAGGCACCTCCAATATGCTCCTTCCTGGCTTCTGTGTCCCTAGTCTGTGAGGTTTCTCAAAGGGTCCAGGTTTTCTGACTGGTTTAACATCCTTTAGAAAGGGTTTTAAAAATTTCAAATTTAAACTGTCAAAGCTGGTTATGGTCCCACAGAGACACCATGATTGTGAAGGTGCCAGGTGCCTTTCAACAATAAGAAATAACTGGGTACCATAGTCGTTAGGTGCTTTTTGTAAATTCCCCTTTCTCTGTGAGGCTAAGAAATTGTGATATAGTGAGAGAAAGCAACTAAACAAGAAAGAAAACAGAGGAAGGCCATTTTGTGACATCACCTCATGCCCTAACTCCCATCAGTGTGGAAGATGGAAAGGGAGAATCCCATGGAGCATTGCATTAACATTATAACCTATGAGAACCATGCCGGAGAGGCTGACTTCGGCCTTGCTCTCATGGCTCCACTCTGATTCCTTTCAGAAAACTGGACACTGTTCTTCACCAACTGAGCCTCAGTTTCCCAATCTGTAAAAATGGGAGCAGCCAGCTTTCTACCTAATAATTTATCAGTTGCAACCAAGGGGTAGATCAATAATGTGAGGTTAGGGTGAACAGTGTCAGGCTACCTTCTACCAGAATATAAGCATCATGAGTCTGGCTCTGTCCAGAAAATGCCTCCTCATACCTATAGTAGATCCATGTCTAGTGCACTCAAGAATGTGAATTCTAAGTCTTTGCCATGGATAAAACCCTCATTCTAGTCAACCTCGGTGTTCATTCTGCTCCTAGATGCCATCTTTGTTCCCAATATCTCCCATACTGTGAGTGTAAGAACTGCCACACACTCTTCATTTTCCATGTCTTCTCCCTCAACGAACCCCACACTCTCAGGTCTGAGCTCCTAAACTAACTGTTGCTTCATAAACTGCTTTCCCTGGCTCCCCCTATCCCTCAAGCTACTTTTCTTATTAGGACAAAATGTTTGACATAGCAACTTGAGAGGGAGATTTTATTTTGGCTCACAGTTTGAGGGTATAGTGGGTCATTGCGGGGAAAGCACAGCAGCTCAGTGGGCTTTTTTCGTTCAGTCTAGAGTCCCAGCTTATGGAATGGTGCTGCATGTGGGTCTTATTTATATATCAAGCCCTCTGTGTGATGCTTGCTTTATGCTTTAAGGGTGGTGAGAAGTGCTGTTGCTGTTGTTTTAACATGTTTAGTTCTGTATAACTCACTCAAGTTTACGAAAGCGGGATGCTATTTTAATCCCATCAGTTCCTTGCTCATGATCCTTTAAGAATTCCCCCCACAAAAAAATGCCAGGCGGTGGTGCATGACTTAAATCCCAGCACCCAAAAGGCAGAGCCAGGTGTATCTCTGAGTTTGAGGCCAACCTGGTCTACAAAGAAAGTTCCAGGACAGCCAGGTTACACAGAGAAATTCTCTCTTGAAATAAACAAACAAAAAATTCTCCCACCAACTTCAGGTAGAGTCAGATGCAAAGGTCAAAGTTCAGGAATTGACAGTCCAGTATGAAGTATTGATGCCTGCCTTTTCATCCCTCTGTTTTTCTTCGCCTGCCTTGGAGATGCCTCTTAGGGATACAGCTCAATGGTAGAGCATGGGTCAAGAATGTTCAAGGCCCTGGGTTCAGTTGCTAAGCTCTGCAAAAAGAAGAATGTGTCTGTCTCCTACTTAGTTCTATTGATGGCTATTCTTCACACCCTTGAAACATCTCCCCCCCAATCCATAGATTCAACTTATACTAGTGTGCCAATCCCACTTCTCCTTTGAAGACTCTGTAAATCGTAGCATTCAAAGGGGGGCATGCTCTGCTCTGCCTTCCTGCAGGTATGACTCAGACATTTGCACTACCTAACATTGCTTCATTTAACACATAACATACTAGGTATGTATAATATTTCACAATACGCATTTATATCTCATAATTGTGCTTTCTCTGCTGAATTGTACTGTAAACTCATTGGAAGAGGAAGCCAGGATTTTGAACACATTCAAACAGCCCATACACATGGCACATGTATGTCAAATGGCTGATCAAAGAGAATATGGGCTGCTTCATGCCTCTGTGTTGTTGTCCACACTGTTCTATTTGCCTAGAATGCACTCCCTGAACTCCTGTTGTTTTTATCTGCTAGCCAACAGTAGTTTGGCCTGTCTTCCCTTAGAATCTTCTCTATACTCAGACCCTGTGTGTGTCCAGCTCTTAATCTCATGGGTTTCTTACATGTGCTATTTGATGAACAACTGACCTCTAAGACCAGTGACAGACGTACTCTGTGGTCTATTTAAATGCTTTGTGTTCTGCACTAGGAGAGCATTGAGTAGCTCCACATAAGTGCTCTAGTCATTGCTACACCAAATGTAAGCCTGAACTTTCAGGGCACATTTTCCTTACTAGTACCTTAAGCGTCTAATGTGCACCCTTCCTTTCTACCCTCACAGCATCCATGTGAGGTTGCTATGAAACGTTCTGCATTGTTGGTGAAATAACAGGCTGTTGTGTCACTCTCAATCGCTACAGTCTTATAGTATTCAGTCTGCATCCACTATACTTTGAGTACTTTGTAGCCAGACTTCGGCTACTTTGTGGGTTCTTTTTTATTCTACCCTTCTCCACCCTCTTTCTACCCTTTCAACCCCCTAACACTAGGTAGAAGAGAAACAAAGGACAGAGGGGAAAGGGAGCACCATTGTTATCATTAGACTGCTTCCTGCTGATTGGGGGCATCAGTTTCCTTGGTACAAGTTTATTCTTCCCATCAGGATATCTAATTGTTCTTGTTTCTTCTTTGTACACATAATTACTTAACAAATAGCAACCAACAGTGACCAACAGCCAGCAGCCTGGTCTCTGGAGCTCTAGCATTTATATAACCTCTGAAGAGTCCCCAGGACTCCAAATATCACACACTCACAGAAACTATCTGCAGCTGGCAAAATCACACCCTTCCTAGAGCATGAGACAAATCAAAATCAGCAGTTCTATATCCCATACCAAGGATTAAGACAGAAACATATTCCCATAGTATTTCAGTGTTTTTCAAATAAACCAAAATTCTCACTACAGTACTTCAACTAGTATTTAGGAATATTTTTTTAAGAGCTATGGTGGCTGAAGAAGGACAGACTATGGAAAGCCTAATGGTCAAACTGAAAATTTCTAATCAAAGTGACTTGATTCAAATGTCAGCTCCTTATCTTTCTGGCTATGTGGCCTTGGGCATATTATTTTCTAATCTATATTTTTTTCCGCACCTACCTTATAATAATAGAGGGTCCTAAGTCACAGTATTATAAAGGCCCAAAAAAGATGACCTATAAACATAATTGTCATGCTGCATTACTAGTAGTGTGTGACCTACACAAAGTCAGTAAATGACATTAGTAAGCAGTGTGTCAGAATACCAGAAATAGACCAATATGTTCATATATTTTTTTAAAAAATAAAAAACATCAAATCAAAACGTTGAAAGGTCTGTTGGCACTCATAACAACCACAAGACACAGAAGAAAAAACAGATGACTGCCTTATTGCGCGTAAGAGAAATGAATTTGGCTTAGCACAGCATGCTAGGTTGATGTTCACATGCAGAACCAATGAAAATGGGAGAACGGTAAACACAACATGACTGCAATCGCATCTAAATCATCAAGTAATTGAGGAAAAGTGTAGAAATACTTATGAGACCTGTACACTAACGACTACTGTGCAAAGCATTGATGAGAGAAACTAGAAAAAAATCAAATGCCAGCATGTGCCTGCTCATGGATTAGAAGCCAGAATGTTAACGTAAAAATCTCTCTCAAACTAATCTCTATTATCAATATAATTTAATTGAAAATATTAATTATTGATGGGTTTGATAAATTAATTAATTTTCTCTTTTTATTCTCTGTGTGGGTAGTAGCATTTATGTATGTGCACCAGGTGCTTGCATGGTATATGAAGAGGCCAGAAGAAGGTGTCATATCCTGGAACTGGAATTACAGAGCGCTGTTGGCATCATGATGTGGGTGCTGAGAACTGAACCTGAGTTCTCTGAGAAAAACAGCAAGTGAACTGTCTTCCCAGACCCTTGATCATCAAATTTAACTATTTTCGTAGAAATACAAAGGATTGGTGATGTAGTCATCTCCTTTTGGATAAAGAACAAAGTTATAGGACTCTGCTGTCTGATCTTATGAATGCTAGAAAGCTTACTAAACATCAGGGTGTGCAGACAGTGATCCAGACTGAGGGTGGGGGTGGCATTGGGATTCATACACATGTGGACAGTTGAGTTTTCAGCATTTTAGAAAGTTAACAATCAGTTGAACTGCCAAGGATAAAAGCGCGAAAAATAATTTTAAACAATGATGCTTTAAAAAAAAAAAATCACTGGTCCCTAGTAGAGAGAACTATAAATCTCCACTTTCACTCCACATCATACATAGAAGGCAACTCAAGATGGGTCATTATTTTCATCCCAAAGTTTATGGCTATAAAACCCCTGGAAGGAAATGGAAGAAGAAAACATATCCAAAGGATAAAAATTCCATACAAATTAAAGTCGTCTGTTCTGTCCTTGAAAGATGCCCTTAAGAAAATCAAAATGGAAAGCTATAAATCAGGATGGGGGAGGGCAGAGGGTTGTTTTATTGAGATTTGTATCCAAAGTGAGAGGTTTTTACATCTTGGCAATGAAGGAGAATATAGAGAAGGAGGGAGAAGAGGAAGAAGAGAAACAGGAAGAGGAGCAAAGCGGCAGCCAACACAGAGCAAATGGAGGCATGCATATAGCCAGGGTGCACAGGAAACGATCATCTCATTAGTAAATGTGGAAATAAAAGTTCACTGCACAATGAGTCACCACCACATATGTGCTGAGTCATGGCAGGTCCGCAGAACCAGGGGAATGCTTATTCACTTCAGCAGGAGAATAAAATGGGACCTTAGGAAACTGTGTAGTGGGCTCTAATAAAGTTAGGGACACACTGACCGACACGAGGATCTAGCAATGCCATGCTTCCCACCCTTACTCCAGAGTGAAATGTGTATCATACAGAAATGTTTGATGTTGACTGAACACCCCCAAACTGGAGATAAACCAAAGGTCTCTACAGGTGGATGACTGCACGCCATGGGTAATCTGCACAAATGAGTCCTTCTCAATACTGTAAAGAACAATTTCAATATTTACCTCAGAAGTAAACCTCAAAAACTTTATGCCGAGTAGAAATGTTCTCCAAACAAATGGTACTGACTGCATGATTCTGTTTATGTGAAATTCTACAGCAACCAGCACCGTAGAAATGATTGTACTCATGAAGGGACAGAGGACAGATCAAGGGATGCTGGTGGCTTGCAAAGGGGCATGGCAGATGCCAGGAATGGTCATGTCTTTATTTTGGTAGTGCTTTGTAAGAGTACACACATTTATCAAAGTTCATCAAAATATACATCTAAATGAGCTGTGTATATGCATGTGTATGCAAGTATCTGTGTGCACGCATGCATGTGCGTGTGTGTGTGTGTGTGTGTGTGTGTGTGTGTGTATACATGTAGAAGTCACAGATCAAACTCCTATGTCTTCTTCATGTGTTTGCTTTTTTTTTTTCCTGAGACAGGCTTTCTCTATGAAGCCCTGGCTGTCCTGGAACTCACTATGTAGAGCAGGCTGGCCTACAAACTAACAGAGATCTGCCTGCCTCTGCCTCCTGAGTGCTGGGATTAGAGGCGTGTACATCGAGCCTAGCTTCTGCCTTATTTTCTTGAGATGAAGTCTCTCCCTGACCCTATTACTCACCCATTCAATGAGACTGAAAGAGCAGTAAGCTCCAGATCCAGAGCTCTCTGGTCTCCACTCACCCACCCTAAGAGCTGTGATTTCAGGCACGCATCACTGTTCCCAGCTCTTATACTTGATAGTTTTGAGGAATCAAACTCAGGACCTCATGCTTATGTGGCAAATGCCTTACCAAATGACCATCCTCACAGACTTAAGTGAGTTCATTTAGTGCACATCATGTATATGTGAATCATATCTCAGTAACACTGACTATAAATAATCAAAGGAGCTGATGATGTAAATCGGACTTAAACACTGACTTTGCCTTATTCCACATTTTTATGTAGCAATAAATCTTGCTCATCAAAACATTTGGTGGCACATGGTTGGAAGACGCTGTGATTCTGACAAATGTTTCAGTATCTACCATGTGCTAGGCATTTGTGACCATGACAAAGGAAGCACCGAGTCTCATTCCTATGGCAGTGCAGTGCTTTGAGAGAGAAGGTGTTTGATATTGAGCAGTACAGTCTGCATTCTTACAGCCCGGAGATCCTCTGAAAGGGAGCCTGGCAGAGTCCAAATGAGAAAGGAGAAACTCTGGGATGGATGTACCCAGTGGAAGGGTGTGTATCGCATTACAAAGCCGCAGTAGAAGAGGGAAACATTTTTCAAGGAAGTGAAGGAAATTTAGTGTGCTGAAGCCCTAAGAAAAATGAATTGAGACAAAGTATGAAAGGCAGGAAGCCAGGTCCAAGCCACTAAGGGACCCTAAACAGGAGCTGCATGTACCAATCTGAGGCTGTTTGAGGAAACTGGCATCTTGTCCTTGGCTGCTAGCAGTGGGGAGGGGAGAGAGGGACTGTCTGAAACATAAGTGACAACAGCCAAAGTTCTTCATAAATAATTGGGGGTGAAGAGTAGGGCATCTGCCATGTGTCCAAAATGGCAGTCAAACTTCTGGCTTGGACAACTCTTCTGAGAAAAGCATTCTTCGTCCAAAGAATAGTAATCCAGGCAAAGAGGTTAAACGGAAGGATGGAGAAGCCGAGGGACCTATTGGATCCAGCTTACTGGGGGCTGTAGACAATGGCCATCAGAATAGAGTTGGTCATCGAAACCTTTGAGAGGATGAGAAGGCAAAAGCAGAAACAAGATGAGAAAACAGGGCCCAGAACACAGCCCGGCGGAAACCAACTTTTACAATCTCAATTTCTCTGTCTCTGTTTCTGTCTGATTCTGCTTCTCTCTGTCTCCCTGCTCCTCTGTCTCTCTCTTTCTCTGTTTCTCTGTATGTCTCTGTCTCTGTCTTTCTCTCTGTGTATGTGTTAGATGTGTGCATAATGTCAGTGCAGTACTTGTGTTCATATGTTAGAGTGCAGGCACATATGTGGCATTAGAGGACAACGTTGGGTGTTAGTTTGTGCCTTCTACCTTGTTTGGGACAGAGTCATCTGCTCCTTGCTCTGTGTGACAGGCTATCTGGCTCATGAGTTAATTCTCTGCTCTTCATCTTGCAGTGGGAGCACTGAGGTTAGACACTGAGCCATCCCCCAGCTCAGAAAACCAACTCTTAAAGCCTAGCCAAAAGAATCACGTCCCGGGAAGGACAATAAGAACGAGGATCCAGGCAGAGGAGGAAAAAAAAAAAAATCCAGAAACAAGTTATACTACAAAGACCCCGAGGGGACATGAACCTTCGAGAAGAAAAGAGGCGGGAATACCAACCCTAACCCAGGATTCCTGCCCAGTGCCAAGGAGGGTGCCATGCTAACACTGACATGACTGAGTTCTGTGGAAGCTACACCCTGCATATCCACATCACGTTGGTAAGAGACAGGATCCCTCTGTTAGACCTCCTTGCCCAAGATGGATGCAACATAAGAACAGAGCCCCTCTGTGGTGCTTCTTCCCCTGGGGACTTTTCACTGAGCTGAACGACCACCTGTTTCTCTCAAACATCAATACATCATCCGAATTGTTTGTACGGTGGGATAGGATGCTTTCGAGTCTGCGACTCTTTCTTGGATTACAGGAAAGCAGGCTGAGACTCTGGTAGGTAGAAAAGAATTGCCTAGAGCCCCTTAGGCCACTCTGTTATTCCTCTGCACCCACTGTGGCAGCAGCTGGGCAAGAACATCACTGTACCCTGTGTGTGGGGTGATTAAGGACTTAAGTCTTTACCTCCTTCCCCAGCTCAGGCTCCCACACACCCTCTCTCTCCTCCACCTAGTCCCTTCCCTGGCATAGTTCTCTTTCCTACGCAGGATTTATGCAGTTACTGGCTTTCACAAGCACCCAGGCGGATTGTCTGGAGGCACCAACTGCTGCTGCCAAGACTATGGCTGAGGAGATCAGCAAACACTATCTGGGAGCCAGGCACCCAGTGGACCTATTTTCTGCTCCTTCAGTCAAGCACCCCCTATAGCCGACCCCCAGGGGCCCTTGCCAGATCCTGCCATGCATTGATCCACTAGCCTGCAGGGGAAAGCTAGATACTGAACACGGGGTCTTCGCCCGCTGCGCCCCTGCACGTGCACGCGGGCAGGTGTCCCTCCCCTCCCCCTCGATTCCTGCGCAGGGCTGCGGTCCTTTGTGTCTGAGTCTCCTCACGCGCGTCTGCTCTAGACTGGGTGGGGTAGGGGAAGCCGGAAGCAGCGTCTGGGGCTTGAAAAATGCCTAGAAGGGTGGACGTTTCCATTCACAACCCAGACCCCTTCCAGGGCCTCCAACCCCACCCCCATCACCCCCCTGCAAGACCACTCCACTTCAGCTCACCTCACTTTCTCAGTTTCCTCTCCCTCCCCCTCGCCCCCGCCCAGGTCATCTGGATGTCATTGTCCCTTGGTTCTCCAGCTAACGAGTTTGCATTCACTGCCCCCACGTGCACGGAGTTAAATGTGCTAAAGCACTCCCACTCTCTGTACTTACACCCCATACAACTTCACTTCCGGGGGCGATTCTCCAGGTACCTCATTCCTTGGCTCCACGTTCCCCATAAAAAATGCGTTCTTTATCCCAAAAAAGTAACGAAAAGGGGCTTTGGGGATATTTAACTAGAACAGGGGGAACCACCAGGAAGGGGACTACATTTTTGTATTGAAAACTGGCTGTGTCGCCTTATGAGGTTCGGGGTAAATTATATTCTCCTAAAGAATATAGGAGAGCAGTCTATTTCTCCTCCACTCTTTTAAACGCAGACCTGGGGGGCGGGTTGTGGAGGGCTATGCAGCGAACCCCGTTAAAGCATTTTCCTTTTATTTAGCTTCAAAAGCTGTTGCTGCATTCGGTGACTATACATTTATATATATATATATATTTGCACATCACACACACACACACACACACACACACACACACACACACACACATCCCTAACTGCTGTGCTGAAAAAGATCAGCAAAAACCTAGGACATTGTTGCTTTAAGAATCTAGACGAAAACACCTTAAATGAACTCTGCAGCAGACAGTTGAAGGAAAAAAAAAAAGCCCTTCTCTGGCCCTTGCTGCTTTTTGCCATTATTCATGATGTAATTTTTCAGGTGTTAGTTTGGCAGAGAAAGATTGGAACTGGGCTTGTTGCTAGGACATGAATGAAAAAGAGGAATCTCATTGGTTCCCCAGTACTTGGCAGGAGCCAATGAGATGGAAGGGGATGGAGTTGGGCGGGAGGCCACCAGAAAAAGAGAGAGAAAGAAGAAAAAAATCTCTGGCCAGACTATTAATGCTTTGCTGTGTTAAAATGAAGTGGACTGTTGCAAGGTTATGGTGGGGTCTTTTAGAGTATTTTGGGATGTGGATGGGTAGTGGTGCCCGGTGGACCAGGGCTCAATAGTAAGCATTTGAGAGGCAGCTCTGTGCAGACTACCCTGGGTTTCTCTAATAATTCACTGTCAATGCCAGTCTGGAGCAAGATGCAAGCAAGGCCTCCTATATTTAATAGCCTTAACCCGCGGCCACACACCGTGGGGACTGCAAGTATGCTAAAGCTGGAGGCAGGGATGCTGATGCAAGGGCGCTGGGATTCTTCCTCTAGTCTTGACTGGGAATAAATGAACCCCAAATAACGTTCTGCCATGTGAGTGAACCGGCTCTCTGTGTGAAATGGGACTCAACATGTTCCCTGCCCAAGGCATTGGAACCAGCTCCCATCACAAATTGCCATGGGCATCTCAGTGGGTAACAAGATCTGGCCCAGCCAAACCTCCAGTTCCAATGCCTTCCACGTGGCAGAACACTGCAGCAAAGAATGTCACTGGGTTTCCTGACCAGCGTTATGAAATGGTCACCCACTTAAGCTGTTTGAGCCCCAGGCTCCCAGCTAGCACAGTAAGCACTTCTGGGTGCCAATCATGGCTAGTCGCTTGATTCTGAGCAGTTCTTTGCAACTAGGGAGGAAGAAATGTACTGACCCTGCAGGGCCCCGTCTTTTCCTCTGTGAGTTCTACAGGGCCCGACAAACATTGCCGCTTGCCATCACCCATTGTCTGAGCTGCAACTGTATCCCACACCTTTTTCTTTAATAACTGGGCAGGGCTTTGAGCTGAGTGATTTGAAACACACACAATAAATTGACTTCTATTGGGTTATAGACCAGGCTGGTTTATTTACACCCTGGAGGAGGCTCAACCTCTGCCAGATTCCTGACTTCAGAGATTTTGTGGCTGGCATCCAACAACATAAAAGGATTTTTCCTTGTAACCGGAGCACTTCCTAAAACCACAGGCAGTTTCAATCAATTACCATCTCCGAATGCAGTGCAAAAATTTTAGGGGACTCAGAAGGACCAGGACTGTTTCTGACCACAAGTCTTTCTGGATCCATAGCAGGAATTGATCTGATTATTGATTTTTTCCCCCTTGTCAGTTACTGGGTCCTCCCAAGTTGCTGCAGATTTCGGAGGATGGAGGGTGGGACACTAGTAGAAAACAGGAAGAGGTGAGACAAGAAAGATTTCTAAACAGGCCTTCTTTTTCTGTCAACCAAACAAAGCTGAGGCTCTGTTCATGTCCAACCCACAGCATTGACAGAAAACACAGCTCCATGTGTGGACCCTAATTGCACCCTTCAGGTGACAGGTACCATGTGAGCCTCAGTTCAAAGCCAAAGTCAGAGCTGAATAAATCTGATTTCAGATGGTCGGCATTTCAAAATAAAAGTATTCAGCCTGAGCCTCAAATGGAAGTCTTCCTGCCGTCTCCAGGAATCAGATACGGTAAAGAAGCACCGGGGCAAGCAGCACACTGCCATTGTTCTCAGTTCTCATAAAATCCAACTGCCTGGCAGAATTAGCGGTCCTGTCCTAACTGAGCAGAACCCCCCAGGACTGGGGCCAGGGTTGTAGCATGCACAGAAAAGATGCTACAGTCAGCACTGGGAATTTCAAAGCCATGCAGCTGCCCAGGAGACTTCGAAAGGGAACCCCTGAAAGAAGGGAGATAGCATGGTGTCCCTCTATGTTTCAATGTTGATGAATTGGGTATTATTTTATATATACTGGAGGAAATGGCTAAAAATCCTAAGACCTGAACTCTTTTTAGTGGTTTAAAATATGAAGAGAAGGTTGTAGCTTGGTAGAGTGCTTGCCAAGCAGGGGTGCAGCCTGGGTTCCATCTCAAACACCTCACAAACTGGGTGTAGTGCACAAGCCTGCAAGTCTAGCAATGGGGAGGTAGACACGGAAGACTCAGAAGTTCAAGGCCATCCTCAGCAACCCAGTAAGTTCAAGGTCAGACTGAACAACAGGAAGCAATCTCTAAAGAATCAGTAAGTAAAGAGAAGAGCTGAGAAGCCAGTTGAACAAGCAGTTAAGCCACATGGGTTTATTCCAAGCCAGCTCCAACATCCAGTCTCCAAACCTCCAATGCATGTGTTATTAATGCTGTGTAAAAGCATTGTCCTTCCTTCATGCAAAAAAACTTACAGAATCCCATACAGATTATCAGATCTGCTTTGTGATGTCCAGTGAACCTGGGTCAGAACCAAACAGGGACACTGCCTTCAAGTGAGGAAGAGAGCCTTCACCAACAGTCTTCAGAAATGAACGCATATTCATTGCCACTGCGTGAACTACAAGCTAATTATGCTTTGTTGTAATGGAAGCAAATTATACTTATTGTACAATAAAAGCTATTGTCAGCTCCAGCATATCCATCATGACTCTGAAAGATGCAAAAATATTGACTGGCTCTAAATAGCATTTTACTTTTGTCCCTAGACAGCAATTTTAAGGCATGGAATGACCAGAGATGGTTCTGTTAACTAGTCATGGGGCAAGAATGTAACAAAAGAACCAGGAGGTATGAACAGGACAGAAAGTACCTGTGAGTGACCAAGGAAGAGTTCGTGTGTGTGTGTGTGTGTGTGTGTGTGTGTGTGTGTGTGTGTGTATTCTTAAAATTCCCAACAGTACCTACAGCAACAAGAATATAATGAAGCCCACTGACATCTCTCAAAAGAAGGTGATTAATTAAAGTAATTAGGCTCCACTGAATTATTAAAATATGAAGTCTTCTGCAGGATGACCAAAAAAAAAAAAAAGGCAGAACATTTTTGCTGTTCAAAAATTAAAACCATATTCTGGTTCATTAGCTGAGACGGGAACTCACACGTTTTAGCCTACAATCTTATTCACAGATGCGTAAGTGTCTAATATTTCACACCTTTGTAATGGCTCTTGTAAAAAAGAAAAGAGGAGAAAAGAGAGAGAAACAACATCCTGACTTCAATTATTTCATCCCTCACAGAGAAAAGGAGAGCTTTCAAAGAAAGGCAAGGACTCTGTGGGGTTTGCTTTAAAAATGCCCTCGGGTGTTGAAAGGACAGGTGTGTCGGGCGCAGGACTAGAGTCAGGCTGGGGACAGTGAAGGACATAGAGGCATTGCTTAAAACATTCCTCAGTTGTGTTTTTGCTGCATGAAACTGACTGGTGTCTGATTTAGGAACCCTAGCCATATTGCAGAGCCCCATCTAACCCTCTCTCTTCGGAAACCTATGCCTCTCAGACATAGCTATCTGCTTCCAAGTCAAGTTCTCACTTGGCTTAGCCCCGCCTGGAGCACACTTGATTACTTAATGACCCGTAGCCTCTGCTTCTGCTGCACAGAAAACTGAGTTCCAACCCTATTGCTTCGCTCTCCGGAGTTCACACTTGGCCCAGTACCAGTTAGGGCTCTCCTGCTCTGAAACCTTCCACTTCATCTTCTGCCTCCAAAGCAAATGGTCTTCATGGCCTTCTGGCATCTGCCCTTAGCTAATGCTCCAATGGGTGTTTAATGCATCTACTGGAGAAAACACTAATTCTGTCACACATTAACATGGCTTTGGGTTACGAAAACTTATCTTAGAAAAAGTTTGGACAAAAGACTATGATTGTAATTAAATGGGCGAGTAGACAGGAAGGATACCTGGGTCTGGTATGAGCTTGCTCCTCCATCAGACATCACTACCTTAGGATGGTTGTTTTTCTGTTTCATTTTGGTTTTTTGTTTCTTAATTATGTGTTCTGTGACTCTAGCAAACTTCCCACTATTTTTGACGCCTCTTCACCCATATGCCATTGTTCAAGAGCCTATCAAAGCCTACCAATCCTCCTGCCTTCACCAAAACACCATGGTCTACAACACTCTTTCCCAGACTCAGCCCTGGCGACTAACCTAGCCCCTCCTCAGCTTCTTGTCTCCATCTTCCTGATGACTCCTCGAACTCTGTGTTTTGTGTTGGAGTTTTGAACAGAGCTGGAGGTGGCAGCCACATCTACCTTTGTATCCACGTCACGTTCATAGCAGAAGCCATTAGTGTCCTATATTATCCAACTTCCACTGCATGACCTTGGAGTCACATGACTAGCTGAGATGGATGGACTATGAACAGTGGTGACACATGAGAGTGTCTGCATCCGGCCTTCTCTTCCCTTCCTTGGTAACCATGGAACAAGCATTGGGAGGTTCAGATCTAAGATGGTGTGCAGGCTTTCCTTAGTAAGGGTTCCAAGTGACACATGGAACAGAGAAGTCCCAATAACCCTTGCTGCATGCGTTACCTGAACAAGAAATAAGCTTTCTGCTGTGCCTTAAATGCAGTTTTGTTATTTTAGTATAGTCTTGTTTATACTGATGTAATAGCCAACTTTACAATAAAAACAAACAAACAAACAAAAAATGTAGAGCACAGAAAGTATCAAATACTCATATCCTGAATAAATAAAACCTCTGGTATTATTCCTCAAGAGATGTACATTTAAAAACAAACAAACAAAAACCCACCACCAACAACAGAACAGTCTCTCACTGGCCTTACCAAATAGACAAATATGCTAAGCTTGCTAGACAGTAAGACTCATAGGTCTACCCACCTCTGCCTTTCAATAACTGACTTTTTTATTAATCTGTATGATTATTTATGTATGTTGCCTAACCTAATTCCAAGCATTTGACTTTGACTCTTTAGCTACGCAAACCCTTCAAGGGCTTTCTCAGTTGTTCCCGGAGACGTCTCCAGCAGCTCTGAGCATGGATTTAGTCAGACCTGTTAGTTAATGAAGAGTCATCCTCAGTTCAACGTTTTACTCCGGTCTACTTCATCTAAGGCCAAGCAAGAATCCCATCTGATAATGGAATCCCTTGAAGCTCCTCCTGACTCTGTTAGCTGTATGGGTGTAGTCCGATGCTGGTCGGGTAGTGCAGTAGCCATCCCAGCTCACACGCCATAGTTTCTTGCTTATGATAGAGGACAGACAAGGTAGGACTGTTTTGTAAGCATTTCAAACAGTATTCCATTAGTCAGTTTGGTATCAGAGCTTTTGCTGTGCAGTAATACCTCTCTTATAAAGTATAATGAACATATTTCTAAACGAGTTTTAATGTTCCCCTCCCCTGCTGACTCTAAAGATCCCAACAGACACCAAACGGGTAGTGACAGAGTTGAAGGCCTGTTCTCAGAGCAGTTTTCTGTCATCTTCATCCCATATGGATGAACCAGGTGATGCATGCTACACCTTCTACCTTCAGAGAAACTCTTTTGATAGTCAGAACCTTAAAACCTTAAAATTCATGTCTAGATCTTCCTGGTGAGAAACTGGACCCTTCTGTCTGGTTTGCCATCTGCAAAGAGATAGGGAGCTGTTTCTCTCTCCTTTCTTCCATCTTGTTTTGTTGGAGAAAACACTAATTAGCATCCAATGGGGGAAAAACCCACTTTGAAACAAAATTCATGAACATTATCCTTCTGCTCTCTTAATAAAAGCTTGGTCCCTGGAATGCTTATGCAAATCTACCTTTCGGGCCTTCACAAGCACCTAGACTCTGTTGTCTTAACTGCTGGTGAGGAAAGGATTCTCAGAAATTTAGGCATGATTAGGGAAGCTGACAGGGGAAGAAAGACTAACACACCCATAGAGTAAAAATCAACTCAATGCCTCCGGCTAGGCAGAGTTCGGGAACATTCCCTATGAACTGGGGTTTAAGAAGGGGCCAAACAGGGTTAAAAGGAAGTGGTTTGTGTGAAAGCTGGAAAACCTCTCCACCTGTGGTGTATATGCGCTGAGCTATGACGCCTAACCCCAGGACTCTATTCTCAAAAACTGAAAAAATAAAATGGCTAAGCGTTTATGGAAGAAGGATGGTGCACACTTATACCTCATCTGGAGTAAGGTAAACCCGAATGGGGTTCTCTCCCAAGATGCCAGAGTCTTTAACAGAGCATGAGAGATTCAGATAATTACCATCACAGCCATTTGGACAGTCTACCAGTAGTGACTGTGCCATAGGTCCAGGCACCTCTCAACTGCCCTCTTAATTGGTTTTCCCTGTGCCAGCTACTGTCAGAGGCTCTAAATGCCAATTTGCCCTGTGGGGCATTGCCTCTGAGTAGCACAATCAGCTCAGAGCTGCCAGGGCCACCAGGATGTCAGGCTGCTCAGAAGCACTAAATGGGCAAGGTCAGGATATCCAAGGGGGAAAGGGCTGGCTCCAGTTGACCAAAGGCAAACTCAGCCTAGAGACACAGGCTTTGTCAGGTCACTGTTTAAAATGCAGAAGGGAAGCAGAGCTGCTCTCTGGAGCCAGGTGGGAGCCAAGGCCGGTAATTAAGAGGTAAGCAACACTGTAGCCAGTGGGCTGGGAATTCACTGAGCAGATGGCGAAGGTGGAAGTGCAGTTGTTCCCTAGCCAAGTGCCCTTGTACACAGATGTCATTGTTGGGTGTGTGTCCTACCAAGGACTCCAGATCTTTGACACAGCAGTGCAGCTAACCTGTTCTCTGTCCTGTGGGGACATACAATGCCACACCCACTCTTATCCTTCATCCAAAGGTTGATAGAGACAGTGCTGATCTCAGCCACAGAAGCCTCAGGCTCGAGGTTAAGTCTCCTCAGCCTTTGAGAGTCTCTCTCTCTCCCTCTCTCCCTCTCCCCCTCTCCCTCCCTTCCTTTCTCCCTCCCTCCCTCTCTCTCTCCCTTCCATTTATAAGAGTGAGTATCACTCATTGTACCCCCAACGGTGCACCCTAGAAATTCTAAGACTAACTAAGGCACGGTTTCCACACTCCAGTACAGTTTAGCCAGCGAAACACTAAGCCAGCACATGGAAATGATATGGTTCCTAGGAGTAAACGTTGCATAGCTGATTACTGTTTTCTTACCATGGTCAACTCTGCATGTGAGGATATCGTGCTGGTCAGACGCTGGCTTTAAGTATCAAAATGTTCATCAGATTCCCAGTTTTACATTCCCAGGTTACTTCTCTCCTTAGCTCTAATTCATTCACCAGCTCCTCCCTGAAATCTATGTCTGGTAGACATCTCAAGCTCACTTATCACCCACCTTCTGACTCTTCTCTCCTTCAGGTCTTCTACCACCCCACCACCAAGCCACCACCCTCCCGCTACATGGCAGAATATCCACCCAACGGCTCATGTAGTAATTCCAAGCGTTACCCATGTGTCTGCCCTTTCTCTCACAGCCTTTATCTAACCAACCAACATATCTGAAGGAAACTCCGGCATCCCCTGCTTCTTACCACGTTTTGAGTTTGAATTGTCTCAGTGATTACGACTCCTATTTTGCATGCAACAGATTCCATATGAATTCTGAGGTTTCATCAGAATCAACCATTTCACCAGAGTCAACCGTTGGGGGAGGGGCATGTCAATGGAGTCTAGATTAACAACCCAGGTCATTGGCTGCTATAAATGAGTGTTTATATCTGTTTAATAGTTTTAGATGTTAAGCTACTTAGGGACAGGGCTCCTCCATGTAATTATCTCTGTAGGGCACCTGGCACGGTGCCTCATATAGTTAATCCCTTAATTAAGTCTTTTTGAATATCATATGGAGAAGAAAATGAACCATTCATCCAATAAATATTTATTGAACACATACCATGTGCATTACCCTGTGCTGGTTTTCATGGAGATCCAAAGACTTGGATAGAACCGAAAGGGAAAGTTAGCCAATCGCGCAGTGGCGAAGACAGGAAGGGATGCTGGAGCTCTGGCTTCGGAGTCCGCAAGGATGGAGAGATGAATGAGGTAAAGAGGAGTATGTTGAGAGGTAGGGGCTTCCTGAGAGGTCATAGAAAGGCCTGAAGGTTAATAGAAATGGAATTACCATTCCAGCCACACTCAGACCTCGGAGGCTTGCAGGGAGGATAATCCAACACCATTCAGAGTCCATGAGCCTCTGTAAGGTTCTAGAAACTGGCTTTTACTGTTGTTTATGTGTTACAAGTAGGAAATGGCTTATATGAAGCCCCTTTGCAGGCGAAGAGATGTCATGATGCTAACAGAAGATGGGGGCATTCGGGTACTTGGTCATGCTCTATGTATGTACCAGTGCTTCTCAGGCTTATGCTGTGCTCCCTAACAGGATAAAATTCCCTTCAGAGTGACTCATAGTTATCGCTAACATCGTTGCTGTACAACGATGGGCCAGGCCCTGAACCCAGAACATACTTGCTTTTCTCTCAAGAGTCTACCACTGACCAAGCTACCCTCCCTGGTCTCCAGTAAAGCATTTTGCCATGCATTATCTTACTGATTTCGCTAAACCTCCCAGTGAAACTGGGAACAGAGATGATGTAGAGCAAGACAGCATTGAGCACACACGATTTTTGTAATGGCCTATAGCTCCTAGAAAAGAGGTCCACTTAAGACTCTGCTCAACGAAGAATCACTGACTTTTACAAGTTGAGCTGAACTGAAATGGCCATGTGGGTGGAACTTCAAAGACAGTGTGCTATGTGAGTTCCTGGTCACAGGCCTGGTCACCTGTAAGGGGAGGATCTTGGTGCTTCTGGTTTGAGAATTTGGAACAGAGGGATGACTAGTTCTCCCTCATATTGGATAAAGTCCCTTTACTCAGTCAGCTCAACTCCATCAGCTTAGCAGATATCTATTCTTGGATAGAAGAATCAGTCACAAGGCGCCTTCAAGTTACCCTATGATTTGAGTCAGTCTGGAATTTTTACAAGCATCCTACAGAGATAGCTAGTTTGACCCTAAACCTTCAGAGCAGCTACAGACTCTTTATTCTTCATATATGAATAAGGGGATCAGGGACAGAGGAAATGTTTGACATTAGTAGTCACAAAATCAGTACCAGGACAAAGCACATGGCCAACCCGATTACACAGCATCTGTTGAATGGGTGAGAGGTGGTTGTTTAGTGATCAGAACAGACCCTGTGGTTCCTGGCCTGGAACTGTCACAGCAACCACTCCAAGCTCTGGAGTTAGCTCTGTTGTCTCTTGTCATGACTCAGAGATGAAGTGGCCATGGCCCTGTGACAAAATGTGTTTCCTTTTCAGCTTAGACAGGAATGGGACTCTCAAATCCAAACACATTTTAAAGAGAAATGCAGTCTCTTTAAAATATCCAGTCTCTTTAAAAGTCCAAAATCTCTTTTAAAAATTTCAAGTCTCTCAATGTGGGCTCCTGTAAAGATCAAAATTAAGTTAAATGTTTTGTTATTTAAATATTTATTTAATACTTAATTAAATGTCTAATTTTTAATTAAATATTTAAATATTTGGGAAAAACCAGGGCACACTCACAATCTGAACAAAGCAAACACCAAACTCCAACACTATAAATAACTCAGTGTCCAATATCTGGGATTCATTCATGATTTTCTGGGCTCCTCAAAGGGGCTTGGTTCACTTCTCAGCTCTGCCTTCTTTAGCACACAGCTTGTCTTCCAGGCTCTGGCATGCTCCAGTTCACTACTGCAGCTGTTCTTGGTGGTCATCCCGTGGTACTGACATCTCCAAACTGCTGGGTTCTTCTGCTGCAACTGGATTGTACTTTCACCAATAGCTTCTCTTGGACCCTCTTCACTGAATCGAGTCTCAACTTCTCCCAATGTTCTCTGGGGAGTAGATCTTGGGGATTCCACTGCTACTAAGGCTGCACCTTCCTCATTGGCTTACCCTAAGGCTACATCTTCCTCCTTGGCTTACCCTGGTCTCCCACAGTAGCAATGTCAACAGAACCCCCGGCTTCTGTATGCATGTACATACACTTGAACCCCCGGCTTCTGTATGCATGTACATACACTTGCACCTGCACACAGATATGAGCACACACATGAAAGAGAGAAAGACAGAGGCGAGACAGAGAGACAGACAAAGACAGACAGAGAGGGGGGAGAGAAGAAAAATGCAGAGATAAAGCATCTATCACAGGAACTCTGTGACCCACTTATAGCTGCCTCTTTTTACCTAAATAGCAAATTATCATCTATGCACTCAGGCAGGGAACTAATAGTGTAGACACCTACAAAGATATCAGCTCCTCTTTCTGTTTCCTCATTGGTCCACTCATTCTTCCCAGAAGCATTTACTAGGCATACACTGAGGCGGTAGCTTGCTAAATTCTGGAGATTTAGAGCTGCCTAGGGTATGGGACTTTTCCTGTAGTGACATAGTCAAGTAGATAAAATAGACAGGCAAGTGGTCATGACAGAAGATACTAAGTTATACAGCAAAAATATAGGCACAAAATGGTCATGACAGAGATGCTAAGAGATGCCGCAAAAATATGGGTACAAAGTTCTCAGAAACAGAGGGAAACGTTATTTCTACACTAGTGAAGTCCCACTAAGAGCCAGGAGACTAGCAAAGCAAACCACCATGAGAACAAAGAACCCTGTGACCACCAGTTGGTCCAAAAGCAGAGCCTGTGGCAAGCGTGGGTAGCTAAGTTGTCGAGTGTGTGTGTGTGTCAGGAATGAAACTGTGAAAAGGGTACCAATCAGGAATGTGTTAGCTGATTCTAAGAACAATGCTCAGAGCCAAGTGTCATCATGATCAGACTCATGTACGGCCTGTGTGACATCAGCAGTAAGTGTGGATGAGCTCCGGAACAGACAAGACCCAGTTGAATGATCCTGTTTGCACTGGGGAACCTCTGGAGAGAAATTGTGTGTGCTGATTTTGAAGCTTGGGCCGGAGTTTCTATAGAAGAAAAATCCATGTAGCTGAGTGTTGATAGCTCCATGTGCCCCTTCCCAACACTGTGGGTGTGGTGTTCAAAGCCACCTGTCCCCCGACTCTGGTGTTCATACCGGCACATCCTCCACCACTTGACACGGAGTATCTCTGTTTCCCAAGCAGTCTTCAATTCTTTAGGTTTTTTCTTTTATTGCCCCTTGTTTCCAAATGCCCTCTTCTAATTAAAACTACCAGTTTTTTTTTTTAATCTCCGGACCAGATACTAGCCCATCTTGGAAGATTTTCTCTCCTAATGCCCTAGGAAAAGAAATCATTCCCTAAGATTCCTTCAAGGTCCCGCTGGCTATGCTTCCCTTCTGCCTTGGCTTAAACGCAGTACTTCACATACTTGCTTGAACAATGAGGGGTATGGTAAGCTGTTTATGGAGGGGCATAGCTTTTGTTTGTTTGTTTTGTTTTTTTTACTAGAAACGTTGTCATCTGCAGAAGATGTGAGTTGTTCCTGATGAACTTTGACATAAACATCCATGAGTCACCACCAGTCACCAGTTGCTAACATTGTAGAATATTTACTACTTTTTTGAAATATATATATATATAAAGAAAATATCATTTATATAATATCATATATAGTATATATATTGTATTTTCTTTATTTACATTTCAAATGTTTCCCCCTTTCCAGCTCTCCCTTTTGGAAACACCCTATTCCATCCCCCGACCCCCGCCTCTCTGAGGGTGCTCACCCACCCACCCACCCCTGTCTTCCCACCCTGGGGCATCAAACACCCTCAGGCCTAAGGGCCACTCCTCCCACTGATGTCCAACAAGGCCATCTTTTGCCACATACACGGCCAGAGCCATGGGTCCCTCTATGTATACTCTTTGGTTGGTGGTCCAGTCCTCGGGAGCTCTGGGGGTCTGGACAGTTGACACTGTAACTCCCCCCCATGGGGTTGCAAACCCCCTCAGCTCCTTCAGTTCCTTCTCCAACTCCTTCATCAGGGACCCCACGCTCAGTCCAATGTTTGGTTGCGAGCATCTGCCTCTGTATTTGTCAGGCTCTGGCAGAGCCTCTCAGAGGACAGCTATATCAGGCTCCTGTCAGCAAGCACTTCTCCGCATCCACAATAGCGTCCTGGTTTGGTGACTGTGTATGGGATAGATCCCCAGGTGGGGCAGATTCTGGATGGCCTTTCCTTCAGTCTCTGCTCCACACTTGGTCTCCCTATTTCCTCCTGTGAGTATTTTGTTCACCCTTCTAAGAAGCACTGAAGCATCTACACTTTGGTCTTCCTTCTTCTTTGGCTTCATATGGTCTGTGAATTGAATCTTGGGTATTCCAAACTTTTGGGTTAATATCCACTTATCATTGAGTGCATATCATGTGTGTTCTTTTGTGAGTTACCTTACTCAGGATGATATTTTCAAGTTCCATCCATTTTCCTAAGAATTTCATGAAGTCATTGTTTTTAATAGCTGAGTAGTGTTCCATTGTGTAAATGTACCACATTTTCTGTATCCATTCCTCTGTTGAGGGACACCTGGGTTATTTCCAGCTTCTGGCTATTATAAACATGTCTGCTATGAACATAGTGGAGCATGTGTCCTTATTACATGTTAGAGCATCTGAGTATATGCCCAGGAGTGGTATAGCTGGGTCCTCAGGTAGTATTATGTCCAATTTTCTGAGGAACCACCAGACTGATTTCCAGAGTGGTTGTACCAGCTTGCAATCCCACCAGCAATGGAGGAAGTTCCTCTTTCTCCACATCCTTGCCAGCATCTGCTGTCACCTGAGTTTTGGATCTTAGCCATTCTGACAGGTGTGAGGTGGAATCTCAGGGTTGTTTTGATTTGCATATCCCTGATGACTAAGGATATTGAACATTTCTTTAGGTGCTTTTCAGCCATTCGAGTTTACTCAGTTGAGAATTCTCTGCTTAGCTCTGTTGCCCATTTTTTAAAATAGAGTTATTTGGTTCTCTGGAGTCTAACTTCTTGAGTTCTTTGTATATTTTGGATATTAGCCCTCTATCAGATGTGAGATTGGTGAAGATCTTGAGTCACCATCAGTCACCAGTAGCTAATCTTCTAGAATATTTATAACTTTTTAAAAATTGAATCATTTGAAACTGAGTTGTAAGCAAGCATCCTGACACTCAGCCCCAAATACTTCAGTCTGCCTCCTAGACATATGGACTTCTTCCTGTAAAACCACAGTGATCTGTTCAAATCTAATTAACACTAATCTCCTGGGATCTACAAAGTTCCCAGTTGTGTCAGAGATATCTGTCATAACCTTCCCTCTTTAGATTGAAGATCCAATCAAACTTGTGCATTGTGTTAGGCAGACCATTTTGGTCTTCCTTAAGACAGTTTGTTGGTCAAAGATTTCCTTAACCTTTGGATGTCAAAAATCCTGAACAACTCCAGGAAAGCCTGTGACCAGAAACACCGTTCTGGTAGCTCTTTATTTCATTTATTGTCCCCCTTCCCCAAAATGGTCTTACCTTCTTCTGATTAAAACCGTGCATTTCTGAAATCTCCAGCCCCAGTACTAGCTCAGCTTGGAAGACTTTCTCTCACACTACTCACACCTGTAATGTTTCCTGGCCCAGGAGGCATGAGTTATTTCTAAGAATTCTGACTGCCTCCAATGGAAAGACAGTCACACCCATCACCTAGAAGAACCTCAGAAGATGGTGAGGATAAGGACAACTATCTCACCAAGCTAGGAGATGGGATGACGATCATCAACTAGGCGACCATCATTTACTTTACCCTAAGCTGAACTTTTCTAGGGCTCCTAAACAGAAAACCAGAACACTGCATGGCAGTTACCACCATGATGGCCATGTATGGGCCCTGAAGCCCTTTTGAAAACATAACTGATAAATTAGAGAAATCAGGGCACAGAGTAATTCTCATTAAACTATCTGAACATAGGCATTCATTTAAAGCAGAAAATGAAACATCCCTCAAGAATTTCAGAGCGATTTTTTTTTTTCTGATTTTTCACAGACAATAGCAGCATAGGTTAGGTGGCTATCGGAGGGCTTCATTAAACAGATGGAAGAAGAGGCTGGCTCAGTCATGAACGTTATATGACTAAGGAAAAGCGTCAATCGTTTCTGAGGAGCCAGAGATTTTACACAGGGATTCCAGGTTAGGATTTGAATTTGTATGACCTTGGCAGAGCTGCTTAATTCTTAGGAACTTTGTCTATAAAGCAAAGGAAGTTGAGTTAGAAGAAAATTATAATTACTTAAAATAAATAATTGGTAGACAGACAGACAGACAGATAACTTCTGGTTGTATATTACAACCACCTTGTGGGGAGTGCTACACCTGTGGATTTTTAACCCGTTCCGGTCCACTGGGATGGAAACAGCTTGAGTGGGAATCTACTCCTTCCTACCCCAGTAGGGTCCCTTGGAGCCCAAGCTAACCTCCAACTGAACTTCTGATCCTCAGAAATTTAGGGATCACTGGTTCAAACTGATCTTAAGCAGGCAGGGCTGAGAACCTCTGCATAGTAAGATGTTCAAAAGCTGATTCTCAGAAGAGAATCAAGTTAGTGAGCCCATAGAACACTAGAATCCTTCCACCAACCCAAGGAGCTGTTGTCAATATGCCCGCCTCTCCAACTTAGCTCATTCCCCGGCCCCCTCCTCACCCCAGGCTGAGCACCATTCAGTATTATCGGACAGTGGCTGCAGAGGCAGCATACTGTGGAGAGACATGTATTTTTCAGAGCGAAAGGAAGATCCAGGACGCCAAGATCTCAAAACATTCTGGAGGTGTTCACCCACCATTTTGTCCACGCTTGATTCGCAGAGCTAGACCACCACTGAGCAGAGAAAAGGGAAAAACAAGATGGCTGCTCAGCCGGCCTGCCTGGCTGACTCCAACCCCAGTCAGCCAACACCCGCTCTCCCCAGGCAGGACTTGAAGCATCTGCCAGATGGGTGCTGGCTTTTCATCAGCACCGCGTTGAGCCAGAGACCTGCTCCAAAGCCTGCAGCTCCCTGGAATTAGCTAACAGGAATCTCCCTAGCTTCCTTGACCAAGTTACTTGAAGAATTTGAGCACAGATTGGGGGAAAAAAACGCGTGGATGGGGGCTGACCATCTTTTCCGAGACCAAGTCACTTCCAGCTCAGCCAAGGGAGGCCAGGCACCCTTTCCACTCTGGTGAGTGGAACTGTATGTCTTGTAGGCAAATTTAACTAGTAGTGTCCCTGCGTTCAGAGCTCAGTCTTTTAATCTCGTAGGATAACACCTGTAAAACCGAGGCCACTAGAATGGGCCCCCAAGTATCCCTGCGGAGTGTGTGACATGCCAAAGGGCTGTTTACAAGACATACGATCATTCCAGAGGGCCCACTCAGCCAGGTCTGCTGGAGGCCTCATCTTTTCAAGAGGTCCTCTGGGGTGTGGGCTGCTATCCTCAGGAAACACAGCTTGCATTCTTAAGGGAGATTCAGAAATCCCCCAAAGCTGTAAGGAGTTTGTGTCTGGCCCTGGCAGGAACAGCCAAGCCAAGGGTTAAACAGAGGCTCAGCATGTTCTGTGCCTGGCAATAGCAGTCTGCGTGACTCCGGGCCTCTTGTCTTTCACAAACCACAGCTTATTTGCCCTAACCTTCATAGAATCCAGAGGTCTGTCCTCGATCGACAAAGAACTCCAATTCTACTCTAACAGGCTCGACAAAGTTCAACTGTTGACTCGCTCTTGAATCTCCACGTTCACTCCCTCCTGTCACCCTACCCCCATAGTTGTTCAACCCCCCTTTCCTTTGGGGATAAATCAGCCTCCGTTTGCGTTTTGTTTTAATTCTTTCAAAGGATGAGGAATGTTGACACCCCTGAAACAAGCCTCTGATGTCTGGTTAGACTTCAGACGGCTGAGTGTGAGCGTACGCTGACGCAATCGGGCCGATTGGGTTAAACCAAATATTACAATCGCAAGAACTCATCTGGAACTAATAATTTTGAGGCCACCGAAAGTAAAAGGGCCCGCTTTGGGCTTGGCCAGTGGCAGAGGCCAGTTCGGGCCAATGCTGCCACCTGCCGTGGGCACGGGGAACAGGGCGCGCCGCCTCGGCCTTCCTGTTTTTTTCACGACCCCTATGCACCCACGCAAGGCTGGTTCCTTGCCAGCCAGACCAGGGCTATTTTAAAAAACGCTAGCCCTGTCCCCAGCCCTTAAGGTAAAGATAGCCAGTCTGGCTGCTCACTGTCTTCTCTGAAAAAGGACCACTTCCCAATTATAGACCCAGGACTGGCTAGCAGGGCACTCGCAGTCGGAGCTCCATTAAGCAAACAACCCCTTGTGCTAAAGAGCTCCTGTGTCGCAGGCTCACTTAGAGGAAAGCTCATTTAAGGAAGATTGTTTTATTTTGCGGGAGATGAAGGAAACGCACAACTCTGGGTTCGGTCGGCACATTGCTGAACTGCAAGTCACGTGCCAGATCCAGAAATGATGAAAACATCTGTTTTTGCTTTAGCCCAGCGAGGCCCTGACTGTGGGGAGGGGCGGGGAACTGACCGAGGTGGCTTTGCTCACGAGCGCCATCTGCCGAGCCTGCCGGGGAAAGGCGTAAGATCCCGGCACAATGCAGGTTGCCGCTCACCCCCGGGGAAGGGAGAGATCAACAGGTGGGGGTCTCTGCCCTGGAGACCACTCTCCTTGGTGGACAAACCTGGAAGTGCCCCGGGAACTTTGCAACTCTGAGTTGTCTCAGAGTGTTCTCAACAAAGAGATCTTTCCCCGGAGACTGCTCTGGGGCAAAGGGAAAGACCGAGAGAGGCCGCGGATGAATTCTCAGGTTGGAAAGGAAGGCGGTAAGGGGGAGGGGAGGGGCTCTTGGTTTGCAGACAGTAAAATTTGCAGTTCATGCAGGCTGAAATCTCCCAGAACAAAGAAACCACTTCCCAGCTCCCGCCCTGTACTTTCACCAACCAGCTTTCTTTCCTGCTACGGTTGTTTTGTGCAGTAGGTCTGAGAAGGCTCCAGAGTTCAGAGAATACTACTCTGGTCAGGCAGACTTTGTCCATCCCTTTATGTATAATTTGGCCAACCTCAAGAAGCCAGTGGTGGATCCGAGCTCTGAACAGGAGCCACACTGACAGCCATGACATACAACCTTAGCGGGTCTTTTTTTTTTTTTTTTCCCAGTGTTCCCCAAGTTATTCATTGCTTGCCTGCCAGGTGCCCAGCACTCAGCACAACCGTCCGCGTGAAGTATACATGTGTACAAATACGTCAGAAGATAATGTGTGTATCAGTGTTACACACAAGGACAGCTGGGACCTCAGAGGCCGGGAGAAGATGACAGACAGGGATGTGGAATCCACCTTTGCTCTCAGTGAGGAATTCCTCCCCTCAGCTTGCTTCCACCCTAGCCTCCAGCCTTTACCGAGATGCCCTTCTCAGCCTTTCTGAAAACAGTGTTAGAGAACCATCATTTGCCTCCCATTTCTCCAAGTCAGTCTTGGTCTAGGACCCAGGCTCCATTCCCAGTCAGACGCTTCCTTACCAGACACAGATTCTGAGGTGTTATGGTGTAACTGCGTGTGTTCATACATACCTGCTTCCCACAGGTGATAAGGGGTTTTAAAAAAAGAGCAAAACACTGGTCAAAAAGATGCAGGCATGCCAGGGGCTCCTGTGTCCCTTGAGACTGGGTTGTTGAGCACATCCTCAGCCCTGGGGCAACATTCCCCAAAGTAAACCTGTCTGTACAGTCTGATTGTGTCCTCTAACCTACAAACTCACAGGTTTAAAAAGGAAACTGAGGCTATCTATCGGAGCTGCATCCGTTCCTAAGCCTCTTCTAAACAAATACAGAAAGAGTTGTCCTTTATATGGGTCGGGAACCTGTCTACAATCTAAGGGATTTCAGAAAAATACTCCATCATTTTACAGCTGGACACATTTTCTAAGAAGCAAGCCCATCCTCCGCTGAGCTTGACAGGAGCTATGTCCCCACTGACCATATCTGTTTCCATGGTAGCGAGTTCTTAGATTGTTAGGGCCCAAGCTAACCTGAGTCCCTACAGGCTCACCTGTCCCCAGCAGCGCTTGGCTCTGGCTCTCGACTATCCCTTGTTGTCAGGGCCCCCTTCCCAGTTCATTTCTTGTTCCAGGCCGTAAAATGTCAGAACACGAAACTTCCTTTTAGCCTGGCCTACTATTGGTCTAGTCTGGAGAGTTTTGATGGATTGTCTTTGTGTTCTACAGAGGAAGCCATATGCTCACTGTCTCAAGTTTCCTTCTGGTCTCTTGACCCCCCCTTTCGTTTTCCCTACTGGTTCTTCAACAGGTCTGTGTTTGGAAGTACCGAGGGCAGGATGTGAAACGTTTTATACTGTGTCATCATTTCAGAACTCAGATTTACGATGTTCTTATCAACATCAGAAAAACAAAAATCTCTAAAGTAGACTTCAACAATAAGACAGGAAAAAAACAACAATTTAGGTCAAAAAGAAACCTGGGGAGCAGTGTTCCCTTCCCTGTAAAGGGTGATAGCCCCAAACAACTGTTTTAGTCCTGACCAAGACTCCCTTTTCCTAGCGTAAAAGTAATTTGTTCCCTGCTTGTCTCCATCCATCTTGGTGTGATTCTCCCCACACAGAAAAAAAAATAACCTTTGTTCAAAGCTCTGCTCTCCTAAGCTGGGCTAAATTCTGCAAGATCACTCTTCACACACCACAAGCTCAGCCCCTCCCCTCCAGCCCCAAACAAACCATAATCCAAAAGCTGCTCTTTTAAATAGAAGCCTCTTGTATGCTTAAATTCCTAAATAAAAGGAATGTCGACCGCTACTGCTAGTTTCCCCAGTTAAAACCGATTTTCACTGAAATGCTCGCTGCTTGCTCAAAAATCTGGGCGTGAGCTGCAGGCGAGAACTGGAATTCTCCAGCTATCTAGAGGGCCCTCCAGTGGCCAAAAGAATACCTGTCATAAACAAAGGGCACCAGAGCCAGTACTGCAACAAAGACAGAAGGGTGGTCGCTGGCCTGTGTGAAAAATCCTGCAGAGTATCATCCCTACACTTTGCTCCATGGAGGTGTGTCTCACCACCAAGACAGACTCTCAACTCGAAGAATAATGTTATTTGCATGACAAAAGGACCCTTCATTAGATAAAAGAGAGGCAGGTTTGAATTCCCTCCAATGATAACTCCTCCTATTTTTTAAGGGTTCTACTGAGTTGGGGGAAGGGGTCTGATGTGCAAATCTCTAGAAGCAGGGTGCACTTGAGCTTGCTCTTCTTGACCCACTGCTGACATTTCTTTCTACCTGTGAAAATCTCCTAAGTACTGTGACCTTGAGACATGAAGTCAGTGGAGGTCAGGGCCCTTGGAAATGACATAAGAAAAGGAGGAGCAAGGTCAAGATCTTCTGAACCCAGGCAGCCTTTCTAGAGGACTGTGAAAAGACAGACTGTTCCGCTGGACCTGACAGCCTTCCACTTTTCCAGAAAGGGTTCTAGATCTGTTATGAGTTAGGGCATCATGTCACACGGGCATGCCTGGGTTTCTTCTGGTATAACACATAAAGGGAAGACAACACAAACCAGCCACAGATTTCTAGGGACTTCAGATCTCTAGTCATTGTAACAACCTTTGGTACCTGGAAGCATGGTGAAAGGAGAGGGAAAGGAGCATTCTTCCTACAAAGTCCCTTAATCCTTCTGACTCATCCTGAATCTCTCACCTTACCTTGCTCACATGTGGGACTAGCAGCCAAACCCAACCTCCACACCTGCTACCAATCAACACACCAACACACACAGGCATGCACACACTCACACTGGCTTGTTGGATGCTGGGAGAAGCAGAGGTGAGGCAGGGATGGAGAACAGATGGCTTACCTTTCCCACTCTCTGCTCCATCAGACACTGCTGTCAAATCTCCTTTGTGCCATCATGGTGTGTGTGCAAGACCTGATGTCTATGTTCCCCACAAATGTGTAGGCTGAGATCATCATGCTCTCACAAAATGATAGTATTGGGAGATGGAGCCTTTTGGGTCATGAGATTGGAGCCTCATGAATAGGATTAGTTCCCTCATTAAAAAACGATGTGCCAGGGAGCTGCCCGTCTGTTCTCTGTTCATTTTCTTTCTCCATTCAAGGAAAGAGCAAGAAGTCTATGAAAGAAGAAGGGTCCCTTGCCTGTCACAATCTCCAGAGCCTGGATTTTGAACTTCCAGCCTTCAAGTCTGTGAGAAACAATGTGGCTTATAGGCCACCCACCTACCTTGTGGCATTATTTTACAGCCACCCCAACAGACTTCCCCAGCTGGGTTTTAATTGTTTTGCATTCTTAGCTGAAGCAAGGATCCAGAGTCTGTCTGGATCCATCTTCCAAGTCCATCAAGTCCGGTAGAAATGACATATTCGAAGATGAAGTGCTCCGTGGCAGATGAGTATGTAGCAGTAGGACCACAAATTTCCAAGCAGCAAAAGGACAGAGATGGCAGCAAGAGCAACAACCTGCTTTCTAAGGACACCTACTCTCGCACTGCTACCAAGCACAGGCCAGCTGCCTCAGAAAGCGGGAGGTGGGGTAGGGGTGGAGGAACCTGAAGTCACTTCTCCTTTCCCATTTTCTGTTCATTCTGTATCAATCTAGTCTCCATGCATATTGCATCCTGAAAATCAAGAACATCTATAACTTCCTCCTCTGTAAATAAAGCAGGGTAACCGAGGGCTGTAGGAAAACACTTGTGGGTGACACCTATAATGCTAGCAATGAGATATTGTCTAGTATGGTTCTTGATCTGCTAGCATCCTCACAATGGCCAGGGAGTTAGATGCTAAGCCATCTATATTGACAAGGAAGAAACAAGGGTGGGTCAAAGGTTAAGATGCATAACACCAAAGTTCCTGAACCAGGATTCAGACCAAAAACCACATGTGATTCCACAAGGTGGCCATGGAGAAGCATTCCAGGCTCTAACTGAGTTAGAAGCCTTCATTCTTGAACTTGCTCTGGTTGCTAACCAATTGGAATACTGTCTTCTCCATTCCCTGGGCACTTGCCCTCTCCCGATTCCACTGAACACTTTGACCTCTCCAAAGCCACTTGTGCTGAAGGTCTTTTACCTTCAGAATATTCACCGAACAGGCATTACTTTGAGATCTCTATTATTCTGAAATCTCTCAAGAGGTAATGCCTGGTCCTCCTAGTACCTCTGGGCGGACAGTACACATCTCCTGCAAGTTCTGAATTCCAAATACATTCAGCCCATTCATTATATTTATTAACTTGTCCTCTCAGCTTGAGGCTACGCTTGCTAATGTCAGGGGTTTGGTTTACTAAAGCACCTTCAAAACCTGGAGAGTACCCAGTCAAAGTTTGCTAAGTGAAAGAAGCCAACTTTCACTGTAGCCTTCATCTTACAGGCTGGAGTGGGGATACTGGAATTATTCTAGCCCTGTATCACTTCATTTATTCTTTCATGTGTGTCTCTGTGTGCGCGTGCACACACGCACGTCTTTGTGTGATGTATGTACATAAGTATGTGTCCTAGATATAGGTGTTGAAGTGTGTGCAAATGTATGTACTACATGTGACGGTCATAGTTCCATGCCAGAAATCTTCCTTGATATCTTCCCAACCTTATTATTTTGTTTGTTTGTTTTTGTTTTTGGAGACAGGGTTTCTCTGGGTAGCCCTGACTGTCCTGGAACTCACTCTGTAGACCAGGCTGGCCTGGAACTCAGAAATCTGCCTGCCTCTGCCTCCCAAGTGCTAGGATTAAAGGCGTGTGCCACCACTGCCCTGCCCAACCTTATTCTTTTGAGACAGTTTCTTTCACTGAACCAGGAGCTTTCTGGTTGGCTAGACTGGCTGGCCAGTGAGCTCTAGGGATCCTGTCTCTCCAGAGCAGGAATAACAGGCTTTTAAAAACAGGCTCTGGGCATCAAACTCAGGTCTCCATTCTTACCCAGAAAGAAGTTTATTAAGTCATCTCTCTAGCTTTCTGTGTCACTCTTTGGAGCCCCCAATGGCTATTTGGGCTTTTTGGACATCATTGTCCTTAGGATTCTGCAAAAGCAATCTCTGCCCATCTCTCACGCAGTGGGGAGACTCTTCATAGCTGAGACAATTGAAGATCACTGAATTAAAATAGTGCTTGGACCAGGAGGTAGAGCTGTGCAGTGGAGTCTATCAAGAGAAAGGGGTGTGGCCTATAGTGATGGCTGCTGGGCTCTCTTGGAAGCCATGGAACATCTTTGTTTGTTCTAACTCCTGAAGATCTGTCTCTACCAGACCTTCCCACCTCCCTCTAAGGTAACTTCACCATTATCCCACTTCAGAGACAAGAGGATTAACATACACAAGAGACTTGGCAAATTGTCACATACCATAAGCATCAGCGTTTGTCTGTCCTCTCTCCCCATTTCACTCTCAGAGTGGAGTCTATCCAGTTAGCGTGCTGTATGATGCTGTATAAGTTGGCTTGCTTTGTTTCCTAACTTGTTTTTCTTTTTGTCTATCATGGATTCTGGGAGACATAGATCTCTAGTTGCTTGACCGATATGTGATATGTACCTCCACCCCTGTCTTCCTGGGATGGAAAAAAAAGGCCAAATAAACTACATTCACCAGGTTCTTGTGCAAAGAGGTAGCCAGTACATGGGAGGACATTGTCGAATGGATGGTTTGAGAGAACTCCTTAAAATGGAGCTGCACAGTGGTGAGATTCTCTTTTACCCTCACTGTGGGGAGCCCAGTAAACCCTGTGTAAATATGTGAAGAGCAGAAGAAGTTCTAAGAACAGTAGATAAAATCCTGAGAAGGTGTGAGTTGTAGTGTTTGACATGAGCACAGCCTTCCCTAGGTGAGGTTCAGAGGGATAACAAGACCTCCCTCAGCTCCCTCAGGTCCAAGTGCGAATGTTGACAGTGTGTGCACGATTTTTCAAAAATGAGCCATTGACCAGTGTGTGCACAAACTAGCAACCACAGCTTCCTTCTTCCAGATGACTGCAACCTGAGGATGCTGCCCTACTAAGAACTCCAACTGAGACCAGATAACCTTCCCTGCTGTGTTGGATGTAACACAAGCTGTGGTTCTGGCTTGTTGTTAGGTGTGTCCCTGCAGAAAGAGCACAGCTCACCTGATGCTAGCTTTTCTGTCTGTGTGTCTGTATGTCTATCCTTTCTTCATTCCATCATCACCCAGCCAGGTTTTTAGAACCAAGCTCTGCTAGATGTGGTACCCAGCCTTCTCCTCTTTGATGCTGGGCCCTCAGACTTGATGGTTGGAATGTGAAGCTCCATGCAGACTGTGGACTAGAAAGACAATATTACTAGGGATGGTGGAGCAGAAAGATGGGGAGGCCTGAATCTTCTGTGCCTGGGTTTATTCCTTAAAAACAGGTTATACATCCTTAAGAGCAGTAATAGTAATGAAAAATGAGGCAATGAATGTGAAGGAGAGTGGGGATGGGCATATGGGAGAATTTGGAAGGAGGAACGGGAAAGGAGAGATGTGATCATAATCTCAAAAAAATTTTACAAGTATAGAAAAATCAGGTTAATCCATTCCTCCATTCAGTCAACCATCGTATGAATGGTCAAAGGCTGTCCCAAGCTCAGTAGAAACAGAACCATCAGGACACTGTATAAAGGGGGTCTATATTTTCTACTTCTTCACTCAGGATCCAGGGATGATAAATGACAGCTTTCGTCTTACCCCACTTTTGATGAGTTCAAGGGTGTTCACTTTTGTGTTATCCCCACTAGGCTCACCAACTCCATGGTTAGGATGACTTATGCTCTTAAAATGGAAAGGGTCCTGCTAGTTTGGATCCAGAATGTTTTCCCAAGGGCCCACATTATTAACTTGCTCCTTAGCCCATGGTGCTATTAGAAGGTGACAGAACCTATGGGAAGCAGAGATGTTTAAAAGGAAGTTAGTTCATGGTGGTGGTGGTGGGTTCTCCTCTGCCAGGTATTGAGAGCTCAGTCCCTTCTTCTCTCTTGACTTCTGTGTTGAACTTTCTCCTCTGCTGCATACTGCAGCCATGACATAGAGCTGCTACATGGCTAAAGCATCACGGCCAAGTGACGATGGACTGAAACATCTGAAACTATGACCCAAACCTTTATTTTAAATTGGTTTATCTCTGGTATTTTGTCATCGTAGTAACTTAAAACTAAGGAACACTATCAGAGCCACTTCCAGCTCACATATGAAGAACTATCTCACATGAGCCTAGGATGCCTCTTAAGGAAGAGGAAACCCCCAGACATCTGCCAGCTCCTAGTAAAGCCATATGAACACAGAAGACAACTGCTTGTACCAATATTCCCACGACTGTGTCAAAGATAATGCAAGGGGGAATCCTAGGATGGGATTCAGCACAAGAAGAAAATAGCAATTTGTTAATTTGTGTTTCAGAGCTTGTGTTGCATGGGAATTACAGACTTCCAAGTTGAATTAAAGACTAAGGGAAACATACCACAGATGCTCAGAAAGAGAGCCAGAGGTCTGAGGGTATAATCTAGTAGTCCAGTACTTCCTTAACATGTACATGGCCCTGGGCTCAATCCCTATGACCAAAAGATGGGGAAGAGATGAGCAACCCTATGGGAAAAAAAAAAAAACCTTAAAAGACCTGCTAGTATTTCTCTATTTTATAAAGCAAGAAGGATGGCTAGCTCTGTACATTTTACTGAGGTTGTCCAATCAGCTTTCAATGCCTGAGCCCAAAACAGAATCGTGTGAGGCTATGGAACTGTACTGGGGCACTGAGCGTCTTTAATTTTTACCTCTCCCCTCCTGGTGAGAAAGACTCTTTACAATGAAGTGACTGGTGATTCAATGAAGTGGGCGCCGAGTTCTGCATAAGCAGCTGACAGCACACTCTTCTACCCCAAAGGTAGAGTACATCACACTGGAGCCAGTGGCCTCACACCACAGAATCAGGGACCACAAGCACAGCCTTCGCTTCAGGACTTAGGATTCAGAATACAAATTCGCTGACTAACTGAGCTCTTAGGCAAGTTGCAGAAAATCTTCAATCTCTGTTTCATCTTTTAAAAACTCTCATGGAATTCACAAGGTCCTCTCAGCCCCGATTATTTGTTTTAACTTGTCCCAGGGGTCAGTAACCATGTCTGTCCTGTTCACGTTGTAGTCTTAGTGTTGTAGAGGGTACTGGAGAGAGAAGAAAGCTCAGGAGCTCTTGGATGGATGCTGCTATGGAATCCGCAACCATTGGCTCTATCACCCAGGAGTTTCATATCTTACCAATTAGAGCTTGGGAGCTTGGGACTTGACCTTCATCTCTCCATTCTTTAGTGGCTACCCTACTCTTCGGATTTATCTCTCTTCTTTAATACCGCTCTATCGTAGAACCTGTAGACCTAGAAGAGATTCTAACAGGGGATCCAGTATCTATTCAAGTGGATTCCACACTCCCTTCCTTCCATCTCTGGCAGGAGAAACTCAGCACCACACTGTAATACTCAGGGAAACCACTGATGTAGTCCCCTGTAATTGGAATGGACAGTGTATTCACCAGCCAGCACAAAGAACCCACTGAGCTCCTCCCAACTCCTCCTCTTCTCATCCCATTAGATAGATCCATGGAGAAGGGCTCTCACCCGGCTGCTAGTATCTTTTAGGTAGTTCCCGTCTTTTCTGTAGAATTGTGATACAACCATGGCGGGAGAGTCAAGCTCCCTTTGTACTAAAGAGTGACAGTGACCACCATGCTTGTGATATGTCCCATGTGTGTGTTCACATCCTCCTTACGCTTGCATGTCTGCCAATGTTCCCCATCCCCTTTGATGAGAAGCATTTATCACTGACCCTCCTATCTTCTGAGAAACAAAATGAAAGTTTGTGGAGCTAGAAAGAAAAGGACTCAAAAAGTTCCTCCTGTGAGCTCGATGTGGATGATAACGCTAAGCCCTTAACTATACTGGCAGAAGAAGGGAGATGTGTCCATAGGCTGGCTGTCTGGTGACCGACCATCTCCTGGCTCCTCCTGTCTTCAAATTAAGTCTGTATCAGAACTGCTTGTAGAAACTTAGGGGGAGAAGCTGTGGCCCTGCTTCCGACCTCTGAGCTCAGACTTGCCTTTTAGTTGAACCAAGAATAAGAGCAGTAGCTGCAATGTGGTCTTCTCCCCTGTGTGGCTCATTCTGAGCAGAACTGTTAAGTGCACACAGTCACTGCGATTGAATAAATCGACAAAAAGACACACACCAGATGTTACCAGTGGTTATCTCTGGGATTACTAGGAAATCTCATTTTCTTCTTGGTGCTTTTATTTCCCCCAAGTTTCTATAATGGATACAAATTCCTTGTCTAATCCCCTCTGACAAAGGGGCATTGCTTAAAATGGTAAATCAGCTGGTTAAATAATTTTCTGATGTATACACGCAAATTTGCTATCAAAAGTAGTCACGTGGAAGGGTTCTGTAGTAAGGAATCTTGAGCCAGGCTTCCTGGATTCCTGTCTCAATTCTGCTTGTTACCTGATGTGACCACAGGCAAATGTCCTTTAGATTCCTCACTGCACGACAATATCAATACCCTAGTTACAAGGTTTTGAAGATTAAATGACTTTAAATGAGTGACACTCAGAAGAATGCCTGGCCCTTGGCAATTACATATTTGATGCTGTTCCTCAGGGCAGCATCACTGCCATTGATTAAAAGATTTCTGGCTCACGTTGGAATAATTTTTTCAGTCTTAACCACATTCCTTGCCACTATTCATGAACAACTTCCTCTATTGAGTTAGTTCTTGGGAGCAATCAAGCAGTTTACTTCTTCGGTATACTTCCGAAGCCAAGAGCATGTTGTTCTTGTGTTTCCTTACACTCCATGAAAATCACACATGTTCACACACATCCAGACAGCTCAGCCGCAACCAAGACCAATCCATCCCTGGGTAATTAATTGGCTAAAGATATGGAAAACTACGTCTTAATTACAAATCCTCTCCCTTTGATCAGCCCTGAAGGCTGTAAGAAACTGACTACAACCAAAGGGCAAATTACAGAAAAGTCTGATTTACATTTAAATCTGAGTCCTCACCTCCCCCCTCAAAGTTTGCTGATGCCAAGCTTTAAATATGAACAGCATTGTTTTCATACAGATATTACCAAGCACTACCAGTTGTCATTTTGGCATTCAATAGGGTTATGATATTACAATGGTAACATTAGCATTTTCAAAAGTCTATCACTATTGTTCTTTTGTAAATTGTTACAGGCTCATATTACCCTACACAAAATCTCTTTAGAAAAATCATTGGTGCTAGTATCAAAGCCAGTGGGTTGAATTATGAGATGGGTAGTCACCTCCTTCATCTGGGATGCTAATGGTCTCAAGTTCACGCTGTCACTGCCCTAATGGGAGATGCAGCAGCTCTGGGTATAACTGAACCCACACTAGTGAACAAAATAAACAATGAAAACGTCCCACAATGCAAAGGGTTTTGATAAAAATCATACTGACTTGCTGCAAAGCAAAAGAATCTTCTATTTTTCTAACATGAAAATATCTTAAAAACTACCTATTTTTTAAAGGTTTCATTGCTCTACCATCAATGAGGAAGATTATGTGTTTTATAAATGGCTTGCAAAGAAGTCTGGGAGTGTTTGTTTATTTATTCCTTTGAATTTTAATATTTTCTAGTTGAAATGTTTCTAAAAATGCATGACCTGTGGTTGTTAAGAGTACCCAAATAAAGGCAGGCATGATAGCACATGCCTTTAACCCCAGCACTTGGAGGCAGAGGCATATGGATCCTTGAGTTTGAGGCCAGTCTGGTCTACAAAGTGAGTTCCAGGACAGCTAGGTCTACACAGAGAGACCCTGTCTCAAAAGACAAAACCAACCAAAGCTAAGAACAACAACAAAGCTAAGAAAAGGAGAATCTCTATAGACGACATCACCCTTATGGATGGGACAACATAGCATGGATGTTAACAGCACAGCTTAAGAATAGAATTCAACTAGCTCACCCTGACTGTCATGTTACTGTATGTGACAGCTTGGGGAAGCAAAGACTGTCTTCTTTAAAGGAAAGATTCATACCTAAATCAAAGAATTATTTTCCGAATTAAAAACCTTTTCATAAATGGTTCAGTATAGCAACTAACAAATATAGATTCAGAAGAAGAGAAGCAGGCTGGAGAGATGGCTCAGTTGTTATAGCACTGGCTGCCCTTCTAGTTATCCTGGGTTCAATCCCCTGCACCCACTTTGCAAGCTCACAATGATCTGTAACTCCAGTTCCAGGGCATCTGATTTGCTCTTCTGCTTTCCTTGGTATGCATGTGATGCATATACATACATGTAGGCAAAACATCATACACACAAATTACATCTTAACTAAACTATAATTATTCTATAAATAGACAGGCCACTTAATGTGTGAGACTGTCTGTCTGATGCTAAACGGCTCCAATAAGCTGTGTTGACTGGAATTCCCTTCTAAGAAAGTATTGTAATTCTAAGGCTTTTTGCTCTTCTATTATTGTCAGGGTTCTTGGATTTCTTTAGCATTTCTTCCTGGTTTTAATTTGCTGTAGGCTCAGTGGGGATGGGGGCCGGCATCACATGACCACAGCTGACAGACAAAGTCAGTACGGGGCACAAATACACAGAGATGTGTCCCTAAGAGTCAGAGAGTGTCTCCTCAGAGTTAAATTTTGAAATTAATACATAGCAGGTAAGGCAATCTAGACATGAAATGACTCTCATGTCTTTCCATTCTAACGCAGTCTGGATGTATTAATACTGTCTACAGAGTTATATGGAAGGGAGGAACTGGCTCAAGAACAAAGCAGATGGCCTGGCAGTGGTGACACACGCCTTTAATCCCAGCACTTGGGAAGCAGAGACAGGTGGATTTCTGAGTTCAAGGCCAGCCTGGTCTACAGAGTGAGTTCCAGGACAGCCAGGGCTACACAGAGAAACTAAGCAGATGGAGTCAAAGTGGCACCCATGGATAATATTCCAGTCCCATCAGCTTTAGACTCCACTGGCAAGACCTTCCCAATAGAAATGGCTGCACAGAGCCACAACTTTAAGGGTTCAAGTAAAGTGAGGGCTTTCCTGATATAGGATCAATAACTTGCTCACTATTTATTAGACAATCACAAATTTAGCTCAGCTTCTTCCTTTCTCGGTCCTTCACATCTGCCCACTAAGTCATGACTTGTCTGTAAGTGGCTTCCTGGGCAATTCTTCCCACAGTGGGAAGAGAACATTGGCCGTGTGACCTTTGGTGACAGGAATTTTCCATGGGCAGTCATTAGCCAGATGGTGTGATGTTACATTCCAGTCTCATGAGGTTGCTTAGGGTGTGTTTGGCCATGCGAAAAGAATACCCAAGCACGTTATGCATGATCAGGTAAATTCGCCCAGAGAGCATGTGTGGTTTGAATAGGTCTGGCTCCCAGACTCATGTGTTTGAAAGCTTGGGTTATAGGGAGTGACTGCATTAGGATGTGTGGCCTTGATGGAATAAGTATGGCCTTGTTTGGAGGAAGTGTGTCACCGTGGACGTGGGCTTTGAGGTCTCATATATGCTCAAGCTATGCCAAGTGTGGTAAACAGTTTCTCCCTGCTTTCTTCAGATTAAAATGTAGAACTCTCAGCTCCTCCAGCACCATGTCTGCCTGCACGCTGCCATGCTTCCCACCATGATGATAATAGAGTGAACCTCTGACACTGTAAGCCAGCCCCAATTAAATGCTTTTCTTATAAGAGTTTCTGTGGTCATGATGTCTCTTCACAGCAACGAAACCCAAACTAAGACAGCAGGATAGTCTTTGGGATTTCTTGGTACAATGTGTGGAAACATTGCCCTCATTCTGTGCTGAATAACAGCTAAATGACTGCTGGAGTCACAGAATTAAGGCCTGAGGTCAGAAGTATCTAATATTGAAGCTGGCTTAGCCATCCACTCTCAGCTTTCCTCTAAACCAGTGGTTCTCAGCCTTCCCAAGGCTGTGTCTCCTGAACACAGTTCCTCATGTTGTGATGACCCCCAGCCATAAAATTATTTTATTGCTATGGCATAACTGTCATGTTGCTACTGTCATGAGTCATTATGGAAAGGTCTGAGCTACATATGGTGTTAGGCCACCCCCGTAAAGGGGTTGTCCGACCCCCAAGTAGAGAGCCACAGCAAGCAGAATACACAGTTACCCATTCTTCTTCTTTTCTTATCCATGAAACTGAAACGACTTTCAGAATTTTGCTTTGGGTCCATGTCCATACGAACGCAACATGCTAGAACTGCTAAAAGTTTAGAAATCAACCTGCTCTGATCATCTTCTGATTTTTTGCTGCTCAGTGGTCTTTAAGCGATCACTGCAGTGTTTCCCATTCGGGCTCACTGTGTGTAAGGCGTGCTCTTGGACACCCAGCTCATCTGCACTGCTGTACTTTCTTCTCGAAGATACAAAACTCACGTCCGTGACATGTCCTATACACAGTTACAGTTCGCAGCGAGGCACTTGAGCCAACACCCCTATGGAGTAATTCTATTTACTCCAAAGCAGCCACCACCACCCCCCTCCCCTCTCATCAGTCAGCATAAGACACTGTGTTCTTCAAGGATCTGCCATCCGAGACTAGCTCCTTAATAACAAAAGTATCCTAGGTCTTAATGCTCTCTCCTCTATGACATAAATACCCCTTTCAAAGAGACAAATCGGCTGTTGCTTTGGAGACTGTGTTAAGCTATCTTTATTGCACTCAAAAGAACAACTTTACGACACACACAGTGGATATTTAAATATGTGATGGTGGTGTCTTTATTTTTTTATTGGTTTTTTTTTTTTTAACCCAGTTAAATTTTTATTCAGTGTAAAAGGTTGACACCAAGACAAAAAAAAAAAAAAATCTTAAAATTGTGCAACAACGTAGTAAAGTCTTCAGCAGAAATCAGTGACTTGGAAACCTAGCCGAGGCGACTGAAGTTATAAATAACCTAATTTCACTTTGGAGAAAAACAAGTACACAGTGTTTCACTTTAAATAAGAGCAGAACAGGTCTTTATTTTGCTGCAGATCCTTCTGACTTTGCCTAGAGTATTTAGTAAGTCTCAACAAGAGTCTGTATCAAGGAGTGACATGGAATCTCTGAGGGTAATGATGCTCCACTCCAGCATTCATGCTCAGCCCATTGAAGTCACACATGAAGCCAGTACCATTCTTGGGTTGTCACTCAGCTCTGATGATTAAGTTTATAATATGGCTGCTCAAAACGAGTGGGTAGAAATACATGCAACTGGTCCTCCCTCTGCTCCATTCAGGGATGCTATTCTGACAATGCACTTCTTGTCTATGGAGCCAACAATGCACATTTCCTGCAACCTAGTCCATATCTCAGTCTTGCATAGAAAGTAGTCTATATAAACTTAACGCTCTGGCTTTTATTACACAAAAGTTGTACCTGAAAGGCAGCACACACTCCAGCTAAGAAAAACATCACAGGAATGTCGAGATACAATCCCGACAGAAGAAAGCTTCTGCAGAGTTTAGAGTCAATTCTTACAGCTGCAATGGGGATGGTATTCAACTTAGATATATGTCTGAGTCTCTCCTGAAGGGACCCCTCACCTCTCTGAGGAAGGAAAGAGAATTCTCAGGAACTCATCATGGCCATCTTCATGGGACAGAGAACTAACATATGAGATGGGTTTGGAACCAGGGGGCTAGGGTCTTGCTAGTTGTGCTGACCACCAGGGGCATCTGAAGGCAAGGTGCACCAAAAAGATGTGAGTGCTTATCTGTAGGGGTCTCAACAAACCACTGGCCTTCCTAGCACACTTCCAGACACCTAGAGCCTTCTGAAAGGTCTCTTCTATACGTTGGAGAGTATAATTCAATCTAGCAGGCCATCTGGATAGGAGAGAACACACAATGGGGTGTCCCCGGTCAGAGGTGGAGCCTCAAGAGCCACTCCTCCCAAAGTTAGAGTGTCAGCCAGTTACCAGGCAGCAGGCTGAGCTCTCCATTTTGCCAGGCATCAAGCAGTGATGGAGATTTCTCCCCTGTCGCCTCAGATGTGGCCCCTCTCCAAGAGTCCTTGGAGGAACTCTGCTCTGTCACTAAATCCACGTAGACCCATGTCCCATGAATCTCAAAGTGTATTCAATATAGAAAAGAGAAAAATCGGTTTCAATGCACTCCACAGGGAACCAAGTACCTAGTGTTCCCTATGTTTCATTCCCTGTGAGGTGGGAACTTAGACATAGCTTACTTTCACTTCCTATTGTCAATCCAACCCCTGAACTCTTGCAGATGACAGGGATACATCAAAACCTCCACAAAGCAGAGGGAAACAGGAGTGCGTGCTGGAGAACGAAGTTCACAAAAATATACAATTTACACATAGCTGCATTTATCTGCCTGGGTCTTCAGGGCCCAAGCTCTTCTATGTATATAAAATACTCTAGCCTTAAACAGCACAGTGCATCTTCTGAGGAGAGGGACGGTGGGTCTGTACAGTACTATGGATCAG
Source organism: Rhynchomys soricoides (assembly GCA_019843965.1). Lineage (NCBI taxonomy): Eukaryota > Metazoa > Chordata > Mammalia > Rodentia > Muridae > Rhynchomys > Rhynchomys soricoides. Next base: position 2,553,485 of record JADRCH010000132.1, on the reverse strand, counting down.
CATCGGGAGGCCCTGGAGACTTGGTTTTGACGCTTGGCAACAACTCACATTGCCTGCCGGAGACATACACTCTGTGAAAAGGCTTCACTGAGGAATAATAGAAAATAATGCCTCACAGCCTTTCACACCAGCGTCTACAAATGCCACCAAAAACTTGGCAGGAAAAGAAAAGAAGAAAATATACTTTGCTAGTGGTTCAACTCAATGGCTTGCCTCCCACCAGACTGTTAATCCTTCAGCTACTTAAAGACTTTATTTAAGAGGAAGTGGTAGGCAGGGAGGAACATGGAGCAAAACTTCAAAGCAAGACAAGATAAAGCTGAGGAAATTCCAGTCTGGGGGGAAAAACAGTGAAAAAGATGGCAAGAGGAAAGAGGAGAAAAACAATTTGTAAGAAGACTCCTTATTCCCAGCACTTGACACCAGGAGCTACAGCCACACGGCACGCTATGTATCTACAGGTCAAAACGCTCATTTAATATGCATATATATCCTAAGAAAAATTGGCTCTTATTTTCCAAACAACCCTCAGGTAAACTGAGACCCTATTACCACCCAAGAATGTTATTTCTAGTCAAAAGTAACTAAGCACTTGTGAGGAAGGACACATTGCACAGGGAGGAGGCAGGTTTCACAAAACTTGCATATAGAAAACATGTGTTCAGAAGCATAACTTTGGGATATTCGCAGAGCTTGCTGCTTTTCCGCTGGAAGGATTTCCTCAGTGAGGCTGTTCATACAGATAGCACAAGTCACAACAGGTTGGACATCGGTGCCTACACATCAGGTTGGAGGATGGGTTGAGGCCACAAGGGAGTCCACAGAACTTCCAAGTGGCCGTTGACATAATACAAAGGGGTCGGGGGCTTGTTTAGACAATCATGGCATTTCACAGAGAAAGCAAATGAAAAAAAATCTGCTGATGGAGAAGTCAAATGTTTAGATCGTCTCCATCCCTGGCAATACCTACAAACTCCCTGTGTATGGCTGGGGGCACAGGCTAGGGAGGCAGAAGGAAACGGGAGGGATTCCGAGAAGGCACAGACCAAATTCAAAATGACTGCATATATATCAGAATGGACTTTTGAGGACACATCAGTGGTTAAAATCCAATATAAAATTTTACATTTGAGATTCTTTGGTGGTGAGTAAAAAGCGAAAGGAAAACTCAAATTTAAAATGGAGACATGGCATACATTTGCAAATGCATATCTATTATGGCACAGATCTAGAACTTTCTCCCACAAACACAGTAATTTTGTTTTCAAGCGACAATGATCCCAGTGTATAAGAAAGCAGTGTTATCACTTGGTATCCAGAGGTACGCTTTGTACAGAGACATGCACAATAAAAGCCCACAGATTCCTAGAAGACAGGAGGCTATGGCTTGCAGGGCTTTCCAGGCTACAGGGCAGCTAAACTGGAATCTAGCAGTAACCTAGAATTCTCTTCTGCCAAAGACCTGCCCCTGACATACGAGCAAATAAAAACAGATTGCTCCTGTTCCCCACCCCAACCCTGCTGGGCAAGGGACCCTTCACACATAGGATTTCAGACAGCCACTAAAATATGGCTTTAATACAGAGTCCCAATAAATTAACGAAAACAATAGCACAGAACCTTCCCCCACAAGACGCCCACATACTTCTGTAAACTAAACCCAAACGAGATGTAAAATCTGAGCAGTTTTCAAGGAGAATGTACTCCATCCGTTTCTCTCTCTCTCTCTCTCTCTCTCTCTCTCTCTCTCTCTCTCTCTCTCAGGTTTTATTAAATACATTTCTGTGTCTTAGAAAAACAAAAAGAATGGTCAACTTAATGAAGCAAAATGATATTCTCACAGACTTAAAAGCATGCCCAGCAAGCACAGCCCTGTAAGATAACATCAATGTCAAATCAAATAATGTGGTTACTAAGATCAACCTGGTTTCAAGTTCACAGTTGATACTACAAAGTTTATTCATTCCTTCCTTTTCTCTCTCACTCTCTCTCTCGCTCTCTCTCTCTTTTATTTTTTATTTTTTATTTTTTGTAGTTTTGGCCCATATAAAAATAACATATTGCAACTCAAAGTGCATCTTTTAAAATAAACCATCAACTATCTTTATCAAATAAAATATTTACACCATTTGGTTTCTAATGAGAAATGCTCTTCACGCTATCACCATGGGGACATCGTCTGAGAATCCAGTAATCATGGGAGCATCTTCATCGTCCTCTCCTGGAGATAAAACAGTCAGGCCTTGGTGAGTTCCAGTAGAGTTTTAAATGGCCCACATGCCCCCCACTCTGCCCATGCCCGCCAAACCCCAGCTAAACAACACTAACTAGTTCTGAATCCCAGAGTGGCTTACCTCCACCATGTTCAGGTCACCCTCTCCCCATCCATCCCCAAGTGACCACACTAATTTTAATAGTCATTTCAAGTAAAACCTGTAGAAAGGTGACTCTCATCTCCTACAGCTCAATGGGTGAGTTGGTTTCTCTTACTTGAGCTATCTCTGTCTGCATTTTTGAATCTGAACTGCTCTGAGGAAATGGAGACTGGGAGGCTTAAGAATTCTGAGGACAGCTTCCCAGGCTTCATGGCTGTTCCTTTGAGATTCCTGGTGATTAGCCTTTAATGACTATTGAATGGCATCCTAATAGACCAACCACAAGGAGCCACCCTAGTCATTCAGGGTGCTCCTGGTGCCTGCTGATTATCAAGAAAGGAAACAGAGAAAGGAATACAGGTGATCTCATAGGATCACTGGAGTGGAAAACACACTACTTAGTAAACAAGCAACAACCAGTCTACAGAAGTAAACCCACAAACTCACTTCTGGTGCCTTGATGTTGTGGGAAGCCGTTTCCACATCCTCTATATTACATGACCTGGCTCCTAGCTCTGTCAGCTTAGGGCTGGCAGCATGCAAGAACTTCTCATAGGGATCCAAAGATTTCCCTTCCTCTTACTGTGCATAGCCCCGAAGAGTAAGAAGCCTGTACAGGTTGCGCTAGCAATGGAGAAAGGTTTGGCTGACTGAAGGGCTTCTCGCAGAAGTTGACCAGAGATGTGATACTTTTGTTTTGAAGCTCTCCAGAGGAAGGAATAGACCAGGGTCAGGTGGACATACCTAAGGATTGTTTTTGAAATTTGGGGAGCATTCAAACCCAGGGCCCAGTATTCTCTCTCACTTCCCTCCTGTTTGAGGTCAGGACTTTACGACTACAGAGAATGTGGTGATTTGATTAAGGAGCAAGAAAAGGCAAAGATCCCAGGAGTGGGAGCACTGGAGAGACACCTGTCCTGAAAGGGTGCATTGAGTCTTCCCCACTTCGTGGTGTTTGTTTGCCCCTGGGACCCCTGGTTACTCACCTAGGTCATCCCCAGAGGAGAAGATGGCAGAGCCCAGCCTGGAGCTGTAGTGGCTGTTGGCAAAAGCAGAGAAGCTGCTCTGTAGGCGTCGGTGCTTTGTGTAGAGGATGGCAAAGCCAACACCCAGGCTCAGCAGGATCAGGAACAAAATAGGAACCACCACAGCCGCAACGTCAGTAGACCTGGCAGCCTGGACCACTGCAGTATCTCCACCTGTGGAGGCAACAGAGCCCTGCCAGTGAGCCTCCTACCGGAGAGGCAGGCCAGAAAAGGATGGACCAGGCAATTTCTCCATGCCCCGCCCACCCACCAAAATAGAAAAAAAAAAAAAAAAAGCCCCATGTTCACAAGGGTTCCAACAAACCAGCTTGCTTTTCTTGTGTGGTATGTTCCAGCACATTCGTGAAGGCCGATGTTTCCCAAGTACTTACCATGAGCCTGTAGACCGTGGGCCTTGCACATGCAAATACAATAATTACATTAGACTCCTAATCACTGCCTTGTTGGTTATTTAGATAATCTCTTGGAAGGGAGACCTTTGTTGGGGCATCAACGCTGATTTCATTAGCATTATTACTTAAGGCCGCTTGCTTGCCTTACATAAGAGGATGTGAAATCAGACCACTAATTAACGAGATTGCAATTATTTCCCCTACTTGGCACCAAAGTCACTCTACCTTGCAATTACCTGAAGCTCCCTTAAGTGATACAAACGAGATTCCTTTACTGCAGCAGTGACTCAACCGCCCATGAAGTTTTATGGGGTTTTTTTCCCTCCCTCTTTCTCTTAAGTACAAAAAGAGAAACAATGTTTCCATATACAGCAGACATTTTTAAAAGCTCGCTCCTAAGCCTATCAGAGGTCTATAACTTGACAATGATTCGGCCTTCTCAAAGTCTTAAACAAATGCCTGCTTTGGCTTTAGATGGCTCACTGATAAATCCGGTACCCACTGGGGCTCTGAAGAAAGGCCAGTCCCCCATTCTTCAGCTCCACACCTGTTTTAGTAGGGACCATTGTCTCGAGAGTGAATAAACTTCTCTCAAATCTTGGGGCTAGTCTAAACTTGGGGCAGGAAACAGAGGTTTGGAATCAGTTTTAGCAAAGGAGACAGTCTTTCCTTAGGCATAGTCTCTATAGACCTTGGGGTTGTTTCCTGGTATGGGGGGGGGGGGGGGGATCCCACAGAGAAAGCAGGGATTCAGGCAGACATTAAAATGGACCAGAGAACAGCCATCTTTTGTGGGCTTAATCTAGTAATTCATTATGCATGGTTTCTAAATTTCTTTCTTTTTCTAACCAGGAAATTAATATTAATATTTTCCAGCCCATCCCAAATGGTAAAGTGGTAAATTAAAGAAATTCTCCCTGGGTAGAGCTTGGAGGAGTGGCTGGACCTCTGAGATCCTAATCAGCTTGACTCACTAAAAGCAGCTGTCAGGGGATCTCATGACTGTTTTTCCCAATGTATATTGCACAGACTAATAAGTGGTTTTGTTTAAAACCAGAGCTTATTAAGGAGAAAGTCTATTATCAAGAGTTTTGATGTTTGTTTTCTGTAGGACCTTCTTAGGGCCTTGACTCTTCCATGACTCTCCAGAGGAAGGCAGAGGAAGGAAGTATCCACTCTCTGAGAGAGTTTACTCAGGAAGTGCTAACAGTACAAGATGGGGTGATCTAATGACATGGAGAATTACAGGTCTGTTAGCATACTGCAGGCTCTGAGACAAAGCCGATAACAAAACTCCCGCTCATTTAGTCCCATGGTAGTCTTCATTGCCAGCTTGACTGGATTTACTCCATCCTATGAAAGACTGAGACATATTTCTGGGTGTTTCTGTGGGGGTCTTTCAGAGGAAATAAGTGAGGGGGAAAGACCCACCTTCAATGTATTTGGCACTGTCCCCATGGGCTTGGGGCTTGGATGTGATGGAGGAGGAAAAGGAAAGAGCTAAGCACCAACAGTCTACTTCTGCTTCCTGAGTGCTAATGAGCTCTAGGCAGCTGCCTCAGGCTCCAGCTGCCATGCCTTCTCTGCCATGATGGACTATATCTCCCCAAACCACCTGCCAAGACCTTCTACTCTCAACTTGCTTCTTGTATTGTATCTAGTCACAGTGACAAGAAAAAAAAGTAACTAATACACCACTCAATGGGGTACCTTGTAATCTCAGTACCATGGGCTATCAAGAAGTATTTATCAACTACATCAGTACCCAACTAAGGAGGCACCTAAGAACTTTCTCTGGCACACAGGCAGTACTTGAAACATGTTTTAGAAAGATTATTGAAAAAACTCATCACATGCCTCTTGTTCCTCGGAACAGGACCCAGAGAGGATGGTCACACGGCGACTCACCTGAGCTCAGTTCATCATACAATAGCACGGCAGGCTCCCCACAGATCTGGCTACCAAAGAGACACCGTGCTTGGACCGTGAAAGTGTAATTATGACCCATCTTCAGGTTGGACACTTTAAAGAAGTTGTCAGTAGTATTCCCCAGGTAAGCGGTGAGATTCACAGCACTGTCAAACATGTGTATCTCGTAGCCCTGTAAACAAGCACACACTGGACCATTCAGAGGTTTGGATAAGGGACATGATTGTTTCTGTTACTAGCTCCAAGTATAGGTGAGACCTTACTGCAGGCTTTTGTGAATGCTAAAATACTTCAGTTTTCTTGCTAGTTCTTCCGATGATATGATTGTGATATTAAACTCAGAAAACAGGACTTACCCTACTTACAACATGCATAAGAGGAAGTGCAAGGTATGGCCAGAGGAGAACCATTTCAACCGTCACATACTCAAAGGGTGGCAGTTGCTTGTGTCCTGCAGCACCAATGCCTCAAAGAGCCTGGGCATCTCAGTAATAGTTTGCAGTAAGGGATCTGACTAGTGACACCTCCTGGTGGCAGTGGGTGCAGGCAAGACCAGGGAACATGCAATCAGAAAGGGAGGTAGGTGCCTCCCTACCACAGACTGCTGCAAGACTGCTGTCATTCGTTTCCTGTCCCCTTGCTTTCTAGCTCTCTCTAGCCTGATCCCAGAGCCAGACAGCCTGATGCACTTAAGACACAGAAGCACTTAAGCAGGTTGCGGGCTTAGAAGCACTAAGCTTTTTTTTCTGCTGATCTTTCTAAAACACATTTCAACCTGCTTAAATGCTTCTAAAGGGGACAAGATGAAATAATCTCTCCCCTCGTCACCTCAGGAAACCCCCAACTGGTGTGCTAGAAAAGTGACGGGCCAGACCCCAGATGCCAGCTGGGGTCAGGCTGGTGGCCAGCTTCTCTGCTGCCTTCTAAATATTCCAGTGCCAAACTCTGTCCCAGTCGGAGCCCACCACACTGTCAGTCTCTGTTCCTACTCCACGGACCTGTCTAATGCTAAGCCAGGAGGAGGAGAGGGGGTCACATTACACCTGTGCCTGCAACCTTCACTAGAAATGGCACCCGACCTGCACTCTCAACCCAAAGCTGGGCTTCTGCTGCCCAGATAGGTTCCCCTAGTGGCAACCCGATGCCAAGCTGGGCTTCCCAACACCTGCCTGGCATCCTATTCCCAAACACCTCTTCTTACAAGCTAGGGGTCAGTATTTACTATCTGGTGGGAATCCAGTGTGGAACGTTTGTAAAATATGTAACAATGAAACAATGGAAAGCGATATAATGTATACAAGCCACTTCACTTCCTGTTAGGCATGTATGTTTCTTTTCCTATCATAAAGTAGACTATATCAAATTTTAATGCATTGCTTTTTCAGAGGAAAATCTTAGAATAACTAGATGGGGGAATGTGAACATTTCAATGTTTCTGTTAAGAATTGCCGAAGGGCCGTCCTGAACTTTGAACTAACTTATACTCCCAGAGGGTCATTCCCAGCTGCTTCCTGGAAGATCTTTGCAGGCTCCATGTCTTCCTCATTAGCTTGCTAGGGACTGTTCTTTTCCTGCTCATGGCTGCTGGAATATTTTACTCTTCAATACACTTTCAAAGTTGGAGTATTTCCGGGTGGGTTTGATATTCTTAAGAAAATTCGCCACATAGGTATCACAGATGTGGGAGCTGTGAGGAGTCTCACAGACAGTGAGGACCTCTGAGGTCCTGAGCTTGGCTTTCACATGACACTGCGTTAGACCCTTGGGCTCTTTGCCTATAGTGTTCCTCCAGGTGAGGAGCTGGATCCTCACAGCCCTACTGTGCTCATGATTTGCTTTCAAGGGGACTAAGTCAGCCCCACTCAATAATGAGTCCACCCTCCTGGATAAACCCCTTGGATCTTGCCCCTCCTTCTTTCCCGTGGTGGACAGAGTACTGGCCTGCCAATAGCAAAACAAAGGTATTTTTTTAATAAGCCAACAAAGTATCTTCATGTACTTCTTGCTCCTTCTAATTATTCTGGGGAGACAATGACAAAGTGCTAGGTTGAAAATGTGGCTCAGTTTCCTGGTGCTGGAACCATCGCTTAGCTGTCAAAGGGTCAGCAAAGGGAGGTGGCTCTTGGTTCTAACACTGAGCAAGCACAGTCCAGCTTCAGGAAGCACCATGAGTCCCCCACCTATTGCTTTCTTCTGAGGACAAGGGTGTGGCTGGTGAGTGCTGAGTGCAGGCATTCTTGCCCTTAACAGGCAGCATATACACTTCATTCACCAGCATATGGTCCTTGCATTCTCATGTTCTGTACTGCCGGATGCTTTCCTTCCTTCCTCATGCTGTCTGCCAGCCTGCTGTTAACGAACCCATCTCTAAAGCAGAGTTATGGCTAGGGGTCCAGAGTCATTGAGGCTGCACGATGAACTTACCCTGGTTTCATTGAACTGCTTTTCCTTTAAAGCTAGGCTTTTCCAAAAGAGGAGAACGTGGTCGTTTTCTGTTATGATTTTTAAGGCATCAGGTGCTGATAACGAAACTGAGGGTGTAAGACCAAGCAAGTTGCGGTTAGTAGACATATATCAGAACCTTTGTTTCCTCGTCTAGAAAAAAGGCTAAAACTGCTCCCAGCATCCAAGGGCTGGGATAGAGAAGATAAAACATGGACGCTGCTCAGTATGATCCCAGTTGTCATTGGTATTAGTCCTTTAACCATGAGATCTTGGGCAGAATCTAAAATTATAACCCCTGGGAATCGAGGACAGACAAAAGCAGATGGCAGGCAGAGGCAGCAAGGAACAAGGAGGGAGAACAAGTTAGGTCTGGACACAGGGCCCTGAGGAGGACATAGAGATTGGTCCTGGTCCATCACTTCATCACCGGGCTAATTGGTCTGGACCCGAGGGACAAATGCTGATACTGTTTGCCTCTATGGAGGCAGCTGAGTACATGACTCACTCATTGGATGGGAGCCTAACCAATCATCCAGCCTACAGCCTCCTTACCCTCCATCCCAACTGCCTGACCAACAGTTAGAGGACTGTTGTCAGCTGGGAAATGCTGTTGGGTTTCTTAACTCTCTTGAACATGCCTCTTGTCAGACACACTAAGGGAGGGTAGGGTGAAAAAGACTCAGAAGTTGGAAGTAGCTCAGTGGTAGAGTGCTTGCCTCCTGGAACTCTAGACACTCTGAGTGGAAGTCCTTGAATTGCATATATATGTGTGTGTGTGTGTGTGTGTGTGTGTGTGTGTGTGTGTATGTATGTACATTTACATGTGTATATGTGTATATATGTGTATGTATGTATATATATATGAACATAAATGATGTGTTCTCTTATTTTCTGTATTCCTGAGGTCTTTTGTAAATATATACTATATATTTATCATATAAATTTATATAAATGGATTTTTATATATTTATATAAATATATCTATATATATTTATATAGAGAGTCTTTCTCAGCCCACTAAGCCATGGTCCCCTTACCACAGCCCAGGAAAGCCCACATCCCGGCCTGGGTCTGCTGTAGCACAGGCAGAGAGAAGAGTGCTTATGTGTCTATGGTCCCCCTCTAGGCCCAGGCTGCAGTGATGTGGTCGGTCACTTCCTGTGTAGCCAGGCTTACCTGTGGTGATTTTTATGCTGGAATCCTTGCTCATGTTTCCTAGCTGGACAATGATGTGGTATTTCCCTCCAGGTTCCAGCTTGCCAAGGCTGTACTCCACAGTACTGTTGCGGGATCTGACTTTGTAGCTCCTGTCCGTCTTTCTGATCAGATCTTTCACTGCGATGGCATAGAACTAAGACAGGCAGAGGGAGGCTCTAAGTAGCAGTCAGAAGCAAGGCCCTTTCCTTTAAATCAACTACTGATTACTGACAATACTTTACACAATGTAAACACCATTGTTTTAGTCACGGTTGTATCACTGTGGAGAGACACCATGGCCAAGTCCACTCTTATAAAAGAAAGCATTTACAGTTCCAGAGGTTAGACCATTACCATCATGGTGGCGATCATGGCTGTATAATTGGTGCTGAAGCACTAGCTGAGAGCTTTACTTCCTGATCCCCAAACCTCCTGAAACCTCAAAGCTCACCTGTAGTGCCACACTTCTTCCAAGGAGGCCACACCTCCTAATCCTTCTAATCCTTTCAAACGGGTCTACTCTCTGGTGACTGAATATTCCAATACATTGGCCTATGGACGCCATTCTTATTCAAACCACCACAGCCATGGAACAGTTAACTTACTACCTCATTGCTCGAGGAATAATAACAAGAGACAATGTCTATGTGTGTTCCTTACAGATACAATTCTTCCTGCAGTTGGATATGGAACTCAGGTATGGGGTTGACTATTCTGAACCTCAAAGTTTTAATGCCTTTTGGAAAAACTTAACGCCCTTTGGAAAGTCTTTGGGATAGCCAGGGTCCATCTTTTAACAAGTATGCATGCCCAGAACTATGTGCATAAGTATCAACTAGATGAGGGGTGGGAAAGGAAGGGGAAGAAAAAAGAAAGATAAAAAGGAGAAAGGGAGGTAAGAAAAAAGGAAAGAGGAGGGAGCCAGGGAAGCAGGAGTATGCAAAAGGAAGAGGAGGGAGTGAAAAGCCAGGAGGAAGGCGAAATACTCTATGATAAATGTGGAAAGTCACATTTATCATGGTGTTAGGAGGGAAAGTCACATTTTTCATGGCCTTAGAAGCTAGACTTCTGTCTCTTCATCCTGTCAATAGCTTCTGGACACTGTCAGAGAGAAGGCCATGGATGAGATGTTCAACCCGAGCTCTAACGCACAAAGAGCCCCGCCTACTCTCTCCCAGGCTGCTTCTTATACAGGAAGTGTAGAGAGAAGAACACCACAGGATGCACAGGAAACTGGATCACTAGGAAGATTATGAGATTCAGCAGCCAAGAGGGAACCACACTGCTTCCGTGTAGGGGATGAGGGACAGAGGTCACAGCAGTCCAGAGTAAGGAAGAGTGCGGGTATTTCTAGGATCTGTGCCTTGAACTTTTATTTTTAGCAAGGGATAGCAAGCTCTCTGGAAAAATCTAGATGACAGGTATTTTAGGCGTGGAAGGTCTTAGGATCTCAACCACAAATAATCCTATTGCTAGTGGCACAAAAACAGACACAGGTCATAAGTAAGCAGATGGGTGCGGCCTGGTTCCTATTAAACATTAATTTTTAAAAATTCATCCATAAGCTGGGCTCCGGTTAATAAAGGGAACATGGATAGGTGAGGGGGGTGGGGACCAAGAAATATGGTGGCAGGGAACAATGGAGGAGAGCCAACTCAGAAGGGGTCCCTGTGAAGGTCTATCTTTGACCACACAGACATGGGGATGAGGCCTGTTGAGCTGAGCTACATACCTACGTTACCTGTTGTACTACCAGACCCCTTCCACACTGCTCCCCTTCCCTGAGCAAGCCGGGAATAGACAGGGCAGCCAGCATGAATCCCTCGCCGACTCACCAAGTCCTGGTCGGGAGAGTCATAGGGAGATTCCCACTTGATGACTGCTGAGGTTTTGCTTATTTGGACCGCATGCAGGTGCCGAGGTGGAAGCCTGCTGTCTGGGATCATCTTCACTACAACGTAGTCAGAAGATGGCCCTTGGTAAGGGATCAACACCCGGACCTAGGGCCCAAGCACACACAGGAAAAACAGTAGCACACAGCTCATACCACAGCTGTTAAACTGCTTTTTAATAAGGGGAAACATGATCACAGTTAAAATTTGATTAGCATAAAATAATATAAAATCATTCTCTGACCTGAAATGCCCTAGACATATGTAAGCACAGATATGCTATATAAACACACATATACAGACACACACACACACACATGTGCAGCCTATCTTGTAAAAATCTTTTTCACACAACTATGCTTTCCCTTCTAAAAATTAATAATATGGATTTGGATTGTTCCCCCTGTGGGTACGTTCATCACTACCTTCTTTTGGACAGTTGTTCTATATTCTACTCCATGGATAAGCCACAATTTATTTTATCAACCTTTCCTTGAAAGATTTAGGTTGTTATCAGATCTTTTGTACTTATAAGTCACACTGTCCAGTGTGCTAGTTTCATTTGTTTCCTTAACCTTGCGCATGTTAGAGTCATCTGGAAAGAGGGAACATCAGGCGAGAAGTTGTCTCCATCACTTAGCCTGTGGGAAAGTCTGTGGGGCATTTTCTTGATTGATAATTGATGTGACCAGCCCACTTTAGGCAGTACCACCCTGGACAGGTAGTTCTGGGTTCTTTAAGAAAGCAGACTAAGCAAGCCTCAGGAGGCAAGCCATTGAAGCAGCACTCCTCTGTGGCCTCTGCATCAGCTCCTGCCTCTGCATGTTTCCAGCCTTGAGTTCCCTCAGTGACAGACTCCAACCTGTAAGATGAAATCACCCTTTTCTTCTGCAAGTTGCTTTTGGTCCTGGTGTTCATCATCTCAGCAGCAGCAGGGCAACCCACATAGCTTTCTCCACATTTTGGCATACAGATGTGTAACACGACAGATGCTAAACTGCCAGGAGTGGACTTGACAGATGCATCTTATTTATTTAAATTTGCGAATCATTTGCCCAGGGACCAATGCTCCACCACTAAGCTGCACTTAGGAAACTGGCTGTGGGAACTTACACAGAAGATAAATCCAGGTCCCTAGGTCCCCCATTCTAGGGTGGAGCTCAAGAGCCCAGAGGCTTAATAAATCTCCTTTAGTACTGGAACGCATGTTCTCCTGACGCAGAAAGCTTACCAGAAACAAATACTGCTCATCCTTGCTGACGATGACTGTCTTATTGTGGAGCGAAGTAGTTAAGCTCTTAGGGTTTCGGTAGAGGTCGAGGAAGGATGTGGCGTAGAAAATCCCATACACCTAGTAAAGGCAGAGAAGGGGAAAGGCCATCAGCTGATGGGTCGTGGTTTGAAATTGCTAACTTAAAACCTTGGAAGTGCTTATAAAGTACCCAGAGAAATCCTCCTTCAGCCTTTATTATGTTGACCATGCTTAGGAACGGGCCTGCCCAGTGTGCACCTGCAGAAGTGACCATGAAGCAGCTCCTGATCACACAGAGCTTCTGCTTGAGGAAAGATGGGCAGAGACGGTAAAAAGAACCTATTCAGCTACGAGAGCAAACGAGAAGCACTGGATGTTGTCCTGAGGCCTGTATGAGGTGTCAGAGCAGAGAGGGGATCATCGAGGAGGGGTGACATCATACAACCCAACAGCAGAGACAGGGGAGCTGGGGAGCTACACTGTGGAGTGGGAAGCCGTGGAAGTTGTCAAGTGAGCATGGGAATCTCAGCAGCATGTGGACTGGATACTGGAGGACAGAAGCAGTCAGCATCCCCAGCACCCCCATTTCTCTTCAGTAGAACTCTGATTTCTCTACCACCCAGAAGCCGGGAGAGCCAGTAACAAGGTATCAGCTGATGAAATGCAAGCAGAAGTGCCCTGTACGGTGGTCCAGAAGGCTCTTCTAATGGCAGGACAGCCTATCTTCCTGCCCTCCTGCTGCCTGGAGTGCAGAAAATGAACTGTGGCTCCAGCAGGCTGTCTGCCCTTGAGATGACCTTGAAGATGCATAGCAGGGCTGTCTGTCCTTAAGATGACCTTGAAGATGCACGCCATTGGCTGGAGATGGCAAGGCCTGTGACCCCTCCAGGGTGAAAGTGTATTGCTGCAATAAAGGCTTTGAACTTCATTTGACCAAAGTTATGCTTAAAGCACATTCTACAGGTCCATGTAGGAAGCTGGGGGGATCTCAAACTGGGAAAGTGGGAACCGGGCTAAGCATACAGCAAGGAATGAGAGCTGAATGTGTTTACAGGAGAAGGAACAAGCTGAAGGAGATAAAGTGGGATCCGAATACTTCCTCCCCTGAGTATATGCACAGGAAGCCAGAGCCTGAAGAAAGAGAGTACAGGTCTGCAGGTGTCCTGGGCACAGAGAGGGGACTGACAGGGGATGTCTGAGACAACAGAGCAACTTCCTGTAACTCTGCTCAGCAGCTGGAAGTTTGGAGAAGGGGGAGCTTAGGTAATGAAAGAGGAAAGGTGGCCTCCCAGGGATCCGCTAACTTAAGGAACTGGGAAGAGAGGAACTGAGGGTATTTGAGGATGGAAACCAAATGCACGTGGGAGAGCAAGAAAGGAAGAAGTGAGTTGCCATGTGGCTTAAACAGGAGGCCCGGTACTCAGAAGGAGGATGATCTCATTGTAATAGGGCCTGTGGCGCATGAGGTAGGGTGACTAGGATGGGACCCCAGAGCCATGGGAGTTGGGAGACAAGAAAAGCCCCTCATAGATGGTGAAGAAGACAACCGTGAGCACTGCCAGAATGCTCAGTGATAAGAAAGGAGCAGGATAGAGCTGCCCACAGCAGGCTTCATTTCACTATCACCTACAAAAGGTGGCTGTGTGTGACCAGTGAATGCACAAGCCAGAGCATGGCACAAGCATGTAAAGAGAGGCCCTAGCCCTGCGTGCTGCTCCACTGTTTTGAAGGCACCTTATTTACTCTGGAGGGCTGCTCAGTGGGACAAGTGGGCTGGCACCAAGCTAAGCCTCTTAATAGAGAATAGTGACTGCTCATGGGTAGACTCTCCTCAAGGTGCAAGGGAGTACAGAGGGGGGCTGGGAATCTTAGTCACTGTCTTTTGGTCAGCATCACATGGTGTGCCATACAAAAGAGCAGAGGCTATTAAATTAAAAGATGCGATCAAGCCCACCACCCAGGATGAGTTCCTTAGCACATAAATACAGGACTCTACCATGTGTGGCCTACCCAGTGACAAATATCAGGAAGTATCTCTGAGGACAGCAGAGTGAGGTCAGGGATGTGGGGGGATGGCTGGGATGCCAGGTCCCTTCGGAGAGTGATCTCATGCTGGCCTGGCCAGTGACTTGTGTTTAGGTAAGGAAAAGAAGCAAGAGCAGCAGAGAAGAATGTCCCATGGCTCTCTGGGGGCTTAGGCTTGGGGAGGATTCAGACTACCTTGGGATGGTCATTCTGATCCACTTACCACATTCTTGGGGCCAGTCCAGATGCACTCCACTGCAGTCTGATTGATAGCCTTGGCTTTGAGACTAGGAGCAGGTGGACTGATACCTCTGGTCAAGATGTGCTCGAAGGCCAGAGGGCTATCCCCCAAGTCTGTCTTGGCCCAGGCAGAAATCTCATAGGACGTATGAGCTGTCAGATTGCTAACTGTGAAAAGAAGGAAGGGGGATGCCATGGCTGGATGGATGTGGGGTGGTAGCCAAGGACTTGGTTGCGTTTACGCGTACTCTATTTTTCAATAGTTTGCAAATTCGTTTACTATTTACTAGTATTTAGCAATGTAAATCCTAGAGACTGGATAACATCTAAAGCTGACTGTGTGGGCATACAATTGGCATAACACTCCTGCAGTTATTTGGCCTTCTGTGGCAGGAGGCTTGAGACTCACACCCATCAATCCAACTATGCCAGAAAACCAGAGAGGGTCTCAACATCTGTGAAAAAGGACAACCATGGTCTGCTACAGTAAACCCCAGCTGGGGAAGGGGGAATTCTTTTCTTCAGTGGTGTAGCCACTGAGCAGTTGTCCTGGCCCCAGGAAATGATCAACCAGCCATGTTCATGAGAGCAATCCCAGTTAAAGTCAGATCTGCAACCCAAGCACCCAACTGGTTAAGACAGGGGAACTGTCAACATGAGGTCAGCCTGAGCTACAAAGTGAGTGCAAAGCCAACCTGAGCTATACGGTATATGAAAAACCAAGGGCTGTAAGCTAGCTCAGTTGTAGAGGATTTGCTTAGCATGCACAAGGTCATGGGTTTAACCCCCAGCACAGACAAAATAATAATAAATAACAATGATGATGACAGTGATGTTGACAGCACTTGTGATTTCCTTCCTAAGACTAAGGAGGAGAGATAAACCTGTGATTAACAGTCCTTTCAAACAGTCTGGAAGAAGAGGAGAGGAGAAAGCTCCCAAGCCATTCACTGCACACATAAGCAGCCTTTGGTATTGAAGGTTTTCTCTTAGAAATATATAAAAATCTTCCCATGAGACCACCTTCAGACTAAAGGAATTTAATCACACTTTGCACAGACATAAGCGAGGCCTGAACACCCACCTTTCAGTTGTTTGTTCTTCTGTGTAGTTGGCAAATCTTTACTGAATGCCAACCACTCAGCAAGGCTTGTGAATGTGCTACCTCTTAGTAGCTGAGGGGAAGTCAAACTAGAAAGGGAGCAGGCAATGGAATCTAGATAGATTCTTACACAGTGCATAATCCCCTATCGGAGTCAATCCTTAGGAGTCTACCTCTTCTTTTGTTCCAGTTTCATTGAGGACTACCAGGTAAATACTCTCTACCTGGTTCAGGAGGATGCAGATGGTATCCTCAAAGGGCAAGGACTGCCTATATAAAGTCATCTCCAGAGAAAACCCCCTCTCATTTCCAGCCCCACCCTGCCAAGCTCCACTCCCAGGAAAGCACTGATCTAGCCTACTCCTTCCTGTTTACATAGCAACCTAGCTCAGGGTGAAGTTACCTTTGTGTGACAGTGAACTTCCTCCTCGGAAGTTCAAGGTTTTCTTCTCTTGTTTGTGGGCATCAAATGACCAGAAAAGGTTCACCACATAGCCATTGACCTGTCAAGAATCAGAAAGCGAAAGACATGATCCACTGACACAGTCAGAGGACACAATGACTACACCAGCACAGCTGGCCTCTTCAGATGCCTTGTCTCTTTCAGTGGACAGATGGTTCTTCTGATTTTAATAAGCTTCTATTTATGCTACCATTAAATACATTCAATTATTTATAGTAAGTGGAAGTTAATGGGATGTCTCAGTTCAGGTTGTCCTCTTAGTCAAGGTCAAGAGGTCAATATAAAGGCTGGTTTATAAGACCCACAAAATCAAGAAAGACTACCTTCCCTAAGTTCTCCATTAGAGAAGGTTCTGAACTAAAAATCATTACATGTGGGAAAACAAGAAAAAAAAAAGTCTTGATGACCAAATACTAGTGACAAAGGTCCACTCAAAGGCATCTGATCTACTAGTCCTCTTTGAAAACCAAGAGCAGACAAGATTGTAAATGTACTTAAGCAAGTGGCACAGAAATTCTGAAGACCATCCTGTCACAACATCATAGATGGAGAGAGATGGAAAGAGGGACCAGCAGATGGGAAATGATATTATTGATGTGGATCTCAATTCACAAGATCACAGCGACAGATAAACGTGGTGGAGCAGGTTATGCAGATGGGCGCTCCAAGGGGCCAGTTATGGCAGACGAGAGGAGACTGTGTGGTTATGTGAGACACAAAGCATATAGGTTTCCAAGACATCTCATTGTTCCCAGAAGCTTGCCCTACACAATGGGAACTTCAGCATTAGCAGAAGTACCAGGAAATCCAATAAAGCTGAAAATTACAGGGTACACATAGTCTCTTAACACCAAGTCTTTCTATGCTAGAGCTGTGAACCATTTAATTATACAGTTAAAGAAGAAAGGCACCAGGCTGAGGCAGAATAATTACATGTGGAGACTCAAGTTGTTTTTCGTGTGGGGAAGAAAACAACTTAGGTCTGGTATTTCAGCACCACCAGATTAGGTCCTTCATGTTTCCTAATCTCCCCACACTAAGACATATGAGTTCCCACACAAAGGAAAGCCCCACCCAGCTGCCAGTTGAGAACTTTAAATTACCTTGATGTTACCATCCATGGTCAGGGTAAAGCTCAGAGAATTTTCATCGTAGCTGTCAATGTGGATATTTGGTGCTTGGATCACTGAAAAGAAAGAAGAGTCAGAGAGAAACCACAAGGTGGAAAGGGAGGAAGGCGGGACTTCACAGTTTTCACCTCAGCAGACAAAGGGGCCTTTCAGCCTGGGAATAAAGGGCACCCCAGATGCCTTGAACCATCCATCTCTTTTATCACCATGTCGCTGACTGAGGCTGGGTCCACTGTTGCTTGGTGAACACACAAGAAACTTGGCTCGGTCAGCTGGCCAGACCATTAGGTGAGTAGACAAATTTCCTTGTACCAATGTCCCCACATGGCCCAGCTTCAGCCTGGCTCTTGAAGAGTGAGCATCCCTGTGACTGATGGCTCTATGGGGAACAACAATGCTCCAGCCCCATTGTGTCCTTTCTGAAGGACAGCATGTGGTATTATAGAAAAGTCGGCTAGGGCTATAATCATGGTGACCACAGGCAGCTCACAACTCTCCAGAGCCCAATCCCCTCAGCTACAGTAAGAGGAGAATATCTCACTCCCAGGAGTCACATAAAACAAGAAACATAGTGTGTGGCATGCAAGAAGCACACCACACATGGTGGCCTGCTCGCTGGTGCCCGTGCTGACCTGTGGCATCCATCCTAGATGAACCTGGCTGATCTCACTGCTCTTTGTCCTTCACTTTTCATCCAAAGTCACTAAGACCCCAAGTCACAGGTATCTCATGGCAATACCCTTTGGTGCAGTACAGAGCAGAGCTACCTCTATACACAGCCCTAGCAAAACACATAGGGAGCTGAGATTTGACCAAATCACAGGGAGAGGATGAAGGAAACCACAACTTGGGCTAATTTTCAGACAGATTTAATTGTGTTTACTGAATTCCGGAACAGGATGGTCTTCTAAACTCCCTTCTTTTGGATTTGGATAGTCTGTATGCTTTGGCCTGGATTTTCACAGAGAGAATTATTAAGACAATAGGCTCTCAAAAAGAGTGGATTTGGCACGGCCTCTCTATAACCTGCCAGCATTCTGCTTGCTGACTGACCAGCAGCATTAACTCTGGCTGCCACCTACCCTGATCGTCACAGTCCCAAAGAATTTACAGTAACTTAAGAGAGTCTTCATCTCTCAGAACTTCTCACAGACTCAGGGGAAAGAGGAATTACCCAATAGCATCCCATGCCACAGAGATCAGTTGGTTTTAACATCTGCCAGGCCATGGGTTGGAAGTCCTCAGGGCCACAGCTAGGCTGAGAAAACCACTCAGGAGGATGGGCTTCCCTCCACGGCTCAGTGGGTGCCAGGACCCTTCATCCAGATTCTTCAACCCACTCACCCTCCAATAGAGCTTTCGCTTCCCACTAGATACCAAGGATGGAGTGAAGCAAAGAGCAAAAGTCTCAGCCCCAGCAGGCCCACATGCAGGATGGGGAGCAGCCTGTCAGCAAGCAGAGCAGCCCAGCAGGCCCAAGGAGCTCAGCCCTGGAGAGGTGTGCAGCAGGAAGGTTAAGAGCACAGGCTTTGGAGTCAGGCATGTACAGCTCTAGCCCCAGCATTGCCACTTATGTGTGTCCTAGAGCAAGTGACACATCACATTCCACTCCCTTGTCTCGAAGCTGTTCTGAGGGACCAATCAGATGAACTCATGGGTGCCAAGCAGTGAGGGTCAGCTCCGGGGCTATGTGTGACCCCTAGCCCTGACATAGCTTGTCAATGTAACCAAAGGAGGGGGCACAAATATTGTGAGGCACCTTAACAACTCACAAATGAGTGTGCAAACCATGTCCAGCTTTAGTGAAAAGGGACTCTTATGTTAGAAGTTGCACAATCTCATAAAAGGGACCTGGCGTAATGACTTCTGTCAATCAATGCTTAGAGGAAAAATACACCCAATGGCGCCCAAAAAGACTTCACCCTTTTGAGGCCCCGAAAGGGAGCCTGTACTGGGGAAGAGGAGGCTGTGAGGAGCTTTCTAACCTATGCTTCTCCTTTCCAGCTCAATGAAGGTCATTTCCAAGGCTCCCTTCTATCTTCTATAAGTCCGCAAGCACCAGAATCATTTACCTTTTCCTTTTATGGTGGTGATGGATTTAGAATCGCTCCAGTTTCCTATTCCGCGACTAGTCACCGCAGCCACCTTTTCAAATCAGAGTGTGAGTTAACGGAAATAAAGTAACACACCATACAGTAAGAGTTTTGAATAAGCTAACTGGCTAAGACTTTAGCAGTGAGGGCAGAAAAAAAATATATGGACAGAGTGACCCGGGATATACAGAGGCCCCCAGCAAATGAAATAAGAGGGCCACAAGGCAAAAATTATAATAATCCTAAGAGTATAACATTTCTATTTTATATTTAGTAAATCCTATTGATATCCAGACTCTTCTAAAGGGCAGGTGTGTGTGTGTATGTGTGTGAGTATGTGTGACTGTGAGTGTGTGTGTTGTGTGTGTATGTGTGTGTGAGAGAGTGTGAGTGTGTGTGTGTGAGTGTGTTGTGTGAATGTGTGTGTGAGTATATGAGTTTGTGAGTTATGAGTGTGTGTGAGTGTGTATATGTGTGAGTGTGTGTATATGTGTGAGTGTGTGTGAGTGTGCACGAGTGTGTGTGAATGTGTTTGTGTGAGCGTGTATATGGATATGTGAGTGTGTGTATGAGCATGGGTAAGTGTGTGTGAGAGTGTGTTTGTGTGTGTGTGCATGTGTACCTGTGTGAGGTCTTTAAGCTCTATATCCATAGACACATGTCTACCCATATGAAAGGAGTCCTAGAGAAATTATCAGTACAGGCAGTCTCCAGGGGGCGTGTCTTAATGGTGTTTGTAAATATCCTTTACATAAAATCTATCTCTAAATATATTAATACCGTGTTTCATAAGAACCTCACAAAATTGGTTTACAGATGCCACTTAGCACCGTATCACCCCGTAGCTAATGATAAGCAGAAAAGAGATGCACACAAAAGTACAGACCCCAGAGGCAATGGAGTGTCTGGTTAGAAGCGGGGAGAGTTGCTTTACCACAAGTTCCTGGTTATCTCAGAGGGAAGCTGGACTTCCCTCTTAAAGAAGATGAGCTAGGCATTGTGAAGAACACTAAGACTCATTTCTTAAATGTAAGCATAGTGCTGACAAAGGGAGCCATCTCCCTATGGACTGGCCGGCGGCCGGAGAGGATGCAGACACTCACTCTGATGGTGTAGAGGGCATTGAGCAGTAAGTTCTTTATTTCGGTAGAGTTGCTAGCAGCTCTCTGGGATGCCCACATCTTAGATCCACTCCTGCTGTATTCCACCTACAGGGAGAAGTATCAGCACAAGGAAGAGGTAATCAGAGATCTGGCCTGCTAAAGCCTTTTAAAGACTCACATGGGGGCGGGAAAGGTAGGCCAAGTGGAGGCTGGTGTTAATTGGCAACTTGAGAGGATCTAGACTCCCCTGGGAGAGGGTGCAGTGGGTATCCCTGCAGGTGTTTATCTTGATTAGAATAAGTGAGGTGTAGCTAGCACATCCTTTTCCTGGGCTGGATGCTGGACTGTAAGCTGAGCATAGGCATCCACTGCTACTTCCTGACAGTGGATGCAATGGGCCTGGGTATTTCAGCTCTTAGGTCCTTGAACTCCCTGCCACGGTAGACTGTATTCTTGAACATTGAGTAAACCTTTCTCCCTTAAGCTACTTTGTCAGGATATTTTATCACAGCGACGGGAAAATAAGGTAAGAGAGGTGTGCAGCTACCTAACAGATAGGGTCATTCTCTACAGCTGCCAAATCACATCCTAGTGACCTGAGGCTCTCTGACACCCATATCACAGTACTTACAATGTACTCACGGATGAGGCCATGGGTGTGGATGGGAGGAGCCCAGTGCCCAAGAATCACACCTTCCTCTTCACTGTTCAGGGAGAGCTGGAGATTCCGAGGGGCATCTGGCACTAGAAAACAGCCAAGCCAGAAGCCGCATTCAAATTACTTGATCATATGCATAAAAAAAGAGACTCTACCAACATGCAGGTGGGACTGATATGTGAATTCGGGAAAAATTAAATGGCATAGGAATCAACAGGCAAGATATGAAAAGAATATTTTAACATCACTAATCATGATGGAGGTGCAAATCCAAATGATGGGATATTCTCTAACCCAGTAATGGTGGCTAGCATCAGTCGGAAGGACAAGAAACCAACAGAAGCTTGCACGGTGTCAGAGATAGAAGAACCTACTACTGCTGAGATCATTGCCCACTACAGCATTGGGGGTTTCCCAAACTCTAGTATTAGTGCTATGCTATGACTCAGCATTCCCACTACTGGGTCCGTATAGCCAAAGAAATCTGTATACCTACATTCCATATTTCCGCAGCAATTCACAGTAGCCAAGATGTGAAATTAACACAGACACACCCCTCAGTAGACAAACAGAAAATGTGATATAGACAGATAGATAGATAGTGTAATCATATTTGATCTTAAAGAATGAAACACTGCTATTTGTGGCAGCATGGATAAACCTGAAGGATACTATATATCAAGTGAAATAAGCCAAGTCCTAAAAGATGAATCCTGGCTGTTCTCACTTATATGTAGGGACTACAGAATGATCTCACAGCAGTGCAGAGACTAGTGATTCCCAAGCCTGCAAGAATGGAGTGGTAGGAGAGGGCTGGAGAGAAAATGGGTGTAGGTGGACAGATGGAAGAAGGCCTGGTGTTAAACAGCACAGCTAGAAAACTCGTATTCAATGAATACTTAAATATTAATTGAATATCTTAGGTAGCAGAGAGGAGTTTGCACATTCCTTATACTAAGAGCGGTCTATTCTGAAGGAAGGAGCAAGTGGGAAACTCTCTTAGAACTTATTATGTTTTTTAATACTTAGCAACAAAATGCTGACATGCCTCATAACTATTGGGTACCAGGAAGTACCCAGAAAAGAAAAATGGAAGCAGAAACTAGGCAAGAAATACCAAAGGCAGGGCGGGGGAGGGGGGATGGGAGGAAGCATCTGAAACTCACTTCAAAAGAGTAAGAACTTTCTGGGCTGTGGTGAGGAAGATTAGCTTCAACAGATCACACCTGACTGGAAAACCTTAGCTATAGCTCTTCCACACAAGTAAGGAGTGGGTGTGCAACCTCACACATGTAAGGTGCGGATACGCACATGCTCGGTCGATAGGATCCTCGGGAAAAGGTCTCCTACAGACTCTAATGATTATATCCTGGGGGCTGGGGAAATGATTCACTGGATAAAGTGCTTCCTATGCAAGCATGATGGACCTGAGTTCGGATCCCCAGCACCCATGGAAAGGTTGGACACGGTGGCTAGTGTCCATAGCCAGCCAGCCTAGCCCAAACAGTGAGCTCCACATTCAGTGACAGATCCAATCTCAAAAAAATAAAAGGGAGAGCATGACAGAGGTATGTACACGTGTGAGCGTGCACACCCACGCCTCCTCACATGCCCCAAACACCACGAACTTTAAAAATGCATTATAAACGGGTGTGACAGTGCAAAGCTGTCATCCTAGCTACCTGGGGCAGAAAGACAGGAAGATTGCAAATTCCAGGCCTGCCTGGGCTGCAGATCAAGTTCAAGGTCAGGTGCAAATTAGTGAGACCCTATCTCAAAATTATAAAAGGACTCAGGGTGTAGCTCAGTGGTAGAGAGCCTTCAGAAATGTGCAGGGCCCTGAGCTCAACCTGCAGGATCACATGTTCATGCCTAAGAACAAATCAGCTGTAATACTTACACCCCTCTGGAGTCCTCAGGGTCACAAAGTCATTGGTGTTGTGCACCTTGCTGAGGCAGTGCACCTGGACCTTAACCTGGTACGTGGTGTCTGGTTTCAGGACCTTTAGCACAGTGCTTGTTTTATTACTGTGGGTTTCCAGGGTCTTCCATATGCTCTCTCCAACCACCCTGACCAAAACAAGTAGGACACTGTCACAGAGAGGCCGTGTGGGGTGACAGAGAGGCCTGAGCCCACTAAAGAGGAGTTCTCCATGCACATCGTAGGAGAACTCACAGGGCATCCGTGTCCGAGGCTAAAGGGACCCACCTGTAGTAGACATTGTATACACAAGAAGCAGATGGCATTTTTTTGGGCCGCATCCAGGTCAAAGTCACATCTCCAGAGAAATCAGCTGTCCACTGGAGATTCTGCACTTTGTATACAGTTAACTCGTCTACAGAGATGCAGAGAGAGAGAGAAGTCCAAGAAAGTTCTCTTACAAATCCTTGAGGTTCAAAGATCTCCTTTGAGGTAGGACTACTATAGTCTAAACTGTTAAGAAGACACAATCAATAACTGAAAACATACCCCAGAAAATGTGATGGTATCCCCCCATAGTCCCTTTCCTGGGCTCTCCTAAATTTCTCACTGTATTTTCTAACGCATTTTACCTCCCCTTGTGCCTGATCAGTTTTAAGCTTCATTCTCAATAGAAGACACTGCAGGGCGAAGGATGCTGTGCACTCTACACAATAGGCCTGAGTTAACCCCACCTGCAGCACGGGGCTCTGTGGGAGCAACGGCGTGTACTTCTGCAGGGGTAGAGATCATGGAGAACACACACCAAGGCTTCACTGCCAGATAGAGCTGGCTGCGGGCTCCATCAGAATCAGACCACACCTCCCCTCGGTTGGCACTCCCAGGTTGAGCACAGTTTCAAGAGGAGCCAGAGTTCCAAGGGTCCCAGCTAGAAGCCCCCCTCAGGACGTGTAGAGTGGGGCCATGACTCACCACTGCAGGCCTTCTCATCGCTCTCATCTGAGCAATCCAGGAAGCCATCACAGCGCTCCGAGAGCACAATGCATGCCTCGCCATCCTCACACTTGAACTCCCTGCTCATACAGGTCAAGGTGCTGTGAGTGGCTGCAATACAGAGAACGTCGTCCTTAAACCCAGAGGGAAAGGACATGCTGTGTGCTGTGGCTGGGCCCAGGGTCCCCACATTTAAGGAAAGTAGGCTGGCTCCTTGGAACTACTGATTTCCAAGATTCTCTGGAAGAAGCAGAACAGTGCTGGCCATACAGTAGCAGAGTATGTAACTGACTAGCATCTCCTTTCAGGAAGCCTGGGAGTTCCAGAGTCAAATAGACCAGATGAGGGTTTTGCTTGTGCTTTGTTTTGAGACAGAGTCTCAAGTATTTCAGCCTTGCCTCCAACTCATTATGTTCCTGAGGATGACTTTGAACTTCTGATCCCCCTGTCTCCATCTCCTGGGTGCTGCAATTACAGACATGTACAACTATGCCCCAGTTTATGCAGTGCTGGGGATCAAACCCGGGGCTTTTTGCATACGAGGCGTTCTGGCTAGTTCTACATCAACTGGAAGGATCGTGATGGAAAATGCTCAACCTATACGATCTACTATCCAGCTGGGCCCCAGCTAACTCCATGGGTCCTTCAAAGCAGGGACCTTACCAGCTGCTGCCAGAAAGAGATAGCCAAGGGCAGAAGGGCAGAAAGATACAAAGTTGCTGCTAGATTTGAAGGTGGAGGAGCCACGAGCTTCTGGGGGACAGCTGCCCAGATGCTGAGAAAAATAAAGAATCAGCTAGTCTCCAAAGAGATTAGCTAGTAGAACAACCTAAAAAGAAAACATTTACAAATTTGTTTCCTCACAGTTATCTGAGAACATTCTTAAAAATTAGATCCCTAGGACTTGCTCCAAATGTACTGCAACGAGATGTGCACAGTTTTTAACTTCCATGTGACATCGAGGGTCAAGTGTCCCTGCCTTAGAATGAGCCCTGTGATCCTGTCTTCCACCCAGAACAGTGGTTCTCAACCTTCCTAAAGCTTCCGCCCTTTAATACGGTTCCTCAGGCTGTGGTGACCCCCAACCATAAAATTATCTCATTGCTATTTCATGCCTGTAATTTTGTTACTGCTATTAATCATAAGGTAAATATCTGATAGGCCATCCTAGAGGGGTCACAGCCCACAGGTTGAGAACCACTGACCTCTACAGCTTCCCTTGGACTCACAGTAAGCATAGTGTGAGAGCAGGAAGAAAATGGGTGGTGTTCTCACGAGCAGTCAGATGCTCAAAGGGAAGGCATAGAGAATCCCTGGAGGTATTTCCAGATTGTAAAACATACAGGATGGGCCAGGGAGGGAGGGAGTAGTGGGAGAGGCTAAGGACTGTTCATCAACTCTGTTCAACACTGGTTGCTCACAGGGAGAGTGTCTAGGATAGAGGAGCAAATTTGTTTGGTACTTGGAAAACATGAACGGATGCAGGGAACGGCTGGTTCCAGTATCTCTACGACAGGTTCCGGTTTCCCTGTGGGTACTGAGCTTCCTCACACAAAACAGTCAACTGAAATAGCGAAGGCAAAGAAGCATAAACTGTGTGCTTCTCAGCACATACTCTAAGTTATTTCTAGATGACTTATAGTCCCCAGCAGGGCATAATCTATGTAAATAGGTGTGACACTGTTTGGCATTGGGAATAATACAAGCAAAGAGTCTCTACACGAGCAGTTCAAAGGCAGTTTTGAAAACTTCCAGCCCACTGGAATGCACAGGTACAGAATCCATGGACCCACAAGGAAAAGGGAAGGGCCAAAACCCTTCATGAAGAAATAGTGTGTGTGTGTGTGTGTGTGTGTGCGTGCATATCTTCCCTGATCATTTTTCACTTTATTCATTACTGTGGGAACTCTCAATCGAACCCAGAGCTCACTGATTGGTGGAGACTAGCTATACAGGGAGCCCCCAGATCCTGGTCTCTACCTTCTAAATGCTGAAATTACAGACGAGGCTTCCACACCTGCCCAGCTTTTATGTGGGTGCAGAGGATCCAAATTATGATCCCCACACTTGCATGGTAATTGCTTTACCCATGAAGCCATCTCTCTTGCAACCCTTATGAAGGTTTTTATAACTAGAATCGCCCTTCTGTAAGAAGAGCATGATATTACAGATATCTATTATATTCTGAGCAGAAGTTGTTTTGTCATGGGAAACAGAAAGGCGAGGACTACTTGTCCTCTGAAGGTGATTTAAAAAGACGTTTGAGAACTAATGCTGCCATCACCTCACCAGCCCCAGATGGACCGCCTGCATCCATTTAGTGAGCATGGCATGATACAGACATCGCTGTCTATGACAGTGACATGCCACATGACTGCAGAGGACCTACCCGTGCAGTGTAACCTCCATTGAGAGGAACTGCAAGCACACGTCACTCTAGGGAGTACAGGAGACAAGGCAAAGGACACCCCAAAAGTTCTTTGGGGGAGTGGGGTACTGAATGGAAGGCTGGGTGACACAGAAAGGTGCCAAGCTGTTCTTAAGGGCATTGTCTTGAAAAACACAAGATTCCTGCCACAGAAATCTCCCATTGGATGGTGACTCGAAGCAACCACGGAGGTGACAGTGAACAGGGCGACTTGGGGATCTGAGGCAGCTTTGAGAAACGTATCTTAAAACTTTAGGAACAAGAAGTAGCTTTAAAACCCCAAAGTAAGACTGCCATTAATACTTAAACTGATTAACAGACACATGACTCACGGGCACCGAGCACAGAACGTGGGTTACTGGAAACACATTTTCTCTTTGAAAAGGCGATCACAAGAGTGGAACAAAGGAATTATGGGTAATAGTACATTTGATTTTTAAGACCCTTAACTAAGCAACACCCCTGTGAGTAAGACAGATTTGAAACAAGTTGAAAACAGTGATTTAAAGGGATGCCAATTAGCGAGTTCCAATCACCCCCGTGGGTGGCATTGCTTCTTTTCTTTCCTGTTAATTATTTTTAACATTCACCTGACTCAGCCACAGCTCACTCTTGGGCTAAACTGTTCCCAGTGTGGTTTTGGTGACTGTGAGCATGAGGTAAACCTGCCCTGCTATCAGAATGTCCCAGGGGGTTGATTTCTTCATTCTTTCCATGCAAATGTAGGATTCTCCACTAATCTGTATCTAATTTCTCTGTGTTGGGCTTGGTGTATTCTCTCTTGATAAGAACATTCAATGTGGAATGACAGCAAGGCCACAGAGCAAGGTCCCAGTGCTGCTGACAAGGGGTGGGATGAGGGGTGAGAGGTGAGAGGTGAGGGGTGAGGGGTGAGGGGTGAGAGGTGGGGGGTGAGGGGTGAGAGGTGAAGGGCAAGGTTGTTCTCCTTGCAGTTTAATCTTCCTTTTACTGAGTAAGAGATGATACCAAAATTACAAGGAGATTTGGAGACTGGAGGAACATAAGTACAGGAAGTGGTGAATGACATATTAAAACTTGACAAATATGCGAATTTGCCTTCCTTTTTAGGTGTGCGAACATATACGGGTATGAGCACAGAGGTCAGAGGACAAACCTAAATATCATCCTCATGAATGCCATCTACCTCCTTTGAGGTCGAGACTTTCATAGGCTCAGAGGTCACCAACTGGGCTAAGCTGGCTGGTCCACGATCCTCCTGCCTCTGGCTCCCCACTACCAGGAGTAGAAGCACGGGTCTTTCTCTGATCTCTCATTTCTCCTGGGTTCTAGGCATTGACATTAGGTCATCAAGCCTGCACAAGCACATTTCTAAGGGAGCCAAATCTCTGTGCTATTTCCCTTGAGCCTTTGTTATTCTATCAGAGACCCCTCGGCTCCTTTATTATCTTCGTGTTACCTGCAGGTAATGATGTGCATGCTTTCACATCTTTGGTCCAAGGTGCTGAGGACATTTTAAAATGGACAGAAAATAAGTATCCTTTAAAACAACAATAAACTCACAAACGGAAATAAAAAAATAGAAGTAACTTGATCCTTCTGAGTCACATCTATTTGCTAAGGGCTGAATGAGAGGAATCAGCTGATAACTAGACATAATGACTCTGTTCTGAACTGGCAGTTGTCCCACTGTCTGCTCCCCTGATGTACCCAGAGAAGCTCCTTGGAAGAGGTGAGGGATGGATGGATGGACACACTGGCTATCCTGCTATGACTGATGCTCAGGAGCCAGGATCAATTCCATCAGGAAATGGCAATACTTGGTAGGGCTTGCTTTGGGGCTCCATCTTCCCTTTCTTTTTCTTAAGAATCTTGAAGAGACAAAAATTGACAGCAGGATTGTAGGCATAATGTTTCTGTGCACTGTGTAAAGGTTATTTTTGTGTTATTCAAATGCTGATTTCTCTGCCCTTGTATCTTGTTTTAAGTCCTGACACATCATTGTAAGGCTTAGGTCAAGAATCTCCTGTCTCAAGTTTGCGTAAGCAATTCTTACCATTTATTCTCTGCCTTGTTGATAAATGCTGATCACCCAGTGGCTGGGCAGAAGAGAGAAAGGATGGGATGTCTGCCAGCCAGGGGAAGGAGGCAGAAAGAGGAGATTCAGATTGCCATGAGGAGGAGAGGGTCTGAGAAGATCCACGGGGAAAAAGCAACTGAATCCCAAAGAGCCAGATCAACAATAATATGCAAGTATCATGGACTCATGGCTGTGAGGAAGCCAGATTAGATCAGAGGTTAAGGTAGATCATTCAGCTGTTGAGTTACTGGGGTGTAGCTCGAAAGAAATCTTGGTTTCTCTGTGTGGTTATGGGGACTAGCAAAGGTAAAGAGGTATAGCAACTGGCCTGATCTAATACTTCCAATTATATAAAAAATAATTTATTTTATATGATATGATGAACAAGGAATGGAGGTTCGTGGTAGGCTTCCGAGCCAGCAGCTTGTTGGAGTCAGGGAAGATACTGTACCACTCTGCTATGTGTGGCCTGAGCAAAATGAGATATGCATGAGAAAATTTCTTCCTGATGCCACTGGGCATGCAGTGGGCTAGGACATCTGCATCTGCAGTGAGTAGGTGACTGACAGAAGGGATCCCTGTAAGTCAAACCCCCATCCACGAGCAGTGTTCCCCTCAGAAATGCAGGTCGGTAGCAGGTAGACTGGCATCATTCCAACCAACCCTCTCCCCCAGGTCAGAGGGAGTTTCCTTCTCAGCCAGCCACTAAAGGTGCTGACTGGGTGCCGAGAATTAAACTTAGGATCTCTGTCTTCTCACATCCAGGTTGCCTACTCTCTCCTCTGGCCCCTGAGCATCAGTTAGCAGGGCAGCCTATGTGTCTGTCCATCCACCACTGACTCTATGAAGCTTCCCTGGGTACACCAGGGGAGCAGGCAGTGGGACCGCTGCCAGTTCCGAACAGAGCTAACACGCAGGTGTCACCTCCCACGGAGCTCAGGTTCCTTGTGTGGCTTACTGCTTCTCCCTAAGGAGAATTACTCCAGGGATGAAGCCTGAGGTTCTAACACAGTGCTGTAGATGATTTGCCCAATAGAATATTCTTAATGCCTGAGATACTCACTGAATATTTCCAAAAGGCCACGGCTTTACCGACAGGTGCCTTTAGGAATTAAATATGTTTAGCAAAAAACAAACAAAAAAACCCACAACTCATTTAAGATAATTTTCTTCCATTCAGAATCTTTCTGCTGGGGATGTATGCTCCTGGTAGTTAACATTTAGCCAGTTTACTAAATCTAGTAGCACTATCATATACTGTGACATTTTGCCCATTCACCAAGGCCCTCATAGACAATACAGCAAACACAGTTACCCCAAGGCAGACAGGAGCCAGCTGCCCCAAGATGAAGCAGAAGAATGGGACTCAGGACTAAGGCTAGTGGCCGTGAGAGGATACTCACGGCAGTTGGCTTCATCCTGGCCGTCTTGGCAATCTTGGTGGCCGTCACAGCGCTTCCAGTTGGGGATGCATTTCTTTGGTTGGTGGCACTCAAACTCAAATCGGTCACACTGCCCGAGCTGCGTGGGAGTGGAGGCTGCAGTGGAGTTTGCTAGGAAAATGTTGTTTTTAAGTTACTTTTTTGGTATGGAGGAAGCTTACCTGTAAGAGCAACCATTCGACTATTCAGTGTGCTAGGGGGGGCGCACCTGCCAGCTATGGATAGAGGAAGCGAATGGGACATTAACGCTTTATAATGCTCCACACAGGGCTTCACCACAGACTCACTTGAGAGAGTCTCTTTAAAGACACGGGCATGGGTACAAGAAAGGAAAGCAAAAGAACAGGACAAGTGATTCAGGGAGGTAGAAGAGGCTGCATCCCACCCGAAGCTATCGGAAGAGAATGCTCTGAGCCAGCCAGCTCAACATTACAGGGTCCTCCAAAGGCTCAGAAATCATCAGCTGAGAGAGAAGACTGTAAAAGGGTCAGAAGTTTCAAAGCAGCCTCCTTACCATCTCCTTCTGGACCCAGCCCCAGGAGGCAGCTGCCTCTATCTGAGTAGGCTAGAAGCCTGGCTGACTGTGGTTTGCAAAATATCAAAACAAAAGGGTTGTCTAAGCAGCCGTACCTGAGAAAGAAGGTGCTACTGATAACAGAGGTACTGACTAAAAGTCAGTCCATGAGAAGTCAGGACACTTTTTGAGAGCTCTGACCTGAGGCCTGATGGGGTAGGCAGGAGGCCTAGAATCGCCTCAAGTACGCTAAGCAGCTTCATGGGTGAACAAGGAAATTACCAAGGCCTGGTGTTTTCTAGCCAAATGGTCAGCCACAAAGCACAAAGCCGGCACACTCAGCAGTGTGCTCAGAATCGATTAGCAGCATTTTAGTTCCTGTCCTGAGACACATGTAGCTGTAAAGAATTATCCAAGAAAAATCTTTAGCCTCAAAAACAAAATAAAATGCAACGTGTGTCTGTACTCATGCACAGTGCACACACATAGGTGTGCACACACACGCATATACAAGCATACACACTCATACACACAGACACATACCCTCATACACACACACGAGTGTGCACACACATGCACACAGTCATGTACATACAGACACACAAGTATGCACACACACGCTTACACACACATTCATACACACATAAGTATGCACACAGACACACACACAAGTGTGCACACACATGCTTACATACACTCATGCACACACGACTATGCATACACACATACACACAGATGCACACTCATGCACACACACAGACACACACAAGTATGCACACACACACGCACACTCTCATACACACACACACACACACACACACACAGCTCTAAGAGAGGTTGTTTGGTGGGGATACAGTGTAGGAGGTTGAGGAGACGGCTCAGTGACTAAGAGCCACTGCCCCGAGGACTTGATTCCGAATACCCAGTGCCCATGTCAAAAAGCTGAGCAGATTCAGCGAAGGACTGTTTCAAAGCATTAAGCTGAAAAGCAATAGAAGAAGACACCCAATGCCAATGCCCTGCCATGGCCTCTGTGTGTGCACTCACAGGCACACAAAGCATACACACATTCTGTACATAACACACGCCACCACCAAACATACACAGAAGCAAACTCAAAACCGAATGTCTTTAGTGTGCTCATGGACATAAACGCATTCTCCATGCAAAGGGGACAGGTGTAGTACTGAAAGGAACGATACTACAAATGAAAAACATTGAATCCAGAATAACAGAAACCAAGACAG
>JADRCH010000132.1:2498446-2515525 GCA_019843965.1 Rhynchomys soricoides | reverse complement strand
AGCACTCTTCATGCAAGGCCCTGAACCACTGGGGGTGGAGCACTCTTTATGTAAGACCCTGAACCACTGGGGGGGTGGAGCACTCTTTATGTAAGACCTTGAACCACTGGGGGTGGAGCACCTTTTATGCAAGGCCCTGAGAGAAAGCACTTGTCATAAAGTACACCATTAAACCTCAGAGACAACAGTATAAGAGATTTTATTGTCTCTGCATACATACATACGGAACAAGGAAATAAGGGTGGCAGCATCAAGTACTCTTTCTGCCAAGGGCACGAGGCTAATGAGAAAGAAGCTCAAACTGCACCCCAGAGCTTCCTGGCACAAAGCCTTTACCATGATTAATAGGACACTGACTCTCTGATATGGAGGTCAGCAATCATTTTCTACAAGAAGCCAACATTACAGGCTGAATCGCACGCACCCCTGTCTCCAATTCCTCTGTGGTAACCCAGAGACCAATGTGACTAACTCTATCGGAAGACTGGTCCTTTAGAAAAGCCAAAAGCCACTGATGTTAAAAAGGTCACTAGGATGAGAGAAACCACAGTAGGATAGGTGTCCCTGTGAGAACAGACATTGGAAATGCATTATGAAGAAGAGATCATGGGAACCCATAGCAAGAAGGAATCTGGATGTGAGAAATAACTGCCTTTTAATAGCTTACATACACTTGGGCGCTAATTCCTTATCATATGCCCTCTCTCCAACCGTGTGTGTGTGTGTGTGTGTGTGTGTGTGTGTGTGTGTGTGTGTGCAAACATATCTAACCTAAGAGGTTGTTCCCATAAGAACCACATGTCATTAGACAGAGATGTTGGCCTTTGTTTTATAGAAGTCTAGAATACAGTATCTTCTGTCTACTAAGTTTCACCATGACAGCACGAGAGCAGCCACATGCAACACACGGTGCGTTCAATGTGACTTCATTCAAAAGAACTGGGATGAATTTGGCCATAGGCCAGACAGCCATGCCTACACTTTTGAGTGATGGGCCGGATGCTGCCTAGAGTCAGATCACGACACCTGTGCTAACACATTTGTTCTCAACCTGTACCGCACATTAGAATCACGTGGGGCGCTGTAAAAAAAAAAAAAAAAAACGAAAACAAAATACCAGAAAGATCTCAACACCCAACCCACACTCAATAACTCAGAATGTCTGGGGTAGCTCCCAGACACTGTGGCTTTTAAAAGTCCCCAGCTATTTCCAGCCTTCACCACAGATATGTGCCACAGACAATCTTTTAAGGATTGAAATGGGATAGAGAAGGGTTCACCCTGCCTAAGACATTCCTCAAGTGATATTCAGTGAGAAACTTGAATGAAACCAGGCAAGCAGAAGAGGAAAGTGCCCAGAAGAAAAGAGCCATGTGGCTGACGGTACCCATGGCAACCAAGTGGCAATGTTTACCTAAGTGTGCTCTAAAGCCCCAATCTCCTTGCTCATCTTAATGCATTCTTCTCCCTGGGCCTTGTCTCCTTGCCTGACCCATTCCCTAGGTCAAGAACTCTGGGGCCAGGTAGTAAAGGAGAAATTGGTGCAATCAGCAGGGCAAGGACTGGACTCACCGCAGTGCTGCTCATCGGAGCCGTCGGGGCAGTCCTGCAGCCCGTCACAATGCTTGCTGGACGGGATGCACGTGCCGTTTGGGCAGTGGAATCCATTGCACTTTTTCTCTGAAATTTAAGTCAATCACAGAAGAACAATCATGAAGAAACGGGCAGGCATTCACACTTGTTGGCTGAGGGCAAAGCCATGCCACCTCCAGGGTGGTTTGTTACTGGCTAGCAAAGCTACAAATTGACATATAGATATATTTGATCCTGCAGTTCCAAAAGCAGATGTGCATTCTATTTACACAACTCAAAAAATAATGCATGAACAAAACCGCAGCTGGAGCTTAGCAGAAGCACAAATGTTACATTGTAGCATGTTGTAGCAGAAATGAGACCCTTGTATGGAGGGATTACTCAATGAAAGACAGCATGAGTCTGAAGGAGACTATATATAATTATAATAGATATAATATCATAATATATATAATATACAACTATGTAAAAAAGAAAAACAAGGTACAAAATACCATTTGTGAAATATTGTGTATATATGAGAGGTATAAAGAATGCGTGTGCCTTTGTATTCTTAGCCATACTTGGGGTATATGCTATATGTGTGTTAACAAGTGTGTTGGTGGTCAGTTTTGCTGCTGCGTGACCATCCCAAGACCGCAGTCAGACAGACCCAGATGGCATCTGCGGGTCAGTCACTTCACATACTCTCGAGAGATGAGGTACACAGGAGAGGTGTGGCAGTGGACCCAGGTAAAATGGCAGGCCCTACTATCAGGCCCACAAGAATGATCAGAAGGATAAAAATCACATGGTAAACACATAAACAGCAGCGCACATAACTGTTATCACTGCAATACACATAACATGTAATTGTTTGTATGACACCACTATGGGCTTAATTACTCCAACACCGCCACAAACGCGCAAGTGACACATCCCACTATGATGTTAGGAGGCTCGGAGTTGCTACCCGACAGAAACTTTACATCTCCAGTGTCATCCTTAGGACCACTGTAAACAGAGCCCATCACTGACAGAGGTGTTCTTTTATAGCACATAGCTATATATGCACAGAAATATTCTTTAACATTTAAAAACACTGGCCAATATGTAAAACCATTAAAGTATGGTTTCCTACAAGAATGGGGCATAAAGTATGCAGACGGGGTGTGGATGTGGGTGTGGGTGTGCGTGGGGGTGGGCGCAACTTTTACCCTAGACCCTCTTACGTTTTTTCTATTTATTTTTATAAGAAAGAGAAAAGCTTCAGCAAATAGGGACAAGAGAGGGCACGAGATCTGAGTTACTAAATCCAGGATTTTGTATGCTCTCCAAAATACTTAGCACCTTAATTCTTATTCTTCTGGAATCCTAAGGCAAAGCCCTTTTGGAGTATGTTTGCTTAGAGATGCTGAGAGCCTGGGGTTTCACAGCCATTTCTGGTGAGGTGAAACTGAAACCAGAACTAAAGCATCCTGATGCGGATCTGCTACCCTAAGTCTCTCTGCCCTATGCTTCAGAGCACTGCTAGAAGTGAAGGCAGTTACCAGGTCGGCGCAGTCTTTGAGAGCTCAGCACCTTGCGGTCAGTTCACTCTACAGAGACCAGATTCTAAGGCAAGGAAGTGCGCTGCAATGGGTACTCCTTGAAAATGAGTGGAAGAGCATCCTTCAGATAGAGAAAAGCCATGAGTCTATGACTGGGGAAAATGCTTAATGCTGCTATGTAAAAAACATTTTGGGAAGGGCTAGAACAGAAGAGAGGCATGGTCATAAAGTCCTGAAAACACGTGGGATGATGATGTCATGGGGGAAGTGATGAGGAGCGTGCAGCTCAGGACGGGCAGAGAGCACTTAAGATCATCTAGCCTCGAAGGGAACCATGGGAAGGGATGGGAACCTCTGCCACCATGAGTCCAGACTGTGCAAAGTGTCCCCCCAAAATAGTGCAAAGGCAAAACGGGCCTTCTAAGGATATAGAGCATTGTGCCATCTTAACAGCGAGAGCGGAAGGCTCTCAAATGCCAGCCCGGCAAAGATCAACTGGATAAACCAGATGATTGTAATTAGTGTAAAATAAATATGCATCTTCCATAAAAGTGCTCACTACAGGAAATGCAGGTATATGGAATCTGAAAGGAGAAGAGTGTGAAGGGGCTTACATAACGGTATTTGACTCCAGTGACTCCACGTCTATGAAAATTCAGAACATTGAATTTTAACTAATGTTAACTATCTAGTAGAAAAGCACTGTATATGTGGTTCTATTACTCTCTCTCTCTCTCTCTCTCTCTCTCTCTCTCTCTCTCTGTGTGTGACTGTTAACACAGGAGAACAAAGTTTCACTTTATGGCTCATTGGCTGCCCCTCCCCTTAATGACAGACCCTGGGGAAGTGCCAGGGGATCTGCCTTTACCACAGCTGACGGGATCTTCATCAGAGCCATCCTGGCAATCTGCGTCACCATCACATGCCCATCGCTGGGGGATGCAGTGTCCATTGTGGCACTGGAAGTTGGAGGCCTCACAGGTGTGGTAGATGGCTGCCAACAAAAAGAGGACAAAGTCATTCTTCCTTTTCCACCCTCCCCCACTAACTACCAGGAGAAAGTTCTGGGCCAGATGTCAAGGCGGGGACTTTGGGAGCAGCTGAGGTATGAGTCATTTTCCCTTAGTAATATCTTTGCTGCTAAAGAGACAGGTGAGGGCAGGAGACAGGAAAACAGGGAGCCAAGAGTAGCGAGCACTCAGAGGTTGAGGAGCACTAACCCTTTCTATCACCATGTACCAGACAGTGATAGAGCATCATGTCTACCACAATCACTCAGAAAGAGAAAAGAGGAGGCAGCACTAGAGAAAAAGTCACCGCTATACAAATGGCTCCTTTGTAAAAGGGCCAAGGTCACCAAGGATTAATTCAGAAATGTCTCAACAGGCACTGGCAGGTTACAGCATGGCATGAGTCAGCGGACAGGCCTAGGCACCTACAGAAAAGATTTTTCACAACAATGGGCATTTTACACAGGAGGAGCTAGCTGGGAGAGATTAGGGAGCAGACAGTGGTGTAACAGCAGCAGGCAGTGTGTCTGCAGTGGGCCCTTCCTCTTCAGTGTGCTGCCACTGAACACTCTCACAGAAGGCTCCTCCCTACAGATGCCACGAGATAAGAGGTGCTGTGTGCTCTGACGGAAGGTTCTAGATCTTCCTCAGCAACTGTCTGGAGGCCTAGTGTCTTGAGAGTCCTTCTAAGTTATGAAGTGACATGATTCTATGTAATTCTAAACGACACCACCCTGTTTGAAATACAGAAACTGCCAGACCCACAGAACACAACGGATTCATCCAGAATCTAAAAGAACGCAAGCCAGGAACCAGGAATGATTTAAATCTTCTATAAAGGCAAGAGCAACACCTGACAAGCTCAGCGTGCAGGACAATCACCTAAAACAGTGATTGTCAACCATCCTAAACCCTGTGACCCTTTACTACTGTTCATGTTGTGGGGACCCCCAACCATAAAATTATTCCATTGCTACTTCATAACTGGAATCTTGTTGCTGTTATGAATTAAAATGTAGATATCGAATATGCAAGATATCTGACATGGGACCCTAGTGAAAAAGGGTCATTGAGACATCTAAGGGGTCAAGGCCCACAGGTTGAGAACTGCTGACTTAAAAAAAAGCCAGAGAGACAAAGAGATATAGCTTTTCATTTGCTTTTGGTTTACCCATTTATTTATTTGTTTGCTTAGTTTGAATCAGGATCTCTCTATGCATCCCTAACTGCCCGGGGAAACTCACTGTAGACCAGGCTGGCTTTGAACTTACAGAGATCAAATTTTCTCTGCCTCCGGAATGCTGGAATTAAAGGCAGTACCACCACACGCAGCTCTAGAGATGCTGTTATAAACTAACAGCTTCAAATTTGCACACACAAAGTCATGAAACATATCTGCAAATCTCAAAGATTAGCTCAAGCATACAATACTTTGCATGGACCCAAACAAACAGTGTAATGGTCCTCCCAGGAAGAAACAGGAAGCTGTTTTTTATCTGTTCACCGCTGAAGAAAAGCCAGAACCTGTGCTGTTCACAAGTAACATCAAGAAGTACACAGAGGTCCCCTGACTTATAGGGAGCACACTTTAAGACATTAGATGGATGTCTACAACATTAGACACTACTGAACACTATATTCATGTGTCCTAACATACATTCCTATGATGTTTTAATCACAGAAATAGAAATCATAAATTAGTTAATAATAATAAAAATAAAATAATAATAAAAATTTAAAACACAAAATAGTTAATAATAAAATAGGACAATTAAACAACATGGCATAATAAAACTCATTTATAATGTAAGGATTATTTGTTTCTGGAATTTTCATTTAACATGTTTGCATAGGGGTAGCCTGTTGGTAGTAAGTCAAACAGTAGAGAGTGAAAACATGGGCAAGGAGATACTGTAACCTAGACAAGCTCCTTGTGGCTCCAGCTGTGTGAATAGACGGCCTCCCAAAAGAAGGAGACAAACCAACCAGAGGGTCGTTGCAAGCTAGCTGCAGAGTTTTATCCAGTTCAGTGCACACTATTGAAGGGTTAGAAAAATGGCTCACGTCTGCCAGAATTCCTACTGAATTGAAGGCTGCTCTTTCGCAATGCTCAGAAATACCCGGAACCCATTTCTTCAAACCATTTTGAGACACCTACAATCCATTATCTGTCTTTTCCTCTCTGAAGACCAAAGAAGCATGCACATAAGTCCACAGGTATTTTCCAGTGTTTCCAAGCCCAGGCACTTAGAATCTATTAAACATCTTTTAAAATACACTCATGCTGAAAAGAAGAATCTATGAATGGTGCATGTTACATGAGTTTCTGACTAGTAACAGCCATTACCTACACTCTGATTTATCAAGGCTGAGAGTCCGACATCCTCTAGCCAACTTCAGCCTGGCTCCTTTTCACAGAGTGTAAACTCACTTAAAGCTATTACCTAGAGTACCTACTTGTCATTCAGCCTGTGTACTTTGTTTTTAATTGATAACAATTTCAGAGTGCTGGTAGGGTTTCCAAATGATAGTCTAGGAGGTATGTCTGAGATCTCCAGACTGTAGCCCAGAGGCAGGGATCAGAAGGATTAATCTGCTTTCAGAATTTTACTCAACCAAGCAGGCATGCCTGGAATGTATAGCCTTTCCCTTTTCTGGATTAAAAACTAAAATCTTCTGAGTAATTGACTAGTCCTCCAATTTTAAGGGTCTGAGAAATAATACATGCTCAAAAATGATACTTCAGTTAACCAGATGGAGAGAATGACTGATCCAGGCTGTAGCATTTGGAGACTCGGAATGATGGGATTCACTGTAACTGTGGGGGTCAGTGGGGTGACTGTCAGTTTAACAGGCATCCTACCACTTCCTCTCTGGCTTTGATTTCCCCCAACTTATCAACATCAGTTGGAACACCTGATCATTACCACATAAGGGGGCCTAACAGATGAATACTAAGATCTCAGGAGGAAGACCTCTGTCTCACCTCTTACAAAGCACTGGACTACTACGCAGCGCACAGGGGGGAAGATCTGTGACTGGAACTAAGTTTGAATAATTAATGATATAAAAAGGCATAAGGAGAACTAGAAAGAATTACAGGTTATCGCTGAAAAATAACTAGATGTTTTAGACACAATATTTATTTATTTATTTTAAAATTTACTTTTTTCAAAACATAGATGTTTTAGATAATAAAAAAAAAAAATCTACAGCCATAGAAATAAGAATTAGATTTAGCTGAAAAGAGAGCTTGAGAACTGGAAGGCAGCCCTAAGGAAGTAACTCAGAGTCCAGTTAAGAGTCGAAAGGATAAACATAAAAACAGGAAGAAAGAGCAACGGGATGATGCTACCCAAAGAAAGGCTGAGTAACTGCTGAGGACCAGGGACCTTCATGAACTATGTGACTGTAAGATCTAAGAATAGATGAAGAGCATAAATTCTCAGATCGTGAAAAGAAAACAAGTCTCGAAAGAAAATAGGCGAAATTTCATAACAATAAAAACTATAGAAACAAGGATGTCATTATTATTAATGACATCCTCTTAATTCTATTAATTCTTATTAATTCTATTAATTAATTCTAACTAATTCTATTAATTAATCCTATTAATTCTCTGAGAAGAGAATTAAAATGAGCACAAGAGTCTATAAGAACTGGAATAATTCCATCAATAAAATTACAGGGAAATACGATAAATGAAGAAGTCCAGACTCATTTGAATCTGAGACTAAGGGCTAGTGACACATCTATACTCACAGAGCCCTGAGATGGTTTAGCAATCTCAGTCTTCTGTTGTAAGAACCACTGAGGGTCCATACATGGACACAAGGCAATAGCTGGCAAAGTGACATACTGACAATAAGTATGGCCACTAAAAGTAGTAAGAGGGGAGCATCCAAGAGGGTCCGGCAGATGGAGACACTTGCTGCCAGTCCTGACATTCTGAGTTCAATCTCTGGGATCTACCTGGTAGAAGTAAAGAACTGACTCCTGACAGTTATCCTGTGACCTTCATGCATCTTCATAGGTGTGTGCACTCATGACACACATGATAGATAGATAGATAGATAGATAGATAGATAGATAGATAGATAGATGGATAGATGGTAGGTAGGTAGATAGACAGATAGAAAAGAAGATAGATAGATAGATAGATAGATAGATAGATAGATAGATAGATAATGGATGGATGGATGACAGATGGATAGATAGATAGATGGATAGATAGATAGATAGATAGATAGATATCTAGATAGAAGGTAGGTAGATAGACAGACATAAAAGAAGATAGATAGATAGATGGATGATAGGTAGATAGAAAGAAGGTAGGTAGGTAGATAGACAGACAGATGATAGGTAGATAGATGATAGGTAGATAAATAGAAACTTAAGTAATAACTAATTTTAGATTTTATTTATTTATTATTTAGAAGTGATGGGAATCAAACCTAGGGTCTCAATCATGCTGGGCAAATGTTATATCATTCACCTACACTTTCAGCCCTAATGTTCAAGGTTTTAAAAGATGAAACTAAAATATTACCTATCCAATGCTTTTAAGTACTCAATAGTTCACTAAGCATTTTAATTTTGGAACTGTGGGCAAGGATCTAAAGTGCTTATACACCTATGAGACAGGAAGGATGTCACGAGTACAAAGAAATTCTTTCTAAAGGGAACATCATCGAAACGGTGTTTTTAAAGGAATACAGACCCCCAACAGACCCTGGGGAGCAACACAGAGAGCCCAGTGAGCTGAGGCCACCGGGACAACAGCCCACCCTGACCCATCCTCTTTGTCTTAATTCAATAGATCAGGAAATAAAGTGTCACTCCTATGGCAGAATGAGTTCAAACCCACCCTCCAACCATTCTGAGGCGGCAAGAAGGCGAATCAATCATTAAAAGGGTTTGAGGAGCCATTGGCACAAGGTTGCAGTTAAACGGCAAAACGCAGTTCCGTCACCGTCTACAGGAAAGCACAGGCAAAACCTGGAGCTTATGACACGCCCGCCCATAGTACCGAAGTGTTCATTCATTCTGGAAGTCTGGCACAAGCTGCAGCAAGCTGGGTTGGTCTAACACCAACCATGTTCGACCATGCTGCAATTTACACACTGAATGCCCAGACACACCCTTCTAACATGTTAACTAATTATCTATCCACACTCAAGCCTGAAGACAGCCTCCACGCGCATCTGGGCTCATGGCAGCTCCTATAAACAGTCCAGGTTTCCCTCCTCAATAGGCCACACACACTGAACTCCATTGTTTTGAAGTGCTTAGAACCAAACTGAAATCCAGTTTCTAGTGGAATCCAGGAATTAGGGAAATTTTTTACCCTAATTTTAGTTCTTGAAAAGTTAAGAGTCATAGAAAACCGTAGGGTCAGCAGGAAGGATAGTAAGACGGACATTCGTTCATTTCTCATGACATTCCCGACTCCTTGAACTACCCAGTGTTCACCATTCCCATAAACACTACCATTCAGCCATTCACAAAAATAACACAGGTATGCGTGAAACCAAGAGAGGAACGGGAACATAGCCCCTGACTTATAGCACCTAACACTCCGTTCCCACCCAGGATGTTCCCAGGGATAAAATCTTACCTCAAAGAGAGACAAGCCCAGTCTGCATTTTAACCCTTTTAGGGTTTTAATAGT
Organism: Rhynchomys soricoides; assembly: GCA_019843965.1. NCBI lineage: Eukaryota > Metazoa > Chordata > Mammalia > Rodentia > Muridae > Rhynchomys > Rhynchomys soricoides. Next base: position 2,505,722 of record JADRCH010000132.1, on the reverse strand, counting down.
TAGTGCTACTCAAACCGTGGATTTGACAGCTCATATCCATCTGTAACTCCAGTTCTAGAGGATCGGATGCCCTCCTCTGACCTTCTCTGAGGGCACCGCACACATATGGCACAAATACATACGTGCAGGCAAAACACCAATACACATAAGATAAGAATAAATCTTTAAAAGACATGGTTCCTAGACCAACAATTGGTCTATGTGAATGGTTTCTGACTTACTGGTCCCGAAGAACTAAGAAGATGGATCCAGAATATAGATCCCCCAGAACACTACAGAGTTCTGCTCATAGCTCCTACCTCGTTACACACGAGCTCTGGGGAAGGCTGACCTGGCTGTTTCTAACATTAATCCTCAGTGTCTAATTTCTATGCTCTCTAGCACACAACTAAATAAGCATTGTTTGCTAGGTCTAGGAAGTACTGACCAGTACAGTTGGCTTCATCGGACCAGTCCCTACAGTCATTGTCTCCATCACACACCCAGGAGGACCGGATGCACATTCCAGAGCTGCAGTTGAACTCCTCGCTGCGACACTGGTGCATCTCTGTGGGGAGAAAGCACAGCAGGGATTGGAGATGGGAGGCAGGGCACGCTCGGAACTCTGCCTCCGAGGTGAGACATCTAAGAAGCCAGAAATGGACGCACGCCACTGATTGTTCAGACAGTGACCTTCACCAGGAGCAGTCCGTCCATCATGGGTCATCCACAGACACGGTGGATGGGAAGGCTTCAGACTAAAGATGTAAGGTCACCTGAGACAGTTCCTGCCATGCATGTTGCAAATGGGTTCTAGATGTGCTAAGATAGCGACGCCCAGAGACACCAAGGGGGAAAAAAAATGACCTCTCCCACTTATCATGACATTCTCTTACGTACTGCACAAACAGTTCTGCACCTGTTATGGCAATGAGATTGAAGGTAGGATACATAAGGGAGACCAGAGAGCAGAAGTTTTGAGAATCCGAGATCCTAGAGACACAGCCCACTGTTGAGGGAGAGCTGTGTTCACTGAAAGATGCTCACCTCAAGGAAACTGCCGAGGGAGGAGATAGAGCTCAGGACTTCCCTCTGGGATGCCCATGGCTTTGCTCTCCTGGGGCCAGTGATGCAGTGCAGCTTGGCCAAAAAAAGCAAGGAGTCCCCATATTTTTTTTAGGTCCTAGGGAATCACAATATCCCACTGAGGCCTGAATATACCCCTCCCCCAAAACCCCTACAAGGAATTCATCATTGATGCAGCAGAACAAGAGACAGGACCTTTAAGAGGTGGTTAAGAGTGGGATTCATGACCTCACTAAGGGAGAATGCAGGCTCTATTCACCACTTCTGTCTCCTAGGGACACAGAGAAGGTACCGTATGATAGGCCAGCACTTCACAAGATAGCGAATCTTCTGGTACCTTGATCTGGAAACCTCCAGACTCCAAGATGAGGAGAAATTAATCTCTACTGTTTTGAAGTTATATGGTCTAAGTTTTATTTTTTTTTTACAGAAGCCTAAAATGACTGAGACACAGAACTTCCAAGTGGAATTGTATTAAGCCTCAAAAAACCAGGAGTGGAGTAGGTGCCTGGCTCAGTGCAGGAGGTGAATAGGTTGGTGCAGCAGATGAAGGTACTTGCCATGAAAGCCAGATACCCTTCATTCCATCCTCAGAACCAGTGTGTGGTGGTTTGAATATGCTTGGCCCAGGGAGTGGCACTATTAGGAGGTGTGGCTTTGGTGGAGGAAGTATGTCACTGTGAGGGTGGGCTTTGAGACCCTCATTCTAACTGCCTGGAGGCCAGTCTTTTCCTGGCTGCCTTTGGATCAAGATGTAGAACTTTTGGCTCCTCCAGCCCCATTGTCTGCCTGCACACTGCCATGCTTCCCACCCAGATAATAATGGAGTCAACCTCTGAACCTGTAAGCTAGCCCCAGTTAAACGTTGTCCTTTATAAGAGTTGCCTTGGTGACAGCAACGGAAACCGTAAGACACCGTGTAAAAGTGGAAGGAGAGAACTCATGAAGTTGTCCTTTGACTTCCACAAGTGTGCCACAGTGCACGTACACACATGCACACGGACACACACCTGATATATAATAACTATTAGAACCATTTGAAAGAGGAAAGTAAACAAGAAGAGCCAAGCATGGGACCCAGGACAGCTGTCCAAGCTACTTTCCTTAAAGGCCAGTTGACAGCAAAGATGGTGCATGAGGAGTCCCTTAGGAGTCAGGCTTATGCAGCAGACCAGCATCTGAGAATCACACCAAGTAGGATCTTGTGAAGGTTTCAGGACCAATGAGCAGGAAAGAGCCATGAACCAAGAATAGGGATAGAGAACAGGGGTGCTGAGCTATCGAGTGCTCAACCAGTGCCCCGACAGGGAGCTAGATAAGGACAGAGACCTGGAACCACGTGGGGTTGCATTTCCCCCAGGGGAAGGTACATTTCTACCGCATCCACACACTTCACCCTCTGAGTTCTGGGGCAGAAAGGAAAGAATGGTGGAAAGAGTAGTCAATCCCAGGGCCATTTTTTACAGCATTTGATAAAGAATATTATGGAAAATAAAAATAAAACATAAAGCCCCATTCCGCCTCTAGCCAGGCCAGGGCACACTCTATACAAAAGTGGCCCTAAGCGTGTTCAATAATTTGTGTTAAAATGATTTGTGAACAGCCCTTGTTCCACTAGGTCTAGCCCCTGTGAATTAAACCACCTGCTCCTAGCAAACAAAGCCGGCCCTGTCCATGTGCACACTCCCAGCTTGCCTGGCCGTGACCTTTTGGACAGAAGGGACGGAGGGCAAGCAGGGCCTCGGCAACTCATCACCATGTCTGGGTTGGCGTATGTCCTCCATGCTTACTTTCCTTCTCCTTCTAGACTGTTAGGTCCTCCAGGCCTGTGCACTACACACACTGCATAAAATATCTTGTACGGTGAGTAACAGCTTCAGACCAGTGCCTGCTCAAAACATTGGCAGGACAGTGGCCTGCAACAGAAAGGCATTACAGAAGAGGAGGCATGAGCCCCAGCTCCCCACTCTGACATAAAGTGATCCTGCCATATTGGATAATCCCATTAAGGAGATCATTAAGGTGGATCCCAGTCAAAGAGTAGATAGAGGGCCCCGCTAGTCCCGGTGATGGCAACACATCAGAATTCCAGATACGAAACCCTCCATTTAGAGAGCCGGTGCTACATCAGTGCAGTCCGCCAGCTCCTAATAGAGGTTGTGACATTACACTAGTTTAAAGCAAACAACAATAAATCTGTGCAGCTGGACACAGAGGCATGCATCTGTAGTCCCTGCACACTGGAAACTGAGGCAGGAAGATCTGGAGTGCCAAGCCACCCTAGGCTATAAAGAGAACTTGTCTCAAAAAAAAAAAGGAAGTTAAAGGTCACAACTGTAAGATCCTGAGGCCAATAATATCCCACTTGCTCAGAGGTGGGGGGCTATCTATAGTTATTGAGAATTCAATGGGTTTGAGGGGAAAGCAAAAAGATGGCTCAGTGGGTGAAGTGCTTTCTATGCAAGCCTGGCAACCTGAGTTTGATCCCCACAACCCATGTAAAGGTGGGAAAGTGAGAACTGATTCCAGATTTGTTCCCCCTACACACACACACACACACACACACACACACACACACACCCCAAACTCATGACACACACTCACATATACATCATGGTCATACATAATAACGATAAATAAATTGTAAAACAAAAGAGCTAACTGAATTCACTCAGAAAACATACATCCTTGCTTTCGCATCTCACGTACAGATTGTCTAAAAGAGAAAACAGGACCCATTTTCCAGATTGGAAAACAAAGGCTGATCAAGAATAAGTAATGAAGGTGGGGTCTAGATGCCATCTCCTGCAGAGATCTGTGTTTCTAGAGTAATGGGATGCACATGAAAGATAGCAAAGTGGCTCTACAAAAACTGAGCAGAGAGAAGGGTCAGGTCATGCAGGTGGGAGATGCTAAGCCCCAAACTGTCCACCAGAAATTCCAGACTCTAGCCCACCCTATCCATTAGCACAACCCTGTGAGCAGCATGAGGACCCTCCCAGGAACAGCTCCTTACCACAGTGACTCTCATCACTGTTATCTCCACAGTCATCTTCAAGGTCACACTTATAGGAGAGCGGAATGCAAGTCCCCGACTCCTGGCACCGGAACTGAGTGTCTGCATCACAGACCGTCGTGGCTGCAGTGAGAAATAAGTGACATATTGACACATTTGTTATGTCCAGTTCATCCCTGCTCCAAATCTCCCCACCAGAATAGCAGTTAAAACTAGAGGGAGGCAGTCTTCAATTTTAACAAGAACCACACCCCGACCTCATGGCAGGAACAAATCGCACAGAAACCTGAAACTCCCATCCAAGCTAGGTAAGGGCATGTGTTTTCCAGGGCCAGATGTACATAGAAATGGGACCCAGAAGTGAAACACTGCTGTTTGGCTGGGAGAGGAAGTGCAGGGCTAAAGTAGACCCTAAAATCCTTTTAGCTTGTAAAGTACTCTTCCCAAGTAAGCAACATAAACTCCATTGTCAACAAAACTACCTCAAGGAATGCCCCACCCCCTACCAGCGGCTGGCACACATTGTACAGGTGAAAGGAACGAATACCAAGAACCCTACAGCAGAAACAAGTGCTATATCTGCACTCAGTAAGGGCTGGGGTCTAAATTCTTGCACTCACTCTCCCTAAGCTACCATTTCCTCTGTTGTAAAGTGAAGGCAAAGCTGCCTCGATCAGCCAGCACTCTCTCCCATCTACAGTTTACAGGTCCTTATCCTTTGCATCCCCCATTCCTCTAAGGTTGACAGAGATGCCTGCCACCTGGTGCGTTACTATAGATACAGAAGAGTGCAGGGTTAGGGCCACACCCTATCAAGGCAACTGTAGAGGTAATGGACTCCTAACACTGTCTCTCTTCTCCCTCAGCATGCCTCAACATCATAAGGATGGGTCTGAAAATCGATTAACTCGCTCTCCTAAACAGAAACGTTCTGGCTGATTGGGAAACCCTGAGGCCCAAGGAAAAGGCCCTCAGGAGAAATGAGGGAAGGAAGACTGTTCTCCAAGTTGCTGAGGAGCTGACACAGAGCAAGGCAGCATCCTGGAACAGAGAGCAGAGGTTCCCGGAACAATAAAACACCAAACGGCAACACTGTTGCTAGATGTCCCAGCCCCTCTTATTAGAGGTTCCATTTCTTCTCTGTAATTGAGCTCATGGTAGGAGGCAGGGAATAAACACAAAATGACTGCAGAGGACTCAGGTGAAAACACACGAGTGGCTAGCACCCACCCAGCTGGAGGAGTGTTTAATAGGGAGGAAAATGACTGAGAACAGCCCTCCCAAGTTGCCTGCAGGTCCCTCTGCTCTTCTGCAGCTGACGGGATGCCTCCGCAGTCACCCCATGCCACGGCACCCTGACACACCTGCCCTGTTCTGCAGCCTGGACTTCGGGATTTGGGTGGCTTTGCTCACCATCTGGATAAGTGGACAGGCGTGTCCCTCCTTGATAAGGAGAGGCTGTGAGAGACAAATCTGGCCCCTCTGTTTAGTTCCCAGGGAAGAGGTTTCAAATGCCCACCATTCTTTATCACCTCATCCCTGTCTCATCCAACATGTGGGAGACCTAAGCCCAAGTGGGTTCAGACACACAAGGGGGGGGGGGAAAAAAAGGGTTTGTAAAGGGGAGAGGGGGGGGGGGTGCTGTCAACCTCAGCTGACAGACACCAAACCATGAGGACAGAGCCAGCCCCACTGCAGGGATTCACACTGTGCAGAAATCTGTGAGACCAGTCACGGGGCTAGGGCTGTAGGAGGCCAGAGCCGAGGCCAGTAGCCACCTGCACAAACACAGAGGTCATGATTTCTCCGCACATAGGGAGCTGTTAGGAATCCCTGAGTCCGGGACACAGGAAAGCTGGCTTACTTTTCTTTACTTTGCTATGCCTAATGTCTGAGCTATGAAATCACAGCCCTATATGGAATAATTCCCTTCCATTATCTCCTTTATGTACTTAATAATACTTATTAATGTTTTAAAAGAGCTTTGCCTATCCCCTCACAAACATCCTACCTTCCAGCAACAATACAGATAAATGGGAAAGGCCTATAAAAAATAAAGACAACCAGAGGCACAAGCCTTTCCAAGTCTGCCACTTAAGATACTCCTCTGCACCACGACAACATGGCCTACAGGATCAATTAACCTGGGCTCATAAGGGCTCACAGAGACTGAGGTGACAATCAGGGAGCCTGTGTGGGTCCTCTGCACACATGCTATGGTTGTATAGCTGGGTGTTTTGTGGGACTAATAACAATGGAGCAGGAGCTGCCTCTGACTCTTTTTCCTGCTTTGGGGACCCTATTTCTCCTACCCCGTTTCCTTGGCCTGCCTTTATAAGAGGTTTTGTGCCTGCTCTTATTATAACTTGTTATACCATGTTCCATTGATATCCCAGGGAGGCCTGTTCCTTTCTGAAGGGAAATGGAGAAGTGGATCTGGGGGAGAGGGGTGGTGAGAGGGACTGAGAGGACAGGAGGGAGAGGAAACGTGTTGGACTGTAATATAGGAGAGAAGAATAAATACAGTCCTTTCCCTGGATGGGAAAAGTGTACACAGTGGTCAAGGGAAAACGGGAATATATATAACGGCTCATGCAAAACTTCCAACAAGCTGAGGAGGGCAGGGGAGGGCACTGGAAAGCCCACGTGAACCTGATGGGTTACGTTAGATGCAAACTAGATAAGCTTGCTATAAAGTTGTAAGCATGTTAAGGCACGTGGGGCTCCAGCATGTCCTCCATGGAAGACCTACACACATCTGTCAGGGCCCCCAGGCTTCTCTCCTCAACCGGTTCTACATTCAAATGGTGAGAGAACCTCTGGGTAGCCAGGGGCAATCCATCTGAAAGACAGGCCTGCTGTGGTCTCTGGGTTCCCTGCTTGTAGTCAGGTTCTCTCTCATCCAGTTCATTCTGCCACTTCTGACTTCCAAAGGCAAGTCCTTATACCACAGTACGTGGGTAGTTCCCGTCTGCTATTCCAGTAAAACCCACAAAACTTCTGATCTGGGTTATGCATCATATCCTTCCTACCTGCCCAATCATCCACAGGAGTGGGAGCACGTGGCTCCTTTGTCATCAGTCTACCTCTGCTCAGTGCTCCCCATGCTCCTCAGATGCCCTCATTTGTGCACACAGGAGATGATTGCCTTTCCTGGACAATACAGTTACTCATCCTGGCACCTAGCACTCTACT